>CM061142.1:745087081-745149619 GCA_030789695.1 Scilla litardierei
AAGAGTAATTTACGATCTTCAGGAAAGGTGGTAAGTTTACGGTCTTGTTGGGCGATGACCGATCCTGTAGTACAGCAGGCGTAGGGACAGTGTGGATTAGGATGAGCGATGGTGTTACACAAGACATCGAGTAGGTGCGCTTTGTTTCCGGCCTAAGGCGTAATCTCATATCGCTCGGCTCACTTGAATCCAAGGGTGTTGAGTGACCATGGAGAATGAGCTCTGATGGTGACTAGAGAAGCAATGATCGTGATGAAGGGCAAGAACCGAGGTAACCTCTATTACATAGATGGCTCGGTCGTAGCTAGCACCGCGGCTCTGACTCGTGAGTCTGAGGAGGTCGACTCAATGTTATGGTACATGCGACAAGGTCATATGAGCGAGAAAGCATTGCAGAAGCTTACCGTTGGGGGTCGTCTAAAAGGAGCCAAGACTGGAAAGATCGAGTTTGTGAGCACTGTTTGTTTAGGAAACAGACACATGCTTCATTAGGGACAGTCATCCACAGTACAAAGGCAGCGCACGAATATGTACACACCGACGTATGGGACCCGTCTAGGATGGCCTCATGGGGGAGGAAAACACTACTTTGTGTCGTTTATCGATGATTTCTCACGCATGGTGTGGGTGTTGCTACTAAAGTCGAAGGAACAAGTTCTTAGCACTTTCATCTAGTGGAAGAAGCTGGTCGAGACTCAGACTGGTCGACGTGTCAAGTATCTACAAAGTAACAACGGTGGTGAGTATATGTCAGATCTCTTTGAAAAGTTTTACAGATTGAAAGGGATTCAAAACAACTACACCGTTGCTGGTACGCCACAGCAGAATGGAGTAGCAGAGAGGATGAATCAGACTTTGCTGGAGAAAGTTTGATGCATGCTGTCAATTGTTGACCTATTGAAGGAGTTCTGGGCAGAGGCCCTAGCGTACAAGACCTACTTGGTCAATCAGCTACCATCTGCTGCATTGGAAGGAAGGCATCCTTTAGAGGTATGGTCGAAACAGGCTATTTCCGACTATGGATCACTTCGAGTTTGGGGCTGTCCAAGTTACTATGCCGTGAAGGAAGACAAACTCGATGCTCGAGCCAAGAAAGCCATCTTCTTGGGCTTCAGCAGCGGTCTTAAGGGATACCGACTATGGTGTCCGACATAGAGGAAGATGATCCTGAGCAGAGACATAACTTTTGATGAGTCGACGTTACTGAAGAAGGAGAATGAGCCAAAGGTGGAGGTCGAACAGACACAATTGAAGTAGGTTTTCGACAACGTGTCTGATACTCCACAACGGTCGATCGACGACTCAGATCGACCCACACTAGATGTACCAGAAGGCGGGCTCCAGGCCGTCGATGGTGAAGTTGGTGGCTCAAGCTCAGTTGGTGGAGATAGCTCATCTCTAAGGGTCGCTCAGCCGAAGGATTTCATAGCAGTATCAAGGACGAGGCGTGAGATAAGGAAACTTGCAAGGTACTCGGAGTTGATTTCATTTTCCTTTTTCGCAGTATGTATCGATGTTTCTAGATCATTTGATGAGGTGGAGCAATCCGAAGATCCGAAGCATTAGAGAAGTGTGATAGACGAAGAGATGGAATCATTGGCGAAGCACGACACATGGGACCCGTGGGGCTCCCGAAGGGCAAGAAGGAAATTGGGTGTAAATGGGTTTACACCAAGAAGCAAGGGGTCGAATCAGGAGATGTTAGCTACAAAGCTCGCCTCGTAGCGAACGGCTTCGTACAGAGAGAATGTATCGATTACAATGAGGTCTTCTCTCCTGTGATAAATCATTGCTTGATTCGGATCCTATTGGCATTGGCTGCTCAGTTCAACATTGAACTGATGCAACTGGATGTCAAGACGGCATTCTTGCATGGAGAGCTTGAAGAGAAGATCTATATGGTTCAGCCCGATGGTTATGGGAGCGATGACGGCCGTGCAAGTCGACTGAAGAAGTCACTCTATGGGTTTAAGCAATCACCACGACAGTGTCATAAGCGTTTTGAATGCTTTATGATGGATGATCAAGGATATGTTCGTAGTCCCTATGATCATTGTGTGTTCTACCGAAAGTTGGTTGACGGGTCCTTCATCTACCTTCTGCTTTATGTTGATGACATGCTCATGGCTTCATCGAATAAAGAGGAGATTCGGAGATTGAATTTTCAATAGAGTTTCAATTTTTGAGATGAATGATCTGGGTGCGGGATGGAGGATTCTTGGGATGGAGATCACAAGAGATCAACGTGGAAGTACTGTTCATCTTTCACAGAGTCGCTATTTGAAGTATGTTATACAGAAGTTTGGCTGTGAGAAGATGAAGACCGTATTTAATCCACTTGCACCTCACTTCAAGCTCAGGGCCTAGTAGTGTCCAAAGAACGAAGAGGAGAAGAAGCTCTTGACGAGCGTACGGTATGCCAATGCGGTAGGGGCCTTGATGTATGCAATGGTATGTACTCGACCAGATCTATCACATGCAGTCAGCATGGTGAGTAGGTACATGCACAATCCGGGAAGAAAGCACTGGTGAGCAGTGCAGTGGATCCTACGTTACATCAATGGTACAGTCAACGTCGGACTGCCATACAGCTGAAGTGTTCATGGTCCGCACACTGTCGGGTATGTCGATTCTAAATATGCAGGCGACTTGGATGAGAGGCGATCAATGACAGGCTATGTCTTCATCCTGTCTGATGCTCCAATATGTTGACGAAGTATCCTTCAGTCTACAGTGGCCTTGTCTACTATGGAGGTAGAGTATATGGCATTGACTGAATGAGTGAAGGGGACGATATGGCTGATGGGTCTGATGGATGATCTAGGAGTCTACCAAGAGAGGTACGATGTCCATTGTGATAGCCAGAGTGCAGGGCACTTGGCTAAGAATCAGGTCTTCCATGCTCATACGAAGCATATCGACATTCGATTCCACTTTGTCATGGATTATGTGGGACAAGAAGACGACGACATCAATTTGTTGAAAATCAGAACAAATGACAACCCCGACAGATATGCTGACGAAGGTTGTACGGGAGTCCAAGTTCAAGCACTGTTTTGGACTTGCTCAATATGGTTTCTTAAAGAAGTTGACGTCGGCCTCAGTAGGGGGGACATTGAGGCTCGATGGAGCCATTTGAGGATCGGTGGAGCCAGTCATAGTCCTTAGGGACATTTGGACTCGTAAGAGAGTTAGCCAGTCTCAGAAGGAGACAGTCGTAGCTCTGGCGAAGCATTTGATTACTTTGGAACAAAAATAAGGGGGAACACCATTCGATGCTCTATCAAGTTCAGTGAAGGCCGTCTGTTGGACGGAAGGCTTGAATCTCGCAAAGGTGGAGATTTGTGGAGAAGCTGGCTCGATTCTACGCAGGAGAAGGCAGTTTTATGGAAAATGAGCTATCTTGTGCAGAGGTAACTCGATGTGCTCAGATCCGACCAATCTGAATATGCACAAGTCAGATACAAGTATGTCGGGCATGTGGCTTCTACAGCGCAGTTAGTCGTTCGGTCGTCAGTTCGCGTCCGAGGGTCAATCGCTTGGTATTGGGGTCGGTCAGTTGTAACGTAGTTAGAGTCAGTGTTCGGGCGATCGGTCGTATGAAGGATCGAAGCATGAAGGCTCGTACACGATGCTCGACACTTCGGTCGTTCGATACAGAAGAAAGGTCGATCGGTCGAAGGAAGCCCACTAGGATGCGGCTCACTAGGATGCGGCGGAGGCCCACTAGGGCGTGACAGCATTAAAAATGAGATTGTTTTTGGAGTAATAACTCTAGATTTGTCCTCCAGATCTAGTGACGGTTGATGATGCCTACGTGTGAAGGTTCTACCGTTTTCTCTTTGATTTCGCCACGAACAGATCTACGGGACTCAGGGAGAACGTGCTAATAACGTGTTATGAATGTGTATCCTGGGGAAAGACACCATGCATTTATTTATATTGGATGGTAGAGTCATACATGGATAAGATACAATCATATCTCTTTACAACCATCTATATCTATTTACAACAAAATTCACTTTTTGGGCGGAAACATTCAATCTAACAAGTATATACATGTATTGTGACCACATCAAGCCGAAGGTCAATTTATGCCATTGATTGTGATGATGGATATATTAAACCAACAATGTACTAACATTGAATTCTTTAGAACTGTGGAGGGAAGGCTCCGGTGAATTTTTTTGTTTTGTTTTTTGTTTTTGTTTTTTGTTTTTTGTTTTTGTTTGAGGGATGGTGGTGATGCCGGGCCGGGCCGGGCGGGGCCAGGGCGTTGCGGCAAAAGGGAGACCTCCTGTGTACTTTCATGTGGGGCCCGCCCTCTTTCGGTCGCTCTCACAAGCCATGCGAATATAGAATACGTAGTTCGAATGGGACGATAAAATGGGGCAACTTGCAGCCTTCTGAGTCCTCACTAGGTTGCCATTTTTTTGCCTTGTCACTGGAAATATCACTAAAAAGTAGTTAAGTTTTGTGTTTGGAGTCACATCGCCAATGATGTTGTATTGACATCGCATTCCTAAATACATGATTCCTTGAAAAATATCTTTGCGTCCATGTAGACAACAAGCTTGCAGTTCGCAATTTAAACCAAGAGGAATATGTTGGTCTTCTGGTTAAGGAAAAAAAATTTCTTTGGCCAGTTCGTACAAACAACTCCTTTTTTCACTCTTTAGTTTGTTCTTCATGTTCTATAATCTCAGACTATCAATTTTGTGCTGAATCCTAAATGGTTTGATCATTCATCTAACCGTTGCAAAAAGTTCCGTTACGGAGAAATCATTAAACTGGCGATGGGAGCATGAACGGGCAAAAGTCATTTGGTTTATTTGAAAATTGGGGATTTGTGGACTTAGAACATGAAGATTAAGATAAAGATTTGGATCAAAGGAAAAATAAGGTGTAAGCCTGACGTTAGCTAGCTGATACCCATTTTCCGATTAAAATAAATATGCTTTTGGATGAAGCTTTCGAAGCCTCTAGCACCAAAAATGACAAGAAAACAGTTGGACCACGAAAGGGATGGTTTTTGTTCGATTCGTAGCCTCTAAATCCGTTACACGCATGGCAGTGAAAAACTCTTTTAGTCTTCCACATAATCACACAGAAAAACATAGAAAAATAGAAAACTAAAGGAAGAAAAAGACACGTTAAATGGAAATGAAAGATGATGCATGCATGCATCATACTCTAACTGTACACATATTGAAGAAAGGGTTGGAAAAGACTGGAAAAAAAAAGGTTGGTGTGATTGGAGGCCCCTCTTCCAACTCCTCCCTTTCTCTCCCTCGCCTCGCTTTCCTCTCTCCTTCTACGAAGCCCTCCAGAAAGTGAGGTTGCGTTTTTTGTTTTACAACTCACGTCCCCCTGAAAAATTATAATTCAACGTCCAATCTGGAAAGCCCTGTAATTTGACAACAATTGATGCAAACCCTTCATAAATTTCTTGGCTTGTTTAATTAAAGTCCAACCAAGGAAACTGATACGACCCCGAATGAGCCGAAGAGAGACACGCCAACCTTACGATCAAGAAGCTGAACTGGGCTCAAGCCCAAAGGACCCCATAAGCGGGCCCGGAGCATCGCGGCCCGGCACCGCCACCCGGTGCATTGTTGGCCTCCAGCTCTTCGAGGAAACCGCTCCCCAGATCACACCAGCCTTGATCACCATTGAAGGGACCATCAAAGCGGGCGGACAAGAAGGGCAAGATGGCATGACGCCATAAAGGCGTTGACATGCAGACTCCTATAAGAGGCCAGAAAGACGAAACGCCAAGGGGATCGAACGCTGAAACCGCTCCCCAGATCACGCTTGCCTTGATCACCATTGAAGGGACCATCAAAGCGGGCAGACACGAAGGGCAAGATGGTAGGACGCCATAAAGGCGTTGACATGCAGACTCATATAAGAGGCCAGAAAGAAGAAATGCCAAGGGATCGAATCCTGAAACCGCTCCCCAGATCACGCCAGCCTTGATCAACATTGAAGGGACCATCAAAGCGACGGACACGAAGGGTAAGATGGCAGGACGCCATAAAGGCGTTGACATGCAGACTCCTATAAGAGGCCAGAAAGACGAAACGCCAAGGGATCGAATCCCGAATAACCAAAATCTCAGGTATTCCACCTCTCCTAGACCTTTCTTCCACTTCACATTTCTCGTCCACTGCTCGGCTTGAGGACTCGCGTATTGGTCTCTCCATGCACCATACTCGATCTCACCGAGCATCCTTCAGACAAGTGCTGACTTAGGCATCGGAGGGGACTTGGTCGGAACCAATGTCTGACCCCCCCCCCCCCCCCCGACGAGCTTTCTTGTCTGTGCAGATAGAAGGAGTCCTCAACCCGCTGAAGCCACCCTTCGACGCTCCACCGTTCAGGTCCGAACGCTCTCAAGCCCTAGTCCGATCGATCGATCGTTCCAGGAAATCGTCGCTCTGCCGAAGCTTTCCTTCGACACATTGATGCACGGATCCACGCATTTTCGCTCAAGCAAACACTCGGATAACCGACACCAGAGTCCGCACGCGTCTCACGTGACCGCGACGACCCCCGAACCTCCAAATATCAACCAGTAGTGAGAAAACAACCCAAAACATCTGGTGCCGTCTGTGGAAAGACGAGTATAAATCCACGTCAAACCACCACGTAACCACCAAAAATGGCGCGCCTGCATGCTAAGGGACAGAGGAGCACAGCTGCGGCAGTGCCGGTACCAGACTCTGCCAAAGTCCACCTTTTAAGGCCACTCGATGCCCGTCCTGAACCAAGGAACCATGCATCCTGCGAGCAATGTCAATGGACATAGATCTTGAGAAGACCAAAGATGGCCCTCAGCCCATCAGCTTTTCAGAGGAAGACCTGGAGGGGGTCGAGCCATCGCACGACGACGTGTTGGTCGTCTCGGTTGTCACTGACACCTCCCTGGTCCAACGACGGCTCGTCGACACGAGAAGCTCGTGTGACATCATGTTCATTTCAGCATTAAAGAAAATGAGGGATGCGAGCGGACGACCTGGAGCCCTGCTCTGGACCCATGGTTGTCTTCACGGGACATTCCACTCTGATCATATGAATGATTCGCCTTCCAGTGACGCTTGGGGAGCCTTTTCACTCGATCACTCTAACATAGAGTTCATGGCCTTGAAAGCCAGATCGGCTTATAATTGGAAATCGGCCGGCCGTTCCTCAACGCGGTCGGGGCTGTAGTCTCAACCATCTACCAAATGGTCAAGTTCAAGGCCCTGCAAGGAGTTGGGAGGATGAAGGGCGACCCAGTGCAATCGAGAACCTGCTACCAGCTGTCCAGCCAGGAGCGTGACACGAAATGGTACAACCCGATGGATCTTCTTAACCGGAGAGGGGGCTCGGATAACTCGAACACATTCCTGTCGAGAAACCGGAGCTCATTCCCCTCACCGACATGGAAGGCAGGTTCGTGTCAATCGGATCAGAGCTCAACCCTGCCATGAGGGGTGAAATGATCAGATGCCAGAAAGCCAACCTGCACGTCCTCGCTTGGTCATCGAAAGACATGCCTGGCATGAACCACCGGGTAATCACCCACCAACTACATGTCGACCCTAACTTCAAGCCAATCAGGCAAAAGAAGAGGAACTTAGGTGGCGAAAAGATGAGGGCCACGACCGAGGAAGTTGAGCGCCTACTCAAGGCCGAATTCATCAGAGAAGTCTGGTATCCCAACTGGCTAGCCAACGTAGTAACGGTGAAAAAGTCAAGCGACATGTACCAAATGTGCGTAGACTTCACTGACCTCAACAAGGCATGCCCCAAGGACACCTACCTGCTGCCCCACATCGACCACCAAGTAGACAGTGCCTCGGTCTACGAGATGCTAAGCTTCATGGATACTTACTCCAGATATAACCAGGTTCAAATAGACCCAAAAGATGAGGAGAAAACGTCATTCATCACCGACCGTGGGACATTCTGTTACACGAAGATGCCCTTCAGTCTGAAGAACGCAGGGGGCGACCTATCAAACGATGGTCGATAGAGTATTTGGCTCCCAGGTTGGGAGGAACCTGAAGGTTTACGTGGACGACATGTTGGTCAAGTCAAAGAGCCTAGCCGACCACATCATCGACCTCCGAAAAACCTTTGAATAATTATGGAAGCACAACATCGGCCTCAACACCACGAAGTGCACATTTGGGGTGAAGTCTAGAAAGTTCTTGGGCTTCATGATCACCAACCGCAGCATCGAGGCTAACCCAGACAAGATTGAGGCTCTGATCAACATGAGATAACCGACCACTATCAAGGAGCTGCAGAGGGTGAATGGACGATCGCGGCCCTGGGGCGCTTCCTGTCCAAATCGGTAGAAAGATCGCTCCCGTTCTTCAGGGTCCTGAGAATGGCCCTCGCCGAGCCAGGTGGGAAGAGAAAATCCATAGAGTGGGACACGAGCTGCGTCCAGGTGTTCGTCGAACTGAAGGAATACCTCTGCAGCCCCTGGTCCTTCCAAGCCTGTCACGCCCCATTCCCCAAGATACCCGACATTAATTAAATTTTTTTCTTCCAAGTATCCTGAAGAGTGAGGGTGATGAGAGAGGAAAAGAAAGAGAAAGGAGAAACTGAACAAGCAGGCCACTGCACACATGCTGGGATAATATAGGTGAAACCTCATAGTAATATCAAAACACAACCATAAATAACTTAGATCAATAACAACATATCATATATAACGACTCCATTAATTTACATAGCCCAGGTAGACCACTACATATACATCATCACTCTCCGCCTCCAAGACAATTATGTCACTACACAAGCTACATCTCCCACCAAGTGCTACTCCTGAAACCCAACTCCAATTCACCTTCAACCAAGCTACCTCTGCTACCTGAAAAATAGGGAGGAGCATGTCAATACGTGCCTCAGTAGGAATCCACTTGGATTTGGAACACCGGTTTAAGGTTATCAACGACTGAGCAAGGCAGGAGAAATAAGACGTTTAAACTAAATAATATGGCGGAAAGTAAATAGCTAAGTGAGGGATCATACCTGCGGCTTGATGTCGAGTTACTGCAAGAAAAGGGTTAACACGAATAATGATACAGATATTCAAGTAAATATTATCTAATAAGAAAAGTACAAGTGCTAGAGGTATGTCACAGCATCACAAGCAAAGCAGGTGAAAGGAAGAGGAAAGGTGCCACCAACAGAAGAATGTAATATGTGCGATTCTTATTTTTATGATTGAGTTAATTAATTGAATTAATTGGGAACTTGGGTAAACTGTGTGATATCAGGACCTGGACTTCACCCCAAATTCGGGGTGAATATAGCACAAGGCGCAGTGGACACGGGCACTGTACGACACCGGGCCTCTCAGGTCCCCCGTCCCTGGCAGGAGTGAGGCTCTCCCACAATATCACTACGTATGTCTCATCCAATTCCGTTAAAGGCGAGTGGTATAAATATCACATATCACATAATCATTTCCCCCAACTTCTCAGCCAGGCCTTATATCCACAATTTACTCAAATCCCACCTAAAACCCGGGTTCTACTAACTCACCCTCCTTAGAGAGGATTGAGACATTCTAAATCATCAATTAAATATCATAAGTCATCTTATAAGAGTCATGATGGCATGGTTTCACAGTGTCAATGTTTCTCATTCATATCGATATGGGTCATGCATCTAAGTGTCATGCCCTTTATCATAGCCATTTCAATTCATTATCCATAACACTTGAAACCATTCTTTCCATGACTCCGTCACCACCAATTTATAACATGCTTAATAATACATGTACATACAAACTCATTTTGCAAGTTTCTCCACTTTTGTTTCATTGAGGCATTTTTGAAAACACTTGGCGGGCGGCATACACATGGTTATTGTCACAGCATCAATTTAATTAACCATCTGTATAAATTAGCTATTTTCCAAGCAACAACAATAGTCATGCACTATAGAGAGTGAATAGCAACGATACACAATTCGCAACACCACTTTAATACTTCAGATTGCTGGAATTTGCAGAAGTTGACAATACATGGGCATGTATCATCCGGTTTTATTGAGAATTTAACAAAATGTCCCAAAATAAAGTTATAGATATACTAGTCTTGGATTCACATATACAATTTCAGGCAAATATATTATGTATATGATTTATAGTGAATTATTTGGTAAAGTGTGTCAAATCTATTTTTCAGACAGATTTCAGGGTCTGTATTGAAAACCAATTTTGGGTATGTCGTAGCCAGCAATTCGACATATAAGCACTCTGATGAAATTTTAGATAAACTTGTTAAATTTCCAACGAGACCAAGAACACAAAATTCCATTGTGTGTGCAGGTGTTTTAGGTCAATTTTCCTAAACTGTGTCAAGACTGAAAATCAAACAGACAAGTTGTAAAGATGAATTCTTTTCTCCTAAATTCTGAATTGAACATATATCAAAATTTATATGATTTTGGGATAGAACTTCATGATCTACAAGCACATATTTTATTCGAAACCTAAATCAAGCTACAGTAACTAGGATTACATAAACGACACACAACTAAATTTCAGGATTTCATAAGGGTTGTTTTTATTAAGAATTTCAAGGGATACTTTGTGAAATTGAAACATGGCTCATGAAATTTCACCATCCTTAATTCATATCAAGTAAAACATGCTATAAAAACATAATAACAAGATTCAATTTAATGGAATTCCAAATCCAAATGAATTTCCTACCTCAAAACTTTGATTTTCCTCCTTTCTTCTCTTTCTTTCTTCTCCACCTTCTTCCCACTTGCAAGCCACATTCCATACTTGATTCTTGGAGTGAGTAATTAGGGTTTCCTAATGAAGAAGAAGGAGAAAAGGGGAGAGGGGGAGGCCGGCCCTATGGAGAGGAAAAGGGAGGAAAGAAAATGAAAAGGGAAAAGTGAAGAAAAGTGAAGAAAAAGAGAGAAGTTTCTCTCTAAAATATCTACCGCTAGAAGCTCTTAAGGATAAGCATGCACTTAGTTAAATGACCAAAATACCCCTCACTTATCCAAGTATTTTCAAGTTTGCCATTACTTTGTTACACACCACTTCAGTATGTACGCACAACACTTTAGTCCAAATGACCGTTTTACCCCTCGCCTTTCTAAAAATTTACGGGGGTTGTCATTGACCCCTAACCCCTTTCACACTTGCATGACTCTTCCTACACACATCCACGCACATCCATGTATGCATACATGCTCCACACACACACATCTACACATTCCTGTTGTGTTACATCCACGACGACATTTGCACTTCTCCTGCATTCACATTTCGCATTCTCTTCCCTTAGCCACGTATTACGGCCTAATCCCCCTTGCACTATGTCACGTACATCGATATCTATGCTTATTTCATACCCACGTATACATCGTAGGTAGAAATACCACGTGTGTTCAGTAGAATTCACGTATGTGCAAAATAGGGCATGACATCCTTCCCACCTTAAAATAAAGTCCGACCTCGGACTTTCTATGGTGTGAACCTTGTCGAGGTCAGTTAGGTATGACGGCCTTACTACCCCATGAAGTACAAACAAGAATACGTATCTACACTACACTATATACATTTTATGCTTCACTATCATCCATACACATCCGCATCGCACACATGTCACCGATACATCCTATTTCTCATCTAGTAGCACATCCATATTATTATATGCATCATTACATACACATACGTATATGTTCTTCACATAAACATCTAGGCACACATATTCACACATTAACATATACATCACACACCTCAAATAAATCTTTATACGTATTATTACATGTATTTAGACCACTACTCATATCTATCTGCATAGGACATCACACCATGTCCATATCACGATATATAAGGTATCCATACTGGCATGCTTTTGGATACTTCACAATACATTCAAGTATAGACGATTTATATTCTATCTCTTTATATATATTTACATATACGTCTACATCCATGCACGGACACCCAGCAATACATATTAATCTACACACCATTGCTTGATAAACGGGGTCACCATCACGGTGTCACACCGTATGTACCCCGGATCCATATACTCCCAATACTTAGTCACATGGGCTTACTCACATTCATAGGCACATAAATACCTATATACACACAATATTTAGTCGCATCCATACATATATTCATGTGCACGTACTAATATATGCATGATCAAGTCACATAAGGTTCACAATCATAACTATAAATAAATATACACATAATCCCACATTTATAGCGATGCACCTACTGCCTCGCACAGATAGGTACATATATCACACACAATACACACAAGAGTGCACAAACATAACACATCCCCTGCCATATGATATATATATATATATATATATATATATATATATATATATATATATATTGACGGGTGTGTGTGTGTGTGTGTGTGTATATATATATATATATATATATATGAGGGAAATGTGCCTAAGAATGACCTCGGGTAGAGATACCTGAGCACACCCCCGCTGTTCGGGGTTTGTGAGTATTTTTTTTTGCAAATTTTTTTTGCAGTAGGTAGATATACTTGTTATGTAGCTCCCCACAAAATTTCAGCTCGATCCGACACCGTTTGAGCCTCCGTTCATCGATTTCAAAAACGTTGCGCAAAACTGTCCAGAATTTGGACAGTTTTGCGCAACGTTTTTGAAATCGATGAACGGAGGCTCAAACGATGTCGGATCAAGCTGAAATTTTGTGGGGAGCTACATAACAAGTATATATACCTACTGCAAGAAAAAATTTCAAAAAAAATACTCACAAACCCCGAACAGCGGGGGTGTGCTCAGGTATCTCTACCCGAGGTCATTCTTAGGTACATTTTTTGCTATATATATATATATAATATATCAATAACTACGTTTGCACATCCTACGCACATACTGCTATGATAGTTAAATAATTATAAATATCCATATACACCCCCACACACGCATATACATATGCAAATAATCACACACCTCTCAATACCTACATACCAAACAGTTTCATTCACTATATTCATCAAAAATATATATATACACCTATATTCCATATCTATCACATTTACATTTACAATGCACATTTACGCTCATACACACATGCTCTGGTACAGACCTATATATTCTCTTATACAAACAAGAATACATTTATCTAAGGCTCACCAAGATACACCTGGATAGACAACCCTATGGATAGATCAGCAGATAAACAAACAAGGATATGTACCAGTGTATATATATATATTCATTCATCCAATATACACATCATTACATATACTCCTACTACACACTACACATACATGAACACATTCCTACACTCCATTGCGACATATATAATAGAAATTCATACAACTATGATACATATTCACGTCTACGCAACAAGCAATACTCCACATAGATACTCCACAAGCACATACTCATTATACACTCACAGATGTATAAGTATCAATACCATACATAGATTTCTGAATCTACATATAGCGTACGTACTAGGAACCATGCACCATGCACATACATTACTATGTATGGGCACACACCCATTTACACACATACCATACCTATCCTGCTATCACACACCTATACAGTCAAGCTACCCAACTTATACTAGCAGGTAGTCGGTGGCTACCCATATCATTATATACATAACATCCAATATATTTACACTTTTACTAGCATACTAGTACATACACAAATAAATGCATCTCAATATTCTAATACATACAGTAGATAGTGACATCCCATACACGCACACATTCATATACTGATATATGCATATACTGATATATGCATATGAGAATATGGATCATTCACATCTATTATATAAAAGAGGGATGTTATCAAGATAAATTGGATAAGAGAATTTGGACATGAGAAATTGGATAAGAGAATTTGGATAAGAGAAAATATAAGGGATGCGATTTTGAGGGATAAGAGAGTAGGTATGAAATTTTGCACATACAACCCCGGTTTTTGCATTTTTGCTCCTGGACCCTCCTCACACACTCACCCACACTTTTTATTCTCCCCCCCTTTCCGACCATTTTTTCCAGTCCTTTGAAGATTTTGAATCTTATCCTACTAGGACAAAACTTTGTCCAACATGGCAAGTTTGTCTTAGGTGGCAATGACAATTTTGGGCGGACTTAAATTTTGGGGAAAAACTAAAATTTGCGGGAACTTGATATTTGTGGGGGTAAAAACTCAGCCATTAAATAAACCGTGCCCTATGGGCACGGGTAATGACTAGTACATATACATACAACCAATCATAAGACATACACCAATACACATGCAATAATAACAACACATGCACACAATCACACTGCACTTGCTATAACACCTACATACATACAAGTATCGCATAAGCTAATACACAATCCCCCTCATGCCATTATATACGAAAGGGTACGTACACTACATGTACATCCAAATGGTCCTGTAGACACCATTCTACGTGTAAGCACATACACACACACACATATATATACCATAACTCCACTTAACCATGCAAACCCATAGCCATCCCACTTATACATGCATTGTATAATCTCAATCTTTACATTCATCATATTCTACATATGATACACGTCACACTTATATCCATATCCCATACTAGGCACGGTATAAAACTAAGTGCCTAAACTTAGGATGGATAGGTCTAAAGCACCCCTTACTCTCCTTAGGATACATCTACCCCAAACACCCTGGGGCATTACTCATACTATCCATATGTCCCTTACTTACTAATATCACTACATACACACCATATATGGCCATAGCACAACACCTATTTTCACGCAATAGTACAACCCACAACCATATACTAAATTAAGACAATATACCAGTTCATTTGAGCACATAGGTAGCACATACACTTACTTACAGTTATTCAAAATTTTAACACGATAAGAATTCATGCCCTAGCTACGCAACACTAGCGATATATTTGCACTAACTTCCCTCACATATATATATACACCCTCTACACATACAAGCTCACATATATTCACACATATGCACTTTCCCCCATGACCAGAGACAATCTAGACATTCCACTACTCTATCCATACAAGGATAGATGTACACATATTGGTACATTCCTCACATGGGAACAGAACTATAACACAATAGATAGGAAAACGTATATATGCACTCATATCACATACGTACATATCATCACTCACACCCTTACAACTCATACGTCCCCAATAGCTTATATGTACCCACCCATAAACATCCACGGATATACACATACGTATCACCTATGCCTCAGAGTCACACAAGTATAACACCTACCTACTCACATACCCGTGTCATGTATCTATATGGAGGCAATACACACACACACAACACACACACACACACACACACACACACACACACACACACTCACTCACTCACTCACTCACTCACTCACTCACTCAAGTATTTGCCCACCTAGTATATACACCCCACATATATCTATATACCACTACAAGCATTCAAGATACATGTAACTTTCATGCCATTTAAACATACAAGTATACCGCAACATGTATAGTTCAAATCTCTAAGCACAACAATGCACTTTTACACGCTGGTTCACACAGTTACATATACACGCGTATACCAACAATATATATGTATGGTATAATATACTGCAGAAAGTTCATCCACGTACTCCCTAAAGCTAGGGGTTCAAGGGTGGATCACTTAAAACTCTAAGGTCACTAAGGTCACTGCCCACCTTAGGGTTAATCTATCCCAATCCAATACTGAAGCATTACATGTACTATCCTTACGCACATCGCAGTGCGGTGACCTGCATGGGCCATCAAAAACTATCACGCCACATTCCCCAGGATACCTGACATTAATTAAATTTTTTTCTTCCAAGTATCTTGAAGAGTGAGGGTGATGAGAGAGGAAAAGAAAGAGAAAGGAGAAACTGAACAAGCAGGCCACTACGCACATGCTGAGATAGTACAAGTGAAACCTCACAATAATATCAAAACACCACCATAAATAACTTAGACCAATAACAACATATCAAATATAACGACTTCCATTAACTTACATAGCCCAGGTACATCATTACATATACATCATCACTCTCCACCTCCAAGATAATCATGTCACTACACAAGCTACATCTCCCACCAAGTGCTACTCCTGAAACCCAACTCCAATTCACCTCCAACCAAGCTACCTCTGCTACCTGAAAAATAAGGAGGAGCACGTCAATGCGTGCCCCAGTAAGTATCCACTTGGATTAGGAACACCAGTTTAAGGTTATCAACCACTGAGAAAGGCAAGAGAAATAAGACGTGTAAACTAAATAATATGGCGGAAAGTAAATAGCTAAGTGATGGATCATACCCGTGGCTTGATGTTAAGTTAATGCAAGAAAAGGGTTAGCACGAATAATGATACAGATATTCAAGTAAATATTATCTAATAAGATAAGTACAAGTGCTAGAGGTATGTCACGGCATCACAAGCAAAGCAGGTGAAACGAAGAGGGAAGGTGCTACCAACAGGAGAATGCAACATATGCAATTCTTATTTTTATGATTGATTAAATTAATTGAATTAATTGAGAACTTGAGTAAACTGTGTGATACCAGGACCTGAACTTCACCCCAAATTTAGGATGAATATAGCACATGGCACAGTGGACACGGGCACTGTACGACACTGGGCCTCTTAGCTACCCCGTCCTTGGCAGGAGTGAGGCTCTCCCACAATAACACAACCTCAGTATGTTTCCTCCACTCCCGGTAAAGGCGAGTGGGTATAAATATCACATATAACATAATAATTCCCCCAACTTCTCAGTTCAAGCCTCATATCAACAATATACTCAAATCCCACCTAAAACCCGGGTTCTACTAACTCACCCTCCTTATAGAGGATTGAGACATTCTAAATCATCAATTAAATATTATAAGTCATCTTATAAGAGTCATGATGGCATGGTTTCACAATGTCAATGTTTCTCATTCATATCGATATGGGTCATGCACCTAAGTGTCATGCCCTTTATCATAGCCATTTCAATTCATTATCCATAACACTTGAAACCATTCTTTCCATGACTCCGTCACCACCAATTTATAACATGCTTAATAATACATGTACATACAAACTCATTTTGCAAGTTTCTCCACTTTTGTTTCATTGAGGCATTTTTGCAAACACTTGGCAGGCGGCATACACATGGTTATTGTCACAACATCAGTTTCATTAACCATCTGTATAACTTAGCTATTTTCCAAGCAACAACTATAGTCATGCACTATAGAGAGTGAATAGCAACGATACACAATTCACAACACCACTTTAATACTTCAGATTGCTGGAATTTGTCGAAGTTGACAATACATGGGCATGTATCATCCGGTTTTATTGAGAATTTGACAAACTCTCCCAAATAAAAGTTATAGATATACTAGTCCTGGATTCACAGATAACATTTCAAGAAAATATATTACGTATATGATTTATAGTGAATTATTTGGTAAAGTGTGTCAAATCTGTTTTTAAGACAGATTTCAGGGTCTGTATTGAAAGCCAATTTTGGGTATGTTACAGCCAGCAATTCGACATATAAGCACTCTGATGAAATTTTAGATAAACTTGTTAAATTTCCAACGAGACCAAGAACACAAAATTCCATTGTGTGTGCAGGTGTTTTAGGTCAATTTTCCTAAACTGTGTCAAGACTGAAAATCAAACAGACAAGTTGTAAAGATGAATTCTTTTCTCCTAAATTCTGAATTGAACATATATCAAAATTTATATGATTTTGGGATAGAACTTCATGATCTACAAGCACATATTTTATTCGAAACCTAAATCAAGCTACAGTAACTAGGATTACATAAACGACACACAACTAAATTTCAGGATTTCATAAGGGTTGTTTTTATTAAGAATTTCAAGGGATACTTTGTGAAATTGAAACATGGCTCATGAAATTTCACCATCCTTAATTCATATCAAGTAAAACATGCTATAAAAACATAATAACAAGATTCAATTTAATGGAATTCCAAATCCAAATGAATTTCCTACCTCAAAACTTTGATTTTCCTCCTTTCTTCTCTTTCTTTCTTCTCCACCTTCTTCCCACTTGCAAGCCACATTCCATACTTGATTCTTGGAGTGAGTAATTAGGGTTTCCTAATGAAGAAGAAGGAGAAAAGGGGAGAGGGGGAGGCCGGCCCTATGGAGAGGAAAAGGGAGGAAAGAAAATGAAAAGGGAAAAGAGAAGAAAAGTGAAGAAAAAGAGAGAAGTTTCTCTCTAAAATATCTACCGCTAGAAGCTCTTAAGGATAAGCATGCACTTAGTTAAATGACCAAAATACCCCTCACTTATCCAAGTATTTTCAAGTTTGCCATTACTTTGTTACACACCACTTCAGTATGTACGCACAACACTTTAGTCCAAATGACCGTTTTACCCCTCGCCTTTCTAAAAATTTACGGGGGTTGTCATTGACCCCTAACCCCTTTCACACTTGCATGACTCTTCCTACACACATCCACGCACATCCATGTATGCATACATGCTCCACACACACACGTCTACACATTCCTGTTGTTTTACACACACGACGTCATTTGCACTTCTCCCGCATTCACATTTCGCATTCTCTTCCCTTAGCCACGTATTACGGCCTAATCCCCCTTGCACTATGTCATGTACATCGATATCTACGCTTATTTCATACCCACGTATGCATCCTATGTAGAATTACCACGTGTGTTCAGTAGAATACCCCTATAGTGCAAAATAGGGCATGAAAAAGCCTAAGGAAGGGGAACCGCTGAGCCTGTACTTGTCTAGCACCAGGGAAGCAGTGAGATCGGTGCTAATCAGGAAAGACGCATGGGTACAGAGGCCAGTGTAATACACCAGTCGGGTCCTACAAGACGCGATGGAGCAGTACAGCCCCTTGGAGAAATTGGCATATGCCCTCGTCCTCTCGGCACGGCGAATCCGACCATACTTTCAAGCCCACACCATCCTGGTCCTGACTAACTCCCAGATCGAACAAAACCTCAAGAGGTTTGATTGGATGGGGAGGATGCTGAACTGGGGGGGTCGAGCTGAGTGAATTCGACCTCAGATACAAGCCGAAGACGGCCATCAAAGGGTAAGCACTAGCAGACTTCATCGCCGAGTGCACAGTTGGCGACATGACCCCCCCCCCCGACGGGGCAAACCCGGACATGGTAACACCTCACCCCTTATCTCTCTTTTTGACTGACAACGCTCCTGATGATCGACCAGAGGACAAAGACGTGTGGGTCATCCATGTGGACGGATCTGCAACTAAGGCGGGCAGCGGAGCTGGCATCGTCATCCGATCCCCTGACGGGAACACCACAGAGTACGCCCTCCAATTTGAATTTCCAGCCACTACCAATGTAGCTGAGAACGAGGCTGCCATTACTGGCCCGAAACTAGCCCGGGCACTGGGGGCAAACTCGGTGTGCCTCCTCAGCAACTACATGCTTGTCATCAGCCAACTACAAGGAGACTACGTGGCCAGGGATGAAACCATGCAACGCTACCTACCTTTGGCCAAGTCCGAACTGTCCAGATTCAAGCATGCTGAGTCCATCCACATGTTGAGGTCAGAAACGCTCGTGCAGACTCTCTCTCAAAGCTGTCCTCCTCTTCTCTCAAAGAGTTTGGTCACGCCATCTACGTCGAGAGCCTCTAAAGCCCCAGTACAGAGGGAGAGGAGATAATGAACATCGACAGAGAACCTTCCTCGATGGACCCCATCGTGCGGTTCCTTACCACTGGTGAGACCCCTGCAGACCTAGAGGAGTGCCAAACACTGGAGCGGAATGCACTTCAATGCGTATTCCACGAAGGAGTACTATACAGAAGGCGCTGGACCAAAACCAACATCTTACCCTACCTCAAGTGCCTCGGACTGCATGAAGCGGATTATGGAATCCGAGAGATCCACGAAGGACTTTGCGGGAACCATCACGGAGGCAAGATGGTCGCGATGAAGATCATATGGCAAGGGTACTACTGGCCGACTCTGGCCCACGACTCGATAGAGTACGTTCGAAAATGCTCGGAGTGCCAGAAGTTTGCAAAGCTCAGTTCGTCACCTCCAACCGACCATGTACCTATAATCATCCTCGTCCCCTTCGCCAAGTGGGGGATGGACATTATCGGCCCCTTTGCTTTATCGAAAGGGCAGATGAAGTTCCTGATCGTGGCGGTGGACTACTTCACCAAATGGATTGAGGCCGAACCTTTGGCCACCATCACATGGAAGAAGGTAAAGAGCTTCGTAAGGAAGTCCATCATCGGCAGGTTTGGAATCCCTCGATCCATCGTCACCGACAACGAAAAACAGTTCGACTGCATAGGGTTCAAAGAGATCTGCACCGATTGGAAGATCAAACTCCTATTTGCCTCTGTGGCCCATCCCCAGACCAACGGGATGGCCGAAGCCGCCAATAAATGCATCCTCGAACCGCTTTGTAAGAAAGTAGGAGAAGCACACGAAGCTTGGCCAGAAGAGCTCTTCAGGATACTATGGTCATACCGAACTACCCATAAGAAAGCCACGAGGTAGACGCCCTTCAAGCTCGCATACGGGACCAAGGCAGTCACTACTACAAAAAAACGCTTGCATAGCGCTTTTTTTTAACCCTTGGATAGCGCTTTTAAGCGCTATCGTAGTGGTTTACTAAGATAGCACCTATATAAGCGATATCCAAGCTACCGCTATGGTAGCTTGGATAGCGCTTTTTAAGCGCTATCTAAGTGGTTTCCTAAGATAGTGCTTTACTACCTTAGCGCTTTTGAAAGCTCTATTCAAGATTACTCGAGAAATTTTGATTTATACCTTGCATAGCACTTTTTAATGTTTGGACTGTCCGTGGCTAATGCGTATTAGCCACGGAGAGTCCGTGGCCAATACGCATTAGCCACGGACTGGCCGTGGCTAATGTTTAATTTTTTTAAAAAAAATAGAAAATCATAAAAATTTCGTCATGTAGATTATTTGATCACAACAAGCAATAC
This sequence comes from Scilla litardierei, assembly GCA_030789695.1. NCBI lineage: Eukaryota > Viridiplantae > Streptophyta > Magnoliopsida > Asparagales > Asparagaceae > Scilla > Scilla litardierei. Next base: position 745,108,134 of record CM061142.1, read on the forward strand.
TAATCTACATGTTTACAAGATCATTTGATCTTTGCCAAACAAACACCACCGATTTCAGCAAATGACATAGGGTATGTAAGCCTTTTAAGTACTGCATGAAAAATGAAATATGTAAACCATACAATTGACTGGACATTCATGAAGAAAGTCGTATACACAAATAAGCCGTTTCATCCAGATCTTGAAAAAAGGTAGATTTCTGAAGAAAGACACCATCGAGAAAAGAATTATGTACCCATTTACTACAAATGAGGCATATTAATGAAACTATGACCAGAGTGCAAGTAAAGACATTGAAGACAAGGAGCCCAACAATCCTTCCAGTATAAGTGCGTTAGGGCTGCTGTCGTCGTAGCCAGTGATATGGAATAAAACCATCCCCAATAATATCCCCAGCGGTAGTTGACCGTGACCATGTTGTTTGAAGCCCATGTTGTTCCCACTCTTGTATTCTCTCCAAACATCTATTGCTCCAAAACCAGTGATGGAGATTGTGCTCAGAGCCATCACTGTACTAACCGAGAACACAATGAGAGAAGCTCTGCCAGACTTCTCTATGGCTTTTTGCACGAGAACCAGTCCAAGTATTGAAGCCACGAAGCAAACCGCGGAAAAGACAACTGCATGCCCGATATGCTTCATACCAAGGATCAAGTACTGAACCATAGACATGGATGATGAGAACAAGACCATGAAGGAGGTTGTCCAGGCTGTTACCTTCAAAACAAGAGTGTTTCCAGGAGATATCAGTGGTGCAACATATACTTGGATGTTTTTAAAAGAAGAAGGCCTTTTAAAGAAACCTTCAAGCTGATTTGTTGATAATTATGGATGGAGCGAGCTTATGTTGCACGGACAAGCCACATGTACTGTAAAACACATAGAACACGCGTGTCTGATACGCATGTCCGACACTTTTCCAACATGACACGGATTCACGACAAGAGTGTACATGCTCAATAGGCATTGAAAGAAGAATTTCAATTGAAGAATGAAAAAATTTACCTGTGGGGCGATTCCAATTTGAAGAAGCACAGGGTTTATAAGCATGCCACCACCAATGCTGAAGAGGGCGCCTAGAACCCCAAACAGAAGTGCAGCCAAAGGAAAGATAAATGTAGGAAGTGATTTGATCCTGGATTGAACCATAACTTCCTACAAACGCAAGTTAAGAACTCGCATGAATCCTTTTTGTGAACTGATGAAGTTGTTCTGTGAAATTGCAAAATCATTTAATTTACAAGTGACTATAGAAGTAAATAGTGGTTAGAAACTAACCTGGATCAGGTATTTGTTGCTTTGATCTGCAATTCTGATGCAGGATACATGCTGTAAAAGCAACCGCAAGAGGAACTTGGAATAAAGTGACGAGCCAGTATATAACTCCTATCTTGTAGCATTTTCAGTTCCATCACACACAAATAATCAAATGCTTGTAAGAATCAAATGCATGATGACAGTACAAAAGGCAAGACAAACACTTCATTAACTTGGGATTTAAAGAATCTTCATGACTAAGAACATTTGTCTATATGACGCCAGTTCGTTGAAGCGTCGACAAGCCCTATACATGTTTAATTGAACTATATCATAATTAACCAAGCCAAATTAACAAACCCACCACAACTTCCAAAGAAATCATTCCCAGGTTAAAATTTTACCAAATAGGTAGAGCATAATACACGAGCATGGAATCTGAAACCAAAAAAAAGTATAAGACCGCAAGATCCCACATTATAAAAAGTATTAAAATATGTATTCAGTTTCTGTTGCATATCTTAGAGTCTTAGAGTAAGAGTTAAATGTATCATATTTCAAATAATAGAGAAGTCGGGGGTTATATCTTAGACTACAATAATTCAGCAGTTTGCGGGTCTAAACTCACCTCCTTCGGCATCAGAGACTTTGGGATCACTCTACAAAAGCAACATCAAAATAAACACGATGAAAAAAAATTAGTGAATTGGTGTAGCTAAATACAGGTTCAACAAAAAAAGAAGTAAAAGAAGCTCCAATATGGATTGAACTTTACATGCTTAAGGGGGAAAAACAGAAATTTGAGTGCAAACAAATTAGGATACACCAAAAAGGTCAATAATAAAGACCCTATATGTGAATTAATCACAGTTACATAAAGAAAACAATAAACTTTTCGAAAGAATGCATTCAAAAATCATTTAAGAAATCAATCTAGAATAACTGTATAATGGTATAATAACATATCATATTATACAGAACATAAACCCACCGAAATTAATGCTTTGAGCAATGAATCAATCTTTGAAACTAGCATGTTTAGACCAGGAAACTACTATGTGCAAACATAAGCTGATGGTCATAAAATGTTACAAATCACATAACATCTTTCAAATATAAACAAAGCATGCATGGTAACAATAAGTCTTTTTCAATAATTAAGCCAACATCTTGCTGTGTCGGCCCAACGGATGCAGCAGGCTAGTCCTGTCCCCTATGCTGCCCCCAATCTGAAAAATCTTGAGCACTCCGACGACCGCCAGCGCGAAGAACATGAAGAGCATCACTCCTCTCCTCCACATTTGGCTCGAAACCTTCGACACATTGTTTATGTTGTTGATGTTATTGTTATTGCTGCTGCTGCGACTGAACACTGATCTCAATGCTTTGACAAAACACATATGCTAAAATACCCCATATGGGACTACAGGTGGAGCTGCCTGCATTAAGAAGCAACATGTGCAGAGCAAATGACACTTATATTTCTCAGCAAATGACTACAAGTGAAGGATTCAAATGTCTTGAGCAAGATATGAACAAGAGGAGGAGGGAAATAGTGAGCAAGGCTCTTGTAATCATGTGTCTTCTCCTATCATGGACCATATTAAAACTCATGTTTCCTCTTCTTGTGGTTGTAATTGCGTCTAAATTCATCTAGTTTGTGTTTGGACCAAACACAAACTGCATGATTTTCAGCCTAGTGGGATATAGGATTCTTTCAAGAGATGACATGTGTTTGTTATTCTATCTATATACATGTCTACTATTCTTCTTTAAAAATCAGACACTTTTGCAACATTAGGCAGACACTTTTGCAACATTAGGCACATATTTCTGTATTTCCTAGGCAAACGATTGATATTCATATATGCATTCCACTTGTATCTAAAATACATGTCTACTATGATATAGGATTCTTTCAAGAGATGACATGTGTTTGTTATTCTATCTATATACATGTCTACTATTCTTCTTTAAAAATCAGACACTTTTGCAACATTAGGCAGACACTTTTGCAACATTAGGCACATATTTCTGTATTTCCTAGGCAAACGATTGATATTCATATATGCATTCCACTTGTATCTAAAATGAGATGTGTTTCACTAGATAGCCTTGGCTACCCAATTATATAAACCAAGCGGCTCCAATTAGTTTGCACCAGTTATTGTCTCACATCCCTATCTTAGCATTGACCAGCATATTATATATATATTGCAGTCACCATGAGATTTATGATAAAAATGTCAAGCAGCACACATCACAGAAGCTAATCTTCCAAGTATGTTTCCTACATAACAATATAATTTATGATAGGTGTGAATCGAAACACAAATTCGGATAGAGAAAGCAAATTGTTTTTGATAACATAAGCACTTGCCATTTGATAAAGGGATTTCCAAAATGAAGATTTTCCCCATTGAGCAATGAGCGAACTGCTTCTTCTGCCCCTGTACCCTGAGGGAGAAACTGTCCAAGTAGCTTCATTCCCATAAAAGGACTCCAGGATTACACATCAAAGGCATACAACTAGCAGCCTGAACAAATGCAGATTGCCAAGAGATTTGACAAACAATCATTACTTTCAGTTATTATTCTACATTTCAAGTACATCATAACATCTCATATGCTTGAAAAAGTTTGTCTCATATATATGGCACTTGTATTAAATGACACACATATAGTCTACCGGTATGTCAAATTGGGACTCCCCATCGCCTGGAAATATATTTCCAAATCCCAGGAGATAACATAATGACAATTATAATTATAATAGTACATAAAAGCTTTGGATAATAGAAATAGCAGATTGTGTAAGATACCTAAACAAAGGGTATCTAACTTATTTCCTGCATCAATCATCAACCTCAACCTTTATTTCTTCATATAGACTTCAGGAAATCCTAACATTGGAAATGACATGATATGCCTTAGGCTAGCCTCATTTGTTCAGTATAACATTTACATGATCAAATACTAATTGGAAGATGAAACAGATCCACATGATATTGTTTCCAGCATATGATTTCAACTCCTCCGTTGATCCACTCACCAGTTTTCTAGGTTTACTTGACAAAAGGAGAGATCATTCACCACTCATTTAGATCCCAAACTCCACCAAATACCGGTTTGAAAAATTAAACCATGTTGCCAAACTAACATAAGTAGATTCCAAACACACAAGTGTTCCATATGCATGTTCTAGTTCGATAAATTCATAATTATTTCCCAGCAAATTCGAAACATAAAAAAATTAAAATATATAAATAAGATCCCAGAAATATTTTACACAAGTGATAGCTATCTACTGAAAAAACAATAAACTAACGAACTCAAATAATCAAATGGTTTCTTTAAAAGATTTAAAAAATGGGCATCACAAATTGGGTGCCCAACAACCTAGAAAATAAAAAAAATACTTAAGCACTGGATGATTCAATCAAGCATTTCCCTTTACTAAGTTGTTTATAGTTAAATCTCTCTAACAAAGACATCAATTTTTCAAGAAAAAACAACAAAAAAATCATAAAATCCAAATCGTAATTGAGCAATAGCATAGACCTCAACATCTAAAGGCCTGTAATATCCCAATGTTCCAGCCCAAAACTAGTCGTCAAACATTAGCAGAACAAGATAAGATAAATTCAATTAATTGCTATGGTGTCTGGCAAAATCATAGGAAATTAAATAAATCTTTGAAACAGACAGACCTGATAAAATAAATCTGGAAAAGAAGAACAAATTGACAGCAATTAGGTCTGGCTCTACCCAGAAGAGGCGTCCCATATCACTCATATACAAACCTAAGCCGTAGAATTAGGGTTTATCATCTCTCCATTTCAATGCCAAATATCATCTCTCCGTTTCAATGCCATATAAAAACAATAGTTACCTTGCGGCGGACGGTGAGGATTGGGGCACCGGCGGGGTCAAGGAGGACGAGGTTGTCGGTGAGAGAGGGGCCGCGGCCGTAGGTGTCGACACGGAATACGAGCTCGCCGGCACGGTGGTCGTAGGCAGAGTACCCGTCGCCGGAATAGAAGAGGGAGGTCTTACGGAATGATCCATGGCGATTGCAGCGAAGGATGGGGGAGAGAGAGTCTGTGAGAGGAGAAGCTAGGGATTTTGAGATAGGAGAGAGATGGCCTGGAATAAAAGGGAGGAAACGAAAAAATTGGCGGAAACATTTGGGAAGCCCTCGTCAGTGAAATGTCAAGCGCCTAAGCATAATTTATATGTATATTTTTTTAATAAAAGTGCCTACGTAACGATTAGTACCATAGCGCTAACAAAAAGCGCTATGTAAGATATTACTTGGATAGCGCTTTAACAAAAAGCGATATCTGAGTGATTTTTACCTTAATTTTGATTTATTTTTATTTTCTATAAGTGCAGAAGCGCTATACAAGAGTTCACTTAGATAGCGCTTTTTAAAAGCGCTATCTAAGTGACGTTACCCAAGCCCAAATCTGTAGTAGTGAGTTGTTCCTGTCGAAGTAGGCGAAGAGTCGCTCCGCCTCAGACATTTCGACGAAAAGAGGAATTCGGAGGGCCTAGAAATCAATCTAGAGCTCATGGACGAGCAGCGCGACCAGGATCTAGCCTCCATCATCCGACAGAAGCAACGAGTGGCCTGCTACTACAACTCCTGGGTCAATGGAAGAGGTTTCCACCAAGGAGATCTTTTCCTAAGGAAAGCCATATTCAACCTGGAGATTGCTCGCAAAGGAGAGCTCGCCACAAAATGGGAAGTGTCATACAGGATCACCGAGGTCCTCGGTCCGGCGACTTACCAGCTCTCGATCCTAGAAGGTAAAGCGCTCACCCACACCTGAAACGCGGAGCACTTGCGTAAATACTACCAGTGAGGTGAAGAATGTATGGACCCCCCCTCTAAAACATTGTATCAAGACGAGAAAATTTTCTAAATAAAGAAAAGAAGGAGCCCCTTTTTCACCTAGGCATCCTGAATTCCGCATAGTAAAATAGATTCGGCCGTAGGGCTGGGGACGACTCCCCCAGCAGACTGACCACTCGATCGACCGTAAGGCTGGGGACAACTCCCCCAGCAGGCTGATCACCCGATCGACTGTAAGGCTAGGGGAAACTCTCTCAGTGGGCCGATTACCCGATCAACCGTAAGGCTAGGAGCAACTCTCGCAGCAGGCCAATCACCCGATCGATCATAAGGCTGGGAAAAACTCCCCCAGCAGCCCGATCGTTCGGTCGACCGTAAGACTGTGAATAACTCCCCTAGCATGCCGACAGACCTACCGACCATAAGGCTGGAGGCAACTCCCCTAGCAGGCCGACCACGCATCGACCGTAAGGCTAGGGGCAACTCCCCCAGCAGGCCGAACATTCGATCGACCATAAGACTGGAGGTAGCTCCCCCAGCTGGCCGACCGACCTATCGACCGTAAGGCTGAAAGTAACTCCCACAGTAGGCCGACCATGCATCGGCCGTAAGGCTGGGGGAAACTCCCCCAGTAGGCCGATTATTCAATCGATCGTAAGACTGGCGATAGCTTCTCCAGCTGGTCGACCGACCTGTCGATCGTAAGGATGGGGGCAAATCCCCCAGCAGGCCGAGCGTGCATCGACTATATGGCTGGGGAAACTCCCTTAGTAGGCCGATCGGTCGATCGACAAAAAGCCTTGGGATAGCTCCCCCAGCAGGTCGACCGACCCGACGTCAGTCGTAAGGCTAGAGGTAACTTCCCCACCAAGCCGACCCCAGGATGGGGCAACTCCCCCAGCAGATCGACCGCACATTGATCTCTAGGCCGGGGGCAACTCCCACGACGTGCCAATCATCCGACCAACCACAAGCAAAACGATCAGCCAGTGATTATCGATTTTCCCCAAACCTAGCCATACGACAGCTAGAGCGCAACCAGGATTGATGAAGGGGGCACAGCTATAGACGTGGACAACAAACACGAGACGATCATCGATTCCCATTACAAAAATCGGCGAAAGCCGAGATAGTTTACAGAATAAACAAAATAAAGAAAAACACCACAAAAAGGCTAAACCCCCGCTTCGGGTCGGGCGTCCGCAGCCATCTCGAGGGCGTCTTTTGGACGGGCGGCGTCGGTGACCTCCATACCCTTGCCATGAACCATCTCGAGCTTCTCGAACGCAACCTCCGAGCTGGGAAATTTGCGCTCGATCTCGCGCTGACAGTGAAGGAACCCCTCCTCAAATGTCACGAACATCCCTGGGGAGACGAAGGTCTCAGAATACTCCTTCACCGCCTCCTACGCTTTTCAGGCGGGGTCCACCTTCTCCAGTTCCCTGACCTGGGCCTCAAGGACAGCTACCTGACCTTGGAGCCTCGACCTCTCCATCTTCTCCGCCTTGTTCATACAAGAAGCCTTAGCGAGCTTGGCTGTGAGGTCCCCCTCCTACTCCTCCTCCCATCCAGCAGCTCCTCAAGCTCCTTGATCCTAGCCTCATCCTCGGCCTCCATGGATGCCATTGATTTGACAGCCCTCTCCTCGGCCTGGGGCATTTCGGCTAGCGCCAAGGCCCTCTCAACGTACAGCCTCTCGACGTCTGCAGTGCACCAGTTGTATGACAACGTGGAGCGGGGCGACTTTTTGTCTGTGTCGGCGGACACCTACGTCTGCCCAACACTAGAGGTCTTGAGTTCTATTCGTAGGACTCCTAGGGGCTATTATTTTAGGCTCATGGACCAGGAGTGCGAGACCTCGCACGTTATGGCCCGAGCATACTTTCATTGGCCCCCTGTCCCAGACCCCGACCGAGCTTATGGTCCTATGCACCACAGCCCGTCTGTCTTTTCAGCTGCTGTTTTTTGGGACACGGTCACTGGCACGCACCACTTCGACCCTAGCAAGGTGAAGGCCTCTTCTTTAGTCCACCCCTGCAAGCGACTTGCACAACGCCTTTTGGCGACCACCATTCTTGCCAGGCCAGAGGTTGGGACCATGTCCACGCTAAAGCTTTTCATACTCTATGCGATGACTAGAGAGAGCCCTAGATGGCACATGGGACGTCTTAGTTCCAGCGATTTCCTTTGATATTTCTAGATGGTATTTTAACCGCATATTTTTCTTCGATCGCCTCCACCACGACAATATGTTGTGGCGGTCCGATCACCCTCATAGCGCCTATTTTCGAAATCCAGCTTTCCGCTGGCCTGCGCCGTGCTACGGGCCCCACCTCCTTATCTATAGATGTTTTGGCCCGTATGCACAAGATCCTTCCCCACGGACAACGTCATTGGGTCTAGTTACATGGTCCCTTCTCTGCTGATTACATAGTGCTTTCGAACCCTATTTGGACAAATATTGGACCAGCAGGTGCGTAGTGGAGGTTTCTGATGGACCTCCTAATCCCACCTATATATGAACTAGAGCCCGACGACGAGCAGCAGGAGCCCCTTGTCGAGCCCCTTGCCCCTGAGATCCCGATTCCCCAGCTTGCCCCTTATCTGATCCCCAAGCACGGCACATCTGTCTCCACTTCTGCTCATGCCGAGAGCTTCACTTCTATCGATGTGTCTGATTCCACCACCACTGCACTGCTGAGAGTTGCCCCGATTTCTTATTTGAGCTTTGAGAGTGTTGTCCCCACCACTTTTGAGAGAGGCGACCCTTCTTCCTCCGCAACCGCAAAGACCCTCGACACACCTGATTTTTCGACTCCCGTAGCGTCACTATCTCCAGATTTCACAACCGACCCACCTATTGACGCTTCAGTCTCTGCTGCCATACCGAGAGTGTCGTGGTATCTGTCACCACAGCCGTTGCCACGACCTCCTTACATGCCTCGTCCTCTGTTGATATTCCGACTTCCTCCTCAGTTACACATATTTCTGAGAGCATTCCTGCGTCTTAGCCTCCTATAAAGACTGAGCATCTTGTTGTGAGCTCCGCTCCTCGGACACACCCGATAGTGGCCCCACTGGTATTTGGAGGCCGTGTGAGACCCCCTTTTCGTACACCTCTACGTCCCTCTGCCCATGCTCCTGACAACAGAGAGCAGCGCCTCGGCGCTGTCGAGTCGACAATAAGTGGACTTAGAGTTGACCTTAGGGCTCTCACGGCGGCTGTCACTGCTTAGCAGACCCAGTATTGCCTGATTACTGGTATTCAGCTCACGCTAAACCAGATTTTCCACCGCCTGCAGCAGCAGCATCATCCTGCCCCTCAGTAACCAGCAGCACCTCCGTCGCCACCCCGCCCCCAGAGCAGGGAGGTGATGGCGATGCACCAGCCTAGGCACGTCTCCTTAATGTCTGTCATATTTTTGCCTCACCTCACCACCACTATTTTGTTTGCCCATCTGTCTTCACCTTTTTGCAAAGCACTGTATAATTCAGCTTGGAGGATAGTATGTATTTATGGGCCACTATCTTGAATCCATCCAATACATCATTTTGCATGCTCGCTTACCATATATCCTTTGCATATACCATCATGTCATATTTTATTTTCCTTATTTTCCTTTATTTCGCATCATATTGGAGGATAGTATGTATTTCTGGGCCACTATCTTGAATCCATCCAATACATCATTTTGCATGCTCGCTTACCATATATCCTTTGCATATACCATCATGTCATATTTTATTTTCCTTATTTTCCTTTATTTCGCATCATATTGCACCCACACCCACCCACCCCTATCTTATATGTCCTTGTGCCACATTTCGCACATTGAGGACAAGGTGATGTTTAGCTTGGGGGAATGAGTGTGCCCACACATTTTTTAATTTTCCTTGTTTTAATCTTCATTTTTCCGCTTTTCATTATTTTCCACTTATTTTCACGCATTTTTTGTTAGTTCCCATGCATCATGTTTTCTTCATTTTTTGGAGTGCTTGCATGTGTATAGTTAGATTTTATTTTATCCTTGCTTCTTTTACTTTTTAAGCTAGAGATGAATTCCCTATAATGAATATAGCTTGGATTTCGCTTTACACTTATGCCATTGCTTTTTATTTCTGATATCATCTGCGATATATTTGCCGTGCATTTGAGAAAAAGAACTTCCAATGTGTTTATTATTTGTCCATAGAGAGTTTTAGCGTTGATTCGTCTGAGAATTACATTATTGTATACTTTTTATAGAAAACGCACCAAGATTCATACATTGACTGCCTATTACTTGGAGTACTGCTTTGCATCTTAATGTCACTTCATATTGCATGAAATGTGTATTGAACTTCCAGGTTGAATGAATTGATTGCCATTTGATATGAATAGATTAGTTTACTTTTAGAAATCAAACTGAGTAGATGACATTACCACGCTGAAGTAGTTGTGCACATACAAAAGAGTGAACCGAACGTTATCATATATTCTTTCTCCACGTATCTTGAAAAGTATTTCTATATATATAATCATTGGTGAATCTCCCCTTAAGTGAATCTTATTATTGCATCTTCCCCATGCTAAAAAGAAATAAGCTCCATTATCCCAAAAACTCAAAAGAAAAGAAAAAGTTACATCTTTGCATCTTTCTTAGGGATTGTTCTTGTGTATAAAAAAGAGAAAAAGAAAAGTTCCATTGTATATACACAATCCCCTTCTTTACTTATTTCTTGTTTTCCTTTTATAATTGGAGCTATAAAAACATGGGAAATAGTTCATATTTGTTGCTACACGCTTATAAATAAGCTTGGTGGAGGAGATCCAATGGTGTATGTGAGTGGCTACTTATATGTGCATAACGACCTAAGCTATGTAATTTCTGATACTTAGGGAGATGACTTAGAGTATAACGACATCTATGAATTGAAAATTTGGCATGAAATGCATGAAAACCATCTCTTTATATTCTTATTGATTTGAATTGTGTGATATCTCTTATACTCCAGATAGAAGCAGTCAATTGAAAAATGTGTTGGCTATAATTATGTATATCGTTTTTCTATGCCTTAGACGATGTTTGATTCTAAAATGATTTCATATTTCATATGATTTATATTCTTAGTTTTTCTATCATGTGCACACATGTGAGATGATATCGAATAGAAGCTTTAGTGATATTTCTTATTCATTGCTCGTGCTATTTGAGTAAGCAGACCCGAGTTCTGAGAGAATGATCTAGCATTTCCCTTCTTCATCTTCTTTTTCATCTATTTGATTTTTCTTTATTTTATTCGTCAATTTCACTTTTTACTTTTCTTCATTGAGGACGAGTAAGAGATAAGCTTGGGGGATTTTGATAGGCTCATATTTTACACTTTATTTCTGCATTTTTCCATCCCATAACGATTGCTCATATCGCAATTTTAACGATTATACGACGTTTTCACGATATATTTCACTATTCCTTTGTTTCGTCTGATTTCAGTAAATATGGAGCAATCAGGAGCGTTTGGAGCCACAAAAGCCTACACGCGTGCCGGAGTGTCATTAAAGATGGTATCGGAGAGCTAACGACGCTGAAGGATGAGTAGAAGAAGAAGGAAGGCGAAAGAAACGATGAGGAAGCTAGAAGGAAAAGGAGAGTACAAAAACAGGCTACTCGGCCGAGTGAAGCAGCCCACTCGGCCGAGTGAAGCAGCCCACTCGGCCGAGTGAAGCTGACACGTCCAATCCAGCCTGAAGAAGAACCAGAATGTACTCGACCAAGTCATCTATCAGTTATCTAGATGTATCGTTAAGGGCAATGGAGACCAATCCTTTTTGACTCAATATGAGACATACAACCCACTTGGAGCAGCATAGCCCTATGTACTATATGTACCACCTCGAGGACAGTGTGATTATTCGAGGGAGGAGTAATGATGAGACCGTACCTGAGAAGAAAAGGGCAGATCGGGAATTTTTGCAGTCCTATGGGTGTTTTCATAATTTTCATAATTTTCAACTTTAAGGGAGGTCTTTCTGTAATTTTCAGCTTTAGCGTTTTTTTCTGCAATTTTGTATTTTCAGTTTATTATTTATATGGGGCAAATGGGATTATTAGAGATGGTGTAAATATTGAGAGAAATTTTGTGAGGTTGAGTTTGTTCCTCTTTTTGTTGGAGAGCGTGGTCCTCTCTCGAATCGGTGGCTTGGAAGAGAGTATCTCTTGAAAGAAGTCAACCTATCTTGTATTTCCTTCTTTATTTCAATTATTTATCAATTAAAACAGTAACCCCCCAACCCCTTTTTCTAGCTATAAAGATCCACCATTACCCTAAAAATCCCACCTTTCTACCGAAATCCTAACTTTCTACATCAAAACCTTAGAAAAATCAAATCACAACCACATCAAATTGAACACAACACAATGTCCAACCCATGTTCAATGCGCATATGTGTCCCACATTTATCTGGCATATCTACTTGTCCAGGTGTACCCATGATGTGTTTGTTAGGAATAAGAACGAGGGACACAGCAGGAACATGAAAAGTGGGACTTGAAAGTGTGCCTAGTCCAGTAACGGAAAGTGGGGTGCCATCTGCAGTGAGAACAGTGACAGAGCGGGAGGGAGTACTAATGGAATGTAAAGTGGTAGGGTCAGGAGTCATATGAAATGAAGCACCAGAGTCAAGGATCCAAGGAGAGGTACCTGAGGTGGTGGAAGATGGTGTCGCAGGACCTGGAGGCTGACTGGCAGAAGAAGCAGAGCCTGATGCCCGAGAAGCAGACATCCGACGAAATAACGTGAGAAGCTCCTGCTCAGTATCAGATGGGGTAGAGCTCCTCTGAGAAGTGAAACCCCCCATGTCAGTCTCCTTCTTGGCAGCAGCCTGATCCCTCCGCTTCTTGTGACACTGCGCATCCACATGTCTGTCTCGGTGGCAGTAGGTGCAGCGTCTGGTGTCACCTCGCACGGGTGCTGTAGCTGAAGGCAGAACTGGTGTGATAGGAGCAGAAGAGGCAGGAGCACTGGTCGTCAAAACCGAAGCAGGGTGTGCTAAAAGACCAGCAGTACGAAGACAAGTCTCCTCAGTACGAATAGCAGCAAGAACCTCCAAGAATGTCACGCGTGGGTGACGGGCAAGTAGCTAGGCACGTATCTGCTCGAACTCTGGCCGAAGTTGGGTCAAAAAGTCATAGACCCGACGAAGCTGCAGGTGGGAGTGCTGATGCTGGCAACACTGGCAGATATGACAGATCGCTGGTCCCAAAGAGTCGAGCTGACGCCAGATAGAAGATATCTGTGCATAGAACTCATCGACCGTGGCATCACCCTGCTGAAGAGCCTGCTCCTGTCTGACGACAGCAAGGTAGAGGGAGTCACCGGTAGGCTCATAGTGAGAGCGAAGATGATCCCACATCAGCTGAGACGTCGCCAAACTCACAATGTCGCCAGTCAGGGACACATCAATGCTAGCGATGAGGATGTTGGCGGCACGAGCATCGTCATCACACCACCGCCGATAGAGAACATCCTGAGAGGAATAAGCAGCAACAGCAGTCGCATACGCATCGGTTACCGCCTTCTTGGCGGTGTCATCAGCAGTGGGGGGGCGTGGTGTCTCGCTGGGAAGCACCGGTCGCGATGGGCAAGGACGATCGCCGGTGAGAAGGTCCCAAAGGCGCTGACCGCGCATATGGAGACGAATGTGCGGTACCCACTCCTTATAATTAAGGCCATCAAAAATCAGCGAACACCAAGGGATAGCAACATGATGATGATGATGAGGTAGATCCGTAGGAGACGCTATACGAAGAGATCAGATCCGTGCGCGCGCAGGCAGGGGGGCAAAGATCCGTGCTACAGCACCCGTGCGCGCAGAAGGCAGGGGCGAAGGGGGCGAAGGGGGGCGCAGAAGGCAGGGGGGTGTTAGATCCGAGATCGGAGCAGGCGGGCAGGAGACCTCTGAGATCCGTGCGCGCAGGGATCAGCAGCGCAGATCCGTGATCCGAAGGGTCGTGGGGGAAGGGGCGAAGTCCTCCGAGATCCGTGCGCAGGCGATTCGAGGCGGTGACTGGACTTGAGGATCAGCAGCGCCACCACCTCGAGCGGATTTGCGACAGCGGCACAGCGACAGCGGCACAGAGGCATGGCAGCACAGGCGTGGCAGAGGCGGAGTCGGCACAGGAAGGCGGAGTCGGCACGTCGCAGGCGGAGCCGTCGCAGGCGGAGCGTACAATTGCTCTGTCCAATTGAAGTTCGTTGCCGAGGAAGGGTTGCCGAGGGGGGTTGCCGAGGAAGGCAGAGCGATCGTTGCCGAGCGATCGCAGGCGGAGCGACGGCAGTGACGAGGGGGGTTGCCGAGGGGGGTTGCACTGTGGACACAGGCGTGGCAGAGTCGGAGTCGGCACAGGAAGGCGGAGTCGGCGCGTCGCAGGCGGAGCCGTCGCAGGCGGAGCGTACAATTGCTCTGTCTAATTGAAGTTCGTTGCCGAGGAAGGGTTGCCGAGGGGGGTTGCCGAGGAAGGCAGAGCGATCGTTGCCGAGCGATCGCAGGCGGAGCGACGGCAGTGACGAGGGGGGTTGCCGAGGGGGGTTGCACTGTGGACGAGGGGGGTTGCCGAGGAAGGCGCCTTCCACCCGTACAATTGGCGCGTGGACGTGGAAGTCGCGACTCACGGCGGTGGCTCTGTGTTTGGATTTTAGTGGGAGGGGCTAGGGTTTGGATTTTTGCGGGAGAGAGAAAAAGACGACTAGGGTTTAGGTTAAACCTAGCTCTGATATCATGTTAGGAATAAACTCTCTTGTCTTATTCCAAGGGCAATAGCCCGATATATATATAGTACAGGGAATGGTAAATAAGCACAGAAGACCATATACAAAGGGACATATACATCTAACAGTGTTCACTGCTATTTGCCAAATCTGCTAATCGATATTTATTGTTAACTCTTGCAAAAAAATTCATGTCTATTCTTCATTCCATGTTTCTCCAATGTTGATGGCAACACCTAAAGTCAGAGTCTAACACACATTGAGTTTGTTCCACTTTTCGGTGGAGAGCGTGGCACCCTCTCGAATCACCACCCAAAAAAAAACTTTTTCTTTCTAGCCATAAAGATAAAGATCCATCATTACCGTAAAAATCACACCCTTCAATCAAAACAATTCCAGCCTATTCTTCATGGAAATTCCATGTTTCTCCAATGTTGATGGCAGCACTTAAAGTCCGAGTCTGACACATGTATGACAAGGTCAAAATTTATAATACTAGAACATGTTTGTCTGTGTAACATGCCTACGTGTATCCATATACATCACGACGATGACAGAAATTGGTTGTACCTTTTTGATGAATTGCAAGCATTTGGTGAATAAATAAAATAAGTAAACATCTCATCTTGACTTAAAACCTGTTTTGTTCATCGGTGGAATTTATTGGAACTCTTAGTTCTCCAAGAAAGTCTCTGGACGTAATGAATCCTTATGTTACTATTATTAGTACTTCCCCTACTCACATGTGTTTTGTCAATTTTTTCCAACCACCATTAGGTCACATTGGTGGCACATGTGACCTATGTTGCACCAACATGAAAACATGATACGGGAATACCACAAAACAATATTGCATCATTTAAGAAAATTTACTAGAAGTATCAAGTCAGATATGCATCTGACGTATTTGACATGATAGGGCTCTACGGTTGAAGCACGGTTTTAGGTCTCGGTTTCGGTTTCGATATCGATCCGTCCAAAATTTAGGTTTCGGTATCAGTATCGTCCGTTTCGTGGTTTCGGAAGCAAGTTTCGGTTTCGTCCGTAACGTCTGTATCAGTAGTTTCGTTTTGGTATCGGTATCGGTTTCGGAGATACTTTAAATACGTATATACTATATACACATAATGACGTATTACATAAAGATACATTGTAATTTATACATAAAATGCGTACCAAATTTTTTGGTATTTTCGGTATTTTCCGATATTTTTCTATATTTTTCTGTATTTCTGTCGTTTCTGTATTTTTTTTTGTATTTTTCATGTATTTTCATATACTTTTTTGAATTTCTATATGTTGCTGTATTTTTTCGAATTACTGTATTTTGCTATATTTTGCTGTATTTTCCAGTATTTTTATGTATTTTCATGTATTTTTCTATATATTTCAAGTATTTTTCATGTTTTTCCTGAATTTTTCATGTTTTTTCTGTTCACCCTTCACATTACTCATTTGTAACAAAAATTAACTAATTAATAAATATAAAAGAAGAACAACAAAAATTGATGAGTCATATTTAGGCAGCGTAATACAAAAACTGAATAAAATACATCAAAAGATACAAAAATGAAGAAACTAAATAAAAAGATACAAAAATCTCATTCGAAGTTCTCATCATCCGGCTATGGTGCATGGTAGTATTGAGGATAGGAATATTGCATCTGTTCCGGCCCTAAACACGATGATATCATCATGTTCTCATATGCTGGGCCGGCTCGGCTCGGCTCGATGAAAAGCGTGTCATGACTGCCTTGACTGCTGGACTGCTCAGTCACGTTTGGACCGTACATGTATTGACTACCATAATCTGCATAGACATCAGAGTGTCTGTACGGTGCGAAATATCCGCCGTGACTGCCTGAGTATCCATCCAAAAACGATTCATGAATGGCAATAATATCATAACATCCATAATAATCAAATGAACGTTGATAACCATGATATTCAGAGTGTCTATCGCAGGTATCGTCCCCCCGTTCTTCACGTTTGTGATGCCTATCATGATCTTTATATCAATGCGAATGTGGTGTATCATAAGCATGGTCCACACGTCTCTCAGTAGGGCAAACAGATGCCGACGTATCACAACCTCCGTCGGTATGACATTGGTCATCGGGAGACGAAGCATCATCGATATCGTGTCGAAACTGAGTGGGTGCCTTTTTCCCTTGTACGTGATATTTGCTAGGGCGTGACTTGGCCGCGGCTGGTTGCTTCTTCTACGTTCTGCTTTCGCAAGTGCTTTGTCCAACCAAGGATTATCTCTGTCATCGAGCATCATGTCTTTTATCTCCCTGGTCCATTCTCAATGGATCGTCGTAATGGAAAATCTGATCCAAATCTACCAGTTTGTGATCGACATTCTCGCTCTTTCTCGCATGTCTTTGTCTCAGTCTCATATTATATAAAGCACATAGACCAGATTTTTAAGGTGTTCCATTGTTAGCATGTTTCTGGTCTTAGCGTGAATGAGTGAGAAGGTGGTCCAGTTGCGTTCACAGTTGGAAGATGAGACCGTTTGGCTCAAAAAACGCACATCTAAGCGTGTAAGCGTTGGAGCTTGCTCTATCCCAACGTTTAACCAACACTGAGCCACAAAAAGTTTCATTGGTCAGAAAAGATTGATCGTTTTATATGGAACTGTTAGTGCGCTGAGTACGGATCACGAAAGAGTATCAGAATACACGACCAATTTCGTGCCAACGACCCAAAACCCGCCATTGAGGCGGAGTAATACCAAGTCAAGCAAACAGCTCACTCAACCGTTAGGCTCCTACTGATACTCAGGGGGAAGTTAAGGGAGTCGAACAAATGTGCAGCTGTTATCTCGAATCCCGGAGAAGATCGCACCCGAATCAATGAGGGACAGTTACTTGCAATCAACAGAGAACTACCTATAAATAACCTGAAAAGACAATGGTAAGGGGGTCCAATCCCCAAGGTACAAGATCTAATTCATATCTTCCAGCATACCAAGTCAAGCAAACAGCTCACTCAACCAATTTCGTGCCAGAATACACGACCAATTTCGTGCCAACGACCCAAAACCCGCCATTGAGGCGGAGTAATACCAAGTCAAGCAAACAGCTCACTCAACCGTTAGGCTCCTGCTGATACTCAGGGGGAAGTTAAGGGAGTCGAACAAATGTGCAGCCGTTATCTCGAATCCCGGAGAAGATCGCACCCGAATCAATGAGGGACAGTTACTTGCAATCAACAGAGAACTACCTATAAATAACCTGAAAAGACAATGGTAAGTGGGTCCAATCCCCAAGGTACAAGATCTAATTCATTTCTTCCAGCATACATTTCTTCCTCATTCAGCATACATTTCTTCCACTAAAGAGCTTGCGACGTCAGATCTGAGACGGACTTCTGTGGGTCGAGCTCAGCTGCTCCAAGCTCTCTCTTCCTTAAGTCGGATTTGGGTCGGAACCCAGATCCGATCCCCTGACGCTTCCTTGTGGTGTAGATCGCCGAGTCTCTATCCTCTGTGAGGGTCGTTCCAGAGCATCCCAGCCTTGATCCATCGACATACAGGCCGCTCGAAGGTCGATCGAGCATCGCAAGCCATCCATTATCCATCAACCAACCCTGGTTCTTCCAAACCTAGGGTCCCACTCAACTCGCTGACGAGGCTCCGACTCAGTACGAAGGGTCCACGTCAGCAAGACAATTGTTTCGGTCATTTTTGGCCTTAACAGGAACATATAGAAATTTAAGATCCTTATAGATACCTGAAGTGACCCTTATTATCGCCGTTTCCGCTTTACTGGAGCTGAAATAACTAACTCTCATCATATATGACTCCAGCTACAATTATCAATCATAATTTTAGAATGTAAATCGAATTATCAAAATAAAGATATCTGAATTCTAGTTACATCTATGTCTATGTCAATTTGCTTCGAGATGTCTGGTTCCAGCCTCTCGATCACGTGTCTTAGTCCAACCAGCACCTCATTGTCATTTGTTTCATTGGAGGAGTACTGAAAACGAGGATTTAAAAAATAGCATGCGACATGAATATCTTGAAGTAGATGCTTATCCCCTCGCTTGTCGATCATGTCCCACCATTTTCTGTATCCCCTACCAACATTCTTCCGAATTTCCTCTTTTACACAGTCCATGGCCTCGTAGGATACCACATCTCGGCCTTATCATCATTGTCGACCATTCGGAGAACCTTCACCAGCGGCGCAAATACGACGATGACATTAGAGATATCTGCCAGAATTCATTGTCGTGAATTAGATCGTACACGTTTCCAACGGCCCTATCTTTTGGTTTGAGCCTGGGAAAGTTCTCGGACAAGTCCCTTGAGGTGATCATTCTTCGTAGGTCATCTCGATGTGCGCACAGAGATTCCAAAGTAATAAAGTGGGTCGCAAATCTTGTCATCGCAGGCCTGATCAACTCATTTTCACGCGTATCTCTTCTCATCAAGCTGAGCACCCATCCTTTATTGTATATGAATTCTGTTACCAAAGTATATTTTTGACTTCTTCTTTTATCATGTTAGAAAATATCAAGTCGATGCAATGCACTGCACACGGGGTCCATATAGATGTTGTCTCTTTTGCATCAGCAACGACCATCTGACTTGTAGTTTGCCCCGTTGTCGATAACTACTTAGACTACTTTATGCCCCCCAATTTAATCTACATATTTGTCTATAAGATCAAATATGTATGAACCGTTCTGGAATTGGTCGGTTGCATCCACAGAGTCCAGGAACACCGACCCGTGGGTCGAATACACAAGGAAGTTAATAATCTTCCTTCTGTTTTGTGTTGTCCAGCTATCGCACATCAGTGTGCAATCATACTCATCCCACTGAACACGAAACGTTTCTCCATATTCTTTGATCTCTTCATACTTCATGTTCAAATATGTGTGTGTCAGCTCTCAAGCAGTGGGTGGAGCAACGCCACGTCCCGATTCTGCAATAGCATCCACCATGGGGCCAGCCATATGGGCTATTAGTCACATTGTTTGTGATGTGGTTGAAGTAGAAATATTTGGCCATATCTCAGCCGAATATATGACTTGGCAGTCTTCATGAAGGTATTATTGATGGTTGACTGGGATTTACCCTTCTTCGTCAGAGAAGAAGGGTCGGCACCGGGTCTGAGAGCACCGACTGGTCTACCGGTTGGCTCAACATCGCGAACAGAACTGCACGCGAACTTATCGGCCATTCGACCGGCACGACTACCCGATCTAGTTCCCTTAGATGCCCTTGACCCAGATGACCCTGCTCACATCCTTCTGCCCTCTCTTCTAATCTATTCTTCAGTAAGTTCTTACCTACTTCTTCTAAGAGCTCTTCTAAGGTCTCTCACCTCCTCGGTGTCATCCTCATACTCATCTGAGTAATTTGATATTTCATCCGTAGGCCTTACCCTTATCTCCTCCTCGATCCTCTTCTTTTCAAATAGGGCATGTACCCTTTCTTTCTTCTTCTCAAATATGTGTACTCTCATCTCTGTACGCACTTCTTTCGGTGTCTCGGGGCATGTCTGCACATCCCAGGTAATTCCCGCCTCCGCAATAAGAGACACGCCTCCATGCATTTATTTACGGCAATAGTTGCACAGTATATGTCTATGGTTATCAGCAAACTCTCCGAGACGACGTCGCTAGTTGTTCAGAAGCTCGAGCACGAGCTAAGCGAGTCTCGTAGGAGGGAGGCCGATCAAACTGCCTTAAGAGAGCGAGAGGAGAATGCTCTGATGGAAGAGAGAGTTGAGGCAGACGTCATTGCGGAGAAGGCGATTCGTGATTTCACGGATATGTTTTCCAACTTTGACGAGATATATGAGCAGTGTTACGAGCGATGCCAGTTGGAGATGAAGAACCGATTCTCTAACCTCTCCTCAGAGATCGACGAGATCCCGGTGGTTTTTTCAGACCATGGCGACGATGAGTCGAGCCATGGTGATGATGAGTCAAGCCGAGGCGTGGATGAGGCAGCTTCTGTAGATGAGGCCACCACCACGACCGGCGACGAAGCAAGAGTAGTTGCTACGAGGGAGCCAGAGCTCACGACCGTTTTGGAGGGAGATCAGGGGCTTGAACGGCCGTTGTAAGATCTGGCCCGCCTGAAATTTTTTGAATGTATAGGGTGCAATGTAAATGATAACAACATTTTGTAATGAAAAGTGATAAGAGAGTTGACTTGTGTATTCTCATATGCCGTTGCCTCTCCTTGTTTGTTGTCGCTCACGCCCAGGGGTGGTCTTAATGCCTGATGGCCCCTTTCGATGGGTTAGGTGTTGCTTCGAGGCTAGACCATCGAACCACATTTAGAATTTGACCATCATGTTCCGTGGAGAGGGCGAGATCCGCCTGACTCATGGTCTGACGATATAGGGACCTGAGTCGTTCAATAGCGCAGGGGTGGCCCCTTCGACTTACGGCTGACGACCGTTTAGGAGAGTCGTTCAGTGACAAAGGGTACGGCTGACGACCGTTTCGGAGAGTCGTTCAGTGGCGAAGGGGTGGCCCCTTCGGCTTACGGCTGACGACCGTTACGGAGAGTCGTTCAGTGGCGAAGGGGTGTCCCCTTCGGCTTACGGCTGACGACCGTTCCGGAGAGTCGTTCAGTGGCGAAGGGGTGGCCCCTTCGACTTACGTCTGACGACCGTTCGGGAGTCGTTCAGTGGCGAACGGGGTGGCCCATTCGACTTACGGTTGACGCTCGTTCGAGAGTCGTTCAGTGACGAACCCTTCGGCTTACGGCTAACGACCGTTTAGGAGAGTCGTTCATTAGCGAAGGGGTTGCCCCTTCGACTTACGGCTGACGACCGTTCGAGAGTCGTTCAGTGACGAAGGGGTGGTCCCTTCGACTTACGGTTGACGCTCGTTTGAGAGTCGTTCAGTGGAGAACCGTTCGACTTACGGCTGACGACCGTTTAGTAGAGTCATTCAGTAGCGAAGGGGTAGCCCCTTCGACTTACGGCTGACGACCGTTCGGGAGAGTCGTTCAGTGACGAAGGGGCCACTGGCCTCTTCGAGTTACGGTTGACGACCGATCAGAAGATTCGTTCAGTAGCGAAGTGATGTCCCCTTCGACTTACGACTGACGACCGTTCGAGAGTCATTCAGTGACGAAGGGGTGGCCCCTTTGACTTACGGCTGACGACCGTTCGGGAGAGTCGTTCAGTGGCAAAGGGGTGGCCCTTTCGACTTTCGACTGACGACAGTTCGGGAGAGTCGTTCAGTGGCGAAGGGGCCCCTTCAACTTACGGCTGACGCCCATTTAGGGGAGTCATTCAGTGGTGAAGGAGTGTGACACATTGACTTACGGCTGACGCTCGAGAGAGTTGTTCAGTTGCGAAGGGGCCACCCCTTCGACTTACGACCGATGATCGCTTGGGAGGGTCGTTCAGTAGTGAGAGGGTCGTTCAGTGACGAACCCTTCGGCTTACGGCTAACGACCGTTTAGGAGAGTCGTTCATTAGCGAAGGGGTTGCCCCTTCGACTTACGGCTGACGACCGTTCGAGAGTCGTTCAGTGACGAAGGGGTGGTCCCTTCGACTTACGGTTGACGCTCGTTTGAGAGTCGTTCAGTGGAGAACCGTTCGACTTACGGCTGACGACCGTTTAGTAGAGTCATTCAGTAGCGAAGGGGTAGCCCCTTCGACTTACGGCTGACGACCGTTCGGGAGAGTCGTTCAGTGACGAAGGGGCCACTGGCCTCTTCGAGTTACGGTTGACGACCGATCAGAAGATTCGTTCAGTAGCGAAGTGATGTCCCCTTCGACTTACGACTGACGACCGTTCGAGAGTCATTCAGTGACGAAGGGGTGGCCCCTTCGACTTACGGCTGACGACCGTTCGGGAGAGTCGTTCAGTGGCAAAGGGGTGGCCCTTTCGACTTTCGACTGACGACAGTTCGGGAGAGTCGTTCAGTGGCGAAGGGGCCCCTTCAACTTACGGCTGACGCCCATTTAGGGGAGTCATTCAGTGGTGAAGGAGTGTGACACATTGACTTACGGCTGACGCTCGAGAGAGTTGTTCAGTTGCGAAGGGGCCACCCCTTCGACTTACGACCGATGATCGCTTGGGAGGGTCGTTCAGTAGTGAGAGGGTGTCCCCTTTGACTTACGGCTGATGACCGCTTGCATTATCGTAAGTTAGGCTTTCCCAACACCTCTTGAGGATCGGGTCCTTTTTCGAGGGGAGTTTTGATTAGGAAATCTCTACAAACTTTACGAAGGATCAAAGAAGAAAATCTTTTTTGATAAAGGAAATATGTGTTATTGACGAAAATAAAAATGGTAAAGGCGTACATGTGTTTTCTGATTGATGTCGGAGTTGTTGCCGTTCATTGTCGTGTTATTCGTATGGGGTTTTAGATGGTTCATCAGTCGACCATCTTGGTGATGGGTGATCCCGTCAACTTGCCCTTCTACTTCGAGGATCCTTCCTCACTAATTGGGCCTTTGGGGTGTCCCTGTTTCACTAAGGCATCGATCTCCTTTTTGAGGGTGTCCCCGTTTGACTAGGGCATCGATCTCCTACTAGATGGATCGCTGGCTTGGCCTTTGGGGTGTCCCCGTTTGACTAGGGCATCGATCTCCTTCTTGAGGGTCCAACAATCGATCTCCTTCGTAAGGGTCCAACAATCATTTGTGTTGTGCACATAATCATTGTGATATTTACAGAATTTGAGACTGTCCCTCTTCTCGTATTTGCCCTTCTTTGCAGCCTCTTGTATCAGCTCTTCTCGCGGGGCGTAGGCAAGGACTTCTGTCTTAGGGATGACTGGCTTAGCGTAGGTAGGACACTCCTTGCTTCGACGGATCCCTCCATAGGCTTCTTGTCCGGGACGCCTAGTGGAGGGTTCCCAAGTTTGATTTCTCTCGCCTCATGTTTTCGCGGTGGGAGGAGGTGCTCTTTGCATGGGATCTGACAGGCTCTTCTGATTTCTCGGAGAAAGTGAACCAATCTGTTATGTTGAGCATTTCTGTGAAGATATTAGGGTAGAACTGGCGAAGAGCCATCCTCTTTGTTCCTGACTGCCCGGATGAGCGCCGCTATGATGTTCACATCCGGCGTCTCTTCTACATCGAGCCTCTCGTCGTTGAATCTAGAGACGAAGGCTCGGATTGACTCGTTCTCGTTCTGTTTGAGCGAGAAGAGGTGGGACGACCTCTTCTTGGGTCGTCGTCCGGCAGCGAATTGCTTACAGAATATTTCTGCTAGCTCGTCAAATGAGCCGATGCAGCAGCGGGACATCCCTTCGTACAGCTTTCACCCGTTTGGTCAGGGTGGCGTTGAAAGCCCTACAAAGGTTGGCTCGTCGGCCCTATGGAGTAGCATGTCATTCAAGTACTTTTGAATGTGCAACCATGGGTCGCCCCTGCCATCATAAGTTGGTAGGACCGAAAGCTTGAATTTGGGGAGAAAAGGAGCGGAGATGATATTCTCCTTCAGGGGAGTCTTCCGAATGGCGGATTAGACCAGCATGGACCCTCCCGCTCCGGTTTGCAAGAAGTTGGTCATGGGGGATCGATTCAGGATCTCCTCTCCTCTCGCGAATCCACCTGCAGGGTTTAGTGGGTTATAATCAAGAGGAGCACCGTATATTACGTGATACAGGATGTTGCAGGTCGCCGCCCGGTAATTGGAGTGAGTGGACTCCCGCTGGAGTACGAAAGCTTGATATTCGACCCCTGCTACATTGTATTGGTGGGTCGGAGGGTCAAACTGTCGGGGTTAATCTCTGTCCTTGTGTGCCCCAGACCCTGGATGTATGCTGAGCCCCTCGTTGGCGTCAGGTACAGATTCAAAGGTGGTGGTGGCTCCTTTGCGGGGGATGGGCCCCCAAGTTCTGGCATACCAAAGCCGTGGTGGATTGGTTGAATTCTCTGCGAGTTACCCCGGGCTCATTTGCCTCCTCCATTGGTCGAGACAGGGACGTTGTGGATTCCGCAGCGTCCTCTAACAAGACATTGTTTGCTCTGGGCTTCTCTTTCGGACTTTCGACCGGTCCGACGTTGATGGGTCCAGTTGCCATAGCTTTTGAATAGCTTTGGGATGACAAGCTGGTTAACGTTTTCCACAGACGACACCAAACTGTTAAGGCCAAAATTGACCAGGCCAGCTGTCACGCTAACAGAGACTCGTAGCACTGAGCTGGAGCCTTGTCAGCAGTTGAGGTATGGCCCTTGGTTGGAAGCAGTGTTCTAAATATCGGTCAGATATCCGATATATCGGCCGCAATATCGGTTTTATCACTAGGCCGATACGATATGGGCTTATATATTGCGGTTTCCGATATTTGAGGAAATATTGCCGCAATATCGGGCTGCGGCCGATATATCCCTTTGAAATATCGGCCGCAATTCATAGTTTTTTAAAAACTAAGTTAGCGGGTCGGTCCATTTACAAGTGGATCCGACCGGAGTCACCCGACCCAACCATTTACTTAAAACGACGCGAGGCATCAGGATTTTTGAGAGATAATTGCTGCTTTGCCCTAATTCTAATCACACCGCTCCGCTCCTCTCGACGCTCCGCTCCTTACACCGCTCCGCTCCTTACACCGCTCCGCTCAGCTCCGTCAGGTGAAAATTTCTGCCAACAATCGATTCAACTTTGGCGTCCGGCATTCAATCTTTGCAAGAAAGTGTTTTCTGATGAAGGTGAGTAGTCGAGCCTTCCAGTATTGGGTTTTTTCCATCGATCGAGCTTTTGACATCCGACGTTCGATCTTCGCAAGGGATTTTTCGATCAATATTAGTACTTACGACGTAGTATTCTTTACCTTTTTCATTTTTTCATTTTTTTCTTTCTGAATTTTTTCAGTCTAGCATTTGTTCTTCTTAAGAGGGTTTTCTGATCAAGGTGAGTATTCTGTCCTTTTGTACATTTATACATTTTTTTCAATTTTTTGATTTTCATCTTCACACTGTTAATATTGATCCACATGAATCATATATTGTAGGTATTTAACTCGTTTGGTTTGTGACCACTTAAAGAAATATTCCACCAAGTTGATAGCCGATATTCATTTTTAACGAGATAAATATGCACAAAACATACTTTTATTTGAGTTTCTATAGTTTATATTTTCTTAGACTTCTATGCTTTTATTTGAAATCATTTTTAGCCTCTGATATGACACTCCGATATTAAGTCAATATCCCAGATATTCATGTTTAACAAGATAAGTATAACCAAAACATACTTTTATTTGAGTTAATATAGTTTATATCTTCTTAGATACATCTATGCCAACATGTCATAATTTTTAAGCATCCGATATGACACTCCGATATATAGTCAATATCCCCGATATATCCCCGATATCCGCAATCCGATATCAAATTTACTAGGCCGATACGCGACCGATATCCGATATTTAGAACACTGGTTGGAAGAACCAGGGTCGGATGATTGTAGTTGAGGGTGATACGACCTTCGATCGACCCACAAGCGACCGTCGTGTCGATCATTCGAGGTTGGAGAGTCGAGCGTCAGCCTTCGATGTTGGATGGCGATCGTCAATCTGCACCATAGGGAGCCATTAGGGGGGGTCGGATCTGGGTTCCGACCCAAATCTCCTCTGATGCTTAAGTTAGTAGGGAACTTAAGGAAGAGAGTGAGCTAGATGAAGGTGAGATCGACCCACAGAGGTTCGTCTCTAGACTAACGACGCAAGCTCGAATATAGAATGGTAAAGTGAGAAGATAGAGTTCTATGTCTTAAATCTCGTACCTTGAAGATGGGACCCATCTCCCTATTTATAGAGGTTCGGGGTCCTCTTAGAGACGTTGTGGAGATAGCGGCCACATATAATGGGGCCGTGATCTTCTACCATGAATGGGAGTAAATGTTACTCACGTTCCCGAGATTTCCGAGCCCGCCTTTAATCCCACGTTCGTGCGAGACGGACCTAACGGTCGACTGGCTATTTGGGCTTTGACTGAGTTAATATCGGGCTTCTCTGGTGGGCCTGGGGGGCCTTTGTCATTCGTCGACCGAGTTTCCTCGAGTGTCGGCCCAATGTCTCAACACCTCTGCACCAGCAAACCTAGGTAGCAACAAAAGACCCAGAAGAACACCCACATGAATGTATGATTATTCTCTGTATTCATGTAAACTATCTTATTTCTATATAGATATTGATATAGATGAGAACTATGATCCATGCAATGAAATCTCTTGAATCAGATCAATGGCTTGAGGCTATGAATATGGAGCTTGACTCAATCGAGAGAAACAATGTATGGACGCTATGCAACTTACCAGAAGAAAAGAAGTCCATCGTAAGCAAATGTGTGTTAAAGAAGAAATATAGGGTTGATGGGTCTGTTGATTTATTCAAGGCATGGTTAGTTGTCAAAAGATTTACTGAGAAAGCAGGTATTGATTATCAGGAGGCTTATTCTCTAGTGGCTAAGTTTGCATCTATCAGGATAATCTTAATAATTGATGTACATATCTTGACTTGGAACTTTACCAGATAAATGTCAAGATCGCATTGCTCCATAGAAAGTTGAAGGAGGTAATATATATGGATCAACCAGAGGGATTTCGAGCTGTGGGATAAAAAAAATAAAGTGTATAAATTAGAGAAATCATTATATAGTTTGAAACAATCATCTAGATAGTGATATCTGAAATTTTACTATACAATTATCCAACTTGCAAATAAATTGGATAATTATGTGTATGTCTTGAAAAATAGGAGCAGTTTTACAATATTATCTTTGTATGTGAATGATATCTTGCTCGCTGGAAATGACATTAAAGTGTTGAATAAGATTAAATCAGTATTTTGTAGTGAAGTTGAGATGAAGGATATGGAGAATGCATCATATGTTCTTGGTATACAGATCTTTAGAGATCAAAAGTATTTGCATACATTATTGGGAATTTTGAAATTCAAAATTTCTAATTTGACACCTACACCATTGGTTATGTGGAAGCAGTTAAATAAATAGCAATGTTCTGGAGATGGACAAAAATCCCTAGGTACCATATGCTCATGCTATTGAAAGTTTAATGTATACAATACTGTGTACTGGACAAGATTTAGTGTACCAGCAAATCTGGTGAGTAGATATTAAAGTAATCCTCGTCCAGCTCATTGAAAAGCTGTTAAGAGGACTTTTGAAATATCTGAAGGGTACGGTGCATCATAAGTTGGTTTATCAAGCAGATTCGCTTGAGGTTCTTGGTTACTTCGATGCAAATTTTAGAGGGGACAAATATGACAGGAAGTCCACTTTAGGACATTTGTTCATCTTTGGTGGTACATCTATTTCTTGAGATAGCAAAAAACAGATATGTGTAGCAATGTACACACAAGAAGCTGAATATATAGCATGTAGTATGGCTGATTCGCATGCTGTCTGGATAAGACGGTTTATATTGGACTTGGATCTCAATTTGATGGATGGATTAATTGAGATGTACTGCAATAATCAAACAGCCATCAGATTGATCCATAGTAGTGAAAACATTTCCAAATGAAGACATATTGAAATACAATATCATTATATCCATAATATGGTGGAAAAAGAAATCAGTCAATGAGACTTATATTTTGACAAGTGATATGATTGATGATCCTTTAACGAAAGGTATTCGAGCATGTACATTTATCAAACATGTTGGTTTGATGGAACTTAGAAATATCTAATAATGAAAGGAGACAATCATGGATAATAGTTGTACTTGGTGAATAAAATTTGCATATCTCACGAATAGTGGGAGTATATTAAATTACATTGTGTGTCATATTACACGAATAGTAAGAGTATAACCGGAATGCATTTGGCCATTTCGACAATGTGAAAGATGTTAATGGGTTTCGCCTGAAATGACCCAACAGACTGAAACCCAACCCGACCCAATATGTTAGTTGATAAACGGGAGGAATTTTCTCACGTAATAGAATGAAGTTACATGATTTTCTCTCATGTAATCGTGGGTCGATTGAGGAAATCAATAGGCGATTACTGGATATAGGAAATGGTGATGGCCCTATAAATTGAGAATAGTTCTCATTTGGTATCAACAAACAGCCACCCTTCGGAATACTAAAATTCTCAATTCTCTCTCTATCTCTCTCTTTATGTGTGTGAGATCTCCAAAATCCATCACTTACAAGGGATTGATATACACGAAAGGAATCGTTTTGTATTATTTAATGGATTCCTTTGGTTTCAACTAATAAATTTCTTGTTATGCCAGGATTGAGCTATGGGATATTAACATCATTTCATGTTGACACGGTTTTGATATGCTCGCCTAAGCATCACTACAAATCAGGGCATTATAAATATTTCATCTCTTGTTACAATCCAATTAAATTGGTCTCAATTTTCTAAGCTTTTATCTGTTTTTTTCTTCGTTCTTGTTAGGATAGAATGCCTCGTCATATATGTTTGTAACCCCCTACTATGGAATTTGTTCATTAAATTCTCCTTAGTGTAGGGAGGGTTTGTCTAACCATTTATCTTTAAAAAAAACCAGTTAAAATAAGAATGCTTGTCATAGACATTTCATAAATTTGTTTGCATGACATGCAATGCATGAGTATACACGCATAAGTATAATTCTAGGACGGAAATTTGTCTGACAATGTAGAACATAGTTACCTGAAATTTCCTTGTGTTTAATAGCATTATTCATCAGCATATCTCTACAGGAGACAATGGGAGTATTCACACAACGATCACCCATTTCTTTTACATATAACAAAAATATTGAATTAATAATGATTAAAGGATCAGTAATATGAAAGCAATAATATATTGTTATCGCATAGATAATGATACAAAATTCACATTGCAAAAATTAGAACATACAAAGTGCAAACCATCTTCATGAAACAGACGACGCACCATTCTGAGCATTGGAAGATACTACACTAAATTACAAAGATGTGTTAATTCTTAAAAATTCTTAACATGCATTGGTCACAAATAAAATGGAACAGAACAAATTAAGACAAAAACAGCAGCCATTAAAACAAAGTATAATTCCCAATTATTTCAATCTCACCTTTTCACTGAGAATCGTATTATACTTCCGTCCTTGATAGTGTGCCGCTTGTGAAATTTGCTAAAAGCTTGTTTACCATCTTCTTTACAAATCAAAAATAAACATGCAGGGAAAAGGATGAGTAATTTATCTATGCATTGTAACTAGAAAAGATGAGTATTAGTTCTTACAATTTTATACTTGAATTCGTCTCGGATGTCTTCTGAAATAATAGCAGCTGAACAAAAGCCCATGACAATGACATGAATTGATTCATTTCCCAGTTTAACAACTTTTCCTTCTGTAGTGAAGTACATTGTGTTACATAATGATGGGAAAACAATAATTGATACAAGCAGACAACACAAAGTAATAGCAATAAAAGATCCTCATGGACCACAAATGCCAACCCTTGAACCCAAGTGAGAGAGTAAAATACATGAAAATGTTTCCTACCCATATTGCATTGAAATCTTCATCACAAGCTTCACAATAAGAAACCAGAAACACCACTAGGGAGATTGTATGCAAGTTGTGCATGGGGTGAACCTAAAAAAATTGCAGGCATGTTAGGAATGCTGTGGACCATTATGTGATTGTTATCTTTGTAATATTAAGATAAAGTCACATATTCAAGGAAGTTGGAGACTTCTATACTGAAAAGTAATGCTTTTAATCTTCATGTTCAGTTAAATAAATTCTTTGACCAACAAAAATGCAATTGAGGCAAGCAACACCAACCAAAAGCCAACATTCTATAAGGAAAAATGAACTATTATTATTACCATTAAGAAACGCCCGTGTGCTTACATCATACGCCTCGACAAGGAAAAAGGGAACCCCACCGTAATGGGGGAAGAATTGCCCATAAAGGAAAAAAGAACTTCATATACAAAGAACCTCAGCGAACCAACACAACCTGTGTGAGCCACAAACCCGCGTTGTTACTGATGATTGTTGCATTTTTAATTCAAAATCCCCCTCGCACAGCACTTATGAGGTTCAAACACACGACCTCACCGAGGGAAGTATTTTGCTACTTGAGCTCAACTAGGTTTGCAGGAAAACCTATATTTATCTTAAGAGAACAATCCATGAGAGAAAAATTAACTCAAAGAGAGGGAAACAACCTTAAAGAAGAAATTTGGGCTGGTGCTTACGCTGCAGTGGGTACAGGTGCTGGCGGACTTTCTGCCCTTAGACTTGGAAAGTATAGATGTCATCTTGGGCATGCCGTGGCTACAGACGCTAGAAGAGATGAAGGTGAACTGGAAGCTGCCCATGATGGAATTCTAGGATGACATGAGGGCAATGGTACTATCTATAGGGGGGCCCCAATCTATGCAGAACCTTGGTCTCGCTGAAGACCATAGTGAGGACCATCCAAGCAAAGGGTAATGGTTTTCTGGTGGAGCTACGCTCGTTAGCAGGAGAGGGTGGTGCTGAGACAGGCAGTGGGCAGCCAATTATAGGGGAGGTGCAGATGTTACTGGAGCAGTATTAGGAGGTCTTTCAGGAGCCTCGGGGTCTCCCCCGCCTAGAGACCACGAGCCTTGGTCTCGCTGAAGACCATAGTGAGGACCATCCAGGCAAAGGGTAATGGTTTTCTGGTGGTGCTACGCTCGTTAGCAGGAGAGGGTGGTGCTGAGACAGGCAATGGGCAGCCAATTATAGGGGAGGTGCAGATGTTACTGGAGCAGTATTAGGAGAGGTGCAGATTTCTGGTGGAGCTACGCTCGTTAGCAGGAGAGGGTGGTGCTGAGACAGGCAGTGGGCAGCCAATTATATGGGAGGTGCAGATGTTACTGGAGCAGTATTAGGAGGTCTTTCAGGAGCCTCGGGGTCTCCCCCGCCTAGAGACCACGAGCATGCCATAATTCTGTAGGAGGTCGTGTCTCTCATCAGCATGACTCCCTATCACTACCCTCAGGCATAAAAGGATGAGATGAAGAGGATGGTGTCAGAGATGGTCGAGGCTGGTGTTTTCAAGCCTAGTGTGAGTTCTTTTTCCAGCCATGTGTTATTGGTGAAGAAGACGGATGGAGTTGGTGCTTCTGTGTGGAATACAAAGCATTAAGTAAGGAAACAGTGCCTGATAAGTTCCACATACCTGTGATTGACGAGCTCCTGGACGAGTTGCATGGTTCAGTCATTTTCATGAAGATTGACCTCAAACCGGCTACCATTATATCAAGATGAGAGGAGGATGTGCCTAAGACTGCCTTCATGACCATGAAGGCCACTATGAGTTGCCCTTTGGCTTGACTAACGCACATGCTACCTTCCAAGCCTTGATAAATAAGGTATTCTATCCTTACCTTAGACGATTTGTACCGGTATTTTTCGATGATATCCTGGCGTGTAGTCGTTTCTTGGAGGAGCACTTAGACCATCTGCAAGTAATCTTTCAGGAGTTGTAGTACCGGTGTTTTTCGATTTGTACCGGTGTTTTTCGATGATATCCTGGCGTGTAGTCGTTTCTTGGAGGAGCACTTAGACCATCTGCAAGTAATCTTTCAGGAGTTGTAGTACCACCAGCTGTATTCAAATAGAAAGAAGTGTTTTTTGGGCAGCCAAAGGTGGATTACTTGGGATATGTGGTGTCCTTGGAGGAAGTAGCAGATGATAGAATGAAGATAGCGCCGATGCTAGAATGGACGCACCCTACCTCTCTCAGGGGCTGAGGGGGTTCCTTGGACTTACAGGCTACTATCGGAGGTTCGTGCAGGGATATGGTACAATCGCTTGGCAACATTGAGCTACTAAAAAGGACCAGTTTGTTTGAAGTAACGAGGCGACACTATCATTTGAGGCCTTGAAAAAAGCCATGACTACTGTACCAGTGTTGGCGTTACCAGATTTTTCTATACCTTTTATTGTGGAGGCTTGGTCATGGGAGAGAATGTATGTAGGAAGACCAAGGCTCCTCCAGGATGTATTCGATGCCATCGTTCCCTATGTGTCAGGTGGAATGCAGCGAAAACATTCATCAAAACTGCTCATGGGAACCTCGATACGTACAGAGGCCAACTTGACATGTTAGAGAGTACACATGTATGTATATGTAAATTTTATGAAGTTAGGTGAACAATTGATATATAATGTAGTACACTGATATATTTGTGTTATTCATGCCTAATAGGTTACCTGGGACTCGAGCAGCTGCCGGCCTATGTCGCGAACATCCCGAGTTATGGCTTGCGAGGGTACCCATATTCTGCTGGGAAGCACGGGTGATGCATGCACCAGACCGCATCATGCGGAAATTTGGTTTAGGTCAACACATCCCAGCTGCACTCCCAGTCTTTTGGGAGAAGACAAGACATCACAGCCAGCAGGTGTTCCTGTAATCATAGATCCTCTTGCGCAGTGGATCAATAGAGCAGATCACATTGTTCATGAGGGAGATGTGGTATCTGTCAATGCCTATTTGAAGTGGTATTGGGAGATTACCAGGAGGTGGATTTTCCAGAGGCAGCAACCCCCATTCTCACAAATTCCCCGCGGACCCATCGAGCACCAACATGTAAGATGTTCAATTTTTTTTGTTTTATAGTATTTTTCATAACTAATATGATTAGTACTTCATTTGTTTTACAGGTTAGAGGATATCTTACATTATACGATACGGCGGGCCAAGGACTCAAACAGATAATTCGGGGTATTACTTTACGATGAGGTCTCATATCGATGAGGTGCTACATCGTACACGCCATCTGCCAGAAGGTGTTGATACGAGCGAGCTGAGGCATTTTCACAGGATGGGTAAGGGTGACGCCGTCCCTTCTCAACAGCAGCATACCGGAGCATATTATGCCGACACTTGGCAACAAAAGCATCACGTAGCATATGGCATAGGCACTTGGCAGCAGGAGCATCCCGTAGTGGATGACGCCAACACTTGGCATCAGGAGCATCCCGTAACGGGGATGACATCGGCACTTGGCAGCGGGATGATACGGGATGCTCCAGCTGCCAAGTAACGATGTCATCCACTACGGGATACTCCTACTGCCAAGTGTCGGTGCCATCCACTCCGGGATGTTCCTGCTGCCATGTGTTGACGTCATGCTCCGGGATGCTCCTGCTGCCAAGTGTTGGCGTCATATGCTCCAGTATGCTCCGAGATGCTCCTGCTGCCATGTGTCGACGTTGTCACGCCCCGCTTCCCATTATATTTGTGAGAGAGGACGTGAGCGGGTCCGCACGGGCTAAAGTGATGAAGCTCAAACCCAATAAGAGTCTGTCTATGAATAAAACCAATCGCATGAACTTGCATGCATTCAGAAGCAACAGAAATAAATTTTAATTTAAGCCAACATCCATAATAAAAAGTACACAATATAACTAGGCCCCAAGCATGGCCAACAATAACAGAGTTCTACAAAGATAATGGGTACACACCCTACAAAAAATGCAGTAAGAAATATGCTAAGCAGCAGCAGGTAAAGCTCAGTGGGGAGGACTTCTGGATCAGCGTACTCCTGGTCCAGTGCTTCAGTCTCCTCCAGTAGTTCGTCTTCTAGATAACATGTCTCGTGACCTGACATACATTTCAAACATGGAAATGTGTATGTCGGCAAGGATCCCTGGCAAGCAAAAAGTGATAGAGGGACCCTTGGCATGGAATTTTAACATACGAGTTCGCATGAGTGTGAAACATGGTTTAAAAGCAGTATTTAAATGAAACACTATTTAACAGCATAAAATGCACACTTGGTTAAAAAGCAGTGTTTTGCATTTCATATTGTTACAAGGCATGTAATTTTAACATACGAGTTCGCATACGTGTGAAACATGGTTTAAAAGCAGTATTTAAATGAAACACTATTTAACAGCATAACATGCACACTTGGTTTAAAAGCAGTGTTTTGCATTTCATATTGTTACAAAGAATGGAATTTTAACATATGAGTTCGCATGAGTGTGAAATATGGTTTAAAGCAGTATTTAAATGAAACACTATTTAAAATCTTAAAAATGCACACTTGCCTGATTTGAGCGATTTAGTGTCGTGTTCGTATGAAAGGCGTTGTTTCTGTGTCATTAGATTCATGATATTAAACTAACAGTTATTAACGAATTAAGATATTATTAAATCCAACAAAATATAACATATATAATATATATACGAACTGTATATATATAGAATAATGGCTATCATACGTCATATGAGAGCCTCTCTCATACGTCCTCACACAAAGCACCCAAGTACAACCAAGTACAAGCCCATGTGGGCTTGTACTTGGTTGCTTTATGTTAGAGGGCGTATGAGAGAGGCTCTCATATGGCGTATGATAGCCATTATTCTCATATATATAAACTGATTTATATGTATAACTATATATAAACCAACATATTTATATAACTGCATATATACAGGTTAACACATATTATATATATATATAACAACTTACATATATAATAAGTTATATATAGTACTGCTCACATGTAAAACCCTCGCATATTGGTTTAAGCTTCCTCGCTACCGTTGTGCCTTGCAGGAGGGAGGCGGTTCACGGCGACTGCAGTTGGACGGTGGCGGGCGGTTGCAGGTATTGGCAGGTTTGAGGTAGGAACTGAGAGAGATGGCGGCGGCTTTGAAGGTTGCCGGAGATGGAGGTCGGGGTCGGTGGCTGCGGGTTGATGTAAGGGAATGGAGATGAAGTCGGAGGTGTTGAAGGAGGGCCTGGCAGCTGGGAGACGCCGGCAGTGAGGGCGGTTGCGGTGATATTGGAGGAGTTGGTGGCGGTTTGTTGCAGGCAGAAGGGAGGAGGCTGATGGTGGTCGGGGCTTGTGGGGGCTGTCGAAGGGGTGTCTAGAGGCTGAGGGTGGTGGTCGTGGTGGTGGTGACGGGGTTGTTGCCGCAGGGATATGTGGTGGCGCGGGAGGCGGCCTTGGGGATAGTGGCACGAGGAGGGGATGAAGAGCGGTGGCGCGGTAAGTTGTGCTGGCGGCGGAGGGGATCGCCGAAGGTGAGGGAGATAGAGAGGTCGGAGATGGTCGAAGTTGGGGTGCCGCGAGTGAGAAGGGCTGGCGGCTGTTTTTGTAGAGTGGGTGTGTGTGGGTTGTAGTTTTAGGGTTTTGGTTTTTAAAATCAAAATTATTTAGACATTTTATTTATGGGAAATTAATGCTAAGGTGAATATGGAAAGTTTTTGAATGGTGCAATAATCATGAAGTGATTTAATAGGATTTAGTGAGAGAAATATTACCTAATTAGCTATAGGTGTTTTAATAGGGGTTGATTAGGGCTTTAAAAAAGAAAGTTTTTGGAAGATTTGAATTTGAGATTTAACTTTTGAAATTTGAATTTGAAATAAGATATTATTACTCGTATAATAATAATGGATGGCTTCGAAAATGCTTATAATTAAGGTTGTGTTGTGAAGGGAATTTAGGGGGAATAGGTGTAAGGGGTTAAGAGCCCCCTACCCGTGTATTTATAACTTTCAATAGTGGGTTGGATACCCAATTGGCCCAATGGGCCTATTCATAACACTTCCCCTTATCCAATCAACATTGAAATAAGAGGTGGATTCTTCAGGATCCGAGTTAAGGTAAAGAACAGTTAACCCATAACTTCCCCTGTTTTGGGGATGTGTCTAGGGGTGGATACTTCAGGATCCAGAGTCAACGAGGTTGCCTCGTCAAAACCTTGACTACGGAAAACCCAGTGGGAAAAAACCTGTAGCCAAGGGAAAAGAGTACAACTCTGCAGTTGACTCCCCCTTATCTGACAAAGCTTCAGGCTTGCAGATTTCCTATGAATCTATACATCAGTCTCCTATGTATCTATGAGTTCATAGTTCTCTCATCCTGACCCAGTTTACATTTACTCACTCTCCTCATCCCAATCCCATATACAAGTTTCTCAAAGATACTAGTGGGCAGGGATTTGGTAAGCAAATCCGCCAAGTTATTACATGATTGGATCTTCTGTACCTCAATCTGCTTTTGCTTCTGAAGATCGTGCGTCCAGAAGAACTTGGGGGAGATATGCTTCGTCTTGTCACCTTTGATGTAGCCGTCCTGTAGCTGGGCTATACATACTGCATTGTCTTCATGGAGTGTAGTGGGTGCAAGAACGCCGGTCGTCAGGCCGGTGGATGTGAGTATGTGCTGGATCACCGAGCGTAGCCAGAAGCATTCCTTGCTTGCTTCGAAGATCGCTAGTAGCTCTGAGTGGGTGGATGAGACGGTCGTCATGGTCTGCTTCACAGATCTCCAGGATATGGCAGTGCCGCCATATGTGAACATGTATCCGGTCTGAGACTTCTCTGTATGAGGATCGGACCTGTAACCTGCGTCAGCATAACCAACTAAACCAGTTGATGCCCTTTCCTGTAGAATAGACCTAAGTCTATGGACACTTGGAGGTAGCGCAGAAGATGCTTAACTCCGGCCCAGTGCCGCTGTGTAGGTGCAGCACTATATCTGGCTAGTAAGTTTACTGCAAACGCTATGTCAGGGCGAGTGCAGTTAGCCAGGTAAAGGAGTGCACCGATAGCACTTAAATAAGGCACTTCGGGGCCTAGTACTTCCTCCCCCTCTTCCAGCGGCCGGAAGGGGTCTTTGTGTACATCCAATGATCTGACGACCATCGGAGTGCTGAGGGGGTGGCACTTATCCATCTGAAACTTTTTCAATAAGTTCGATGTGTAAGTTGACTGGTGTAACAGGATCCCATCTTTAAGATGCTCTATCTGAAGGCCTAAACAGAATTTTGATTTTCCGAGGTCTTTCATCTCGAAAGTTTCTGTCAGGCTTCTAGAAATCTTTGCGATCTCTTCAGGAGATCCGATGAGGTTTAAGTCGTCTACATAGACGGCTATAATTACAAATCTTGTTGCCTTTGCTCTTATAAAGATGCAAGGACAGACTGGGTCGTTTTTAAATCCTTGCTGTGCAAAGAAATCGCTCAGTCTGTTATACCACATCCTTCCAGATTGTTTTAGACCATATAATGATCTTTGCAGTTTCACTGAGTAGATGCCACGTTCTCTCTTTTAGTGCTGCAGGCAAAGAATAACCGTTAGGCAATCTCATATAGATGTCTCGGTCTAGGTTGCCATATAGGTATGCAGTAACCACGTCCATGAGTTGCATATCTAAACCCTCTTGTGCTGTTATGCCAATGAGGAATCGGAAGGTGATCGCGTCCATAACCGGGGAGTATGTGGCTTCAAAATCCACCCCAGGACGTTGGGTAAAACCCTGCGCTACAAGCCTTGCTTTGTAGCGTACGATCTCATTCTGTTCATTTCGTTTTCTAACAAATACTCATTTATAACACACAGGTTTTACACCTTTTGGTGTCTGGACTATTGGTCCGAAGACCTTGCGTTTGGTGAGTGAATCCAACTCCGCTCCTATTGCCGCTTTCCACTTTGGCCAATCATCTCTGCTTTGACATTCTGTCAGAGAGCGTGG
Source organism: Scilla litardierei (assembly GCA_030789695.1). Lineage (NCBI taxonomy): Eukaryota > Viridiplantae > Streptophyta > Magnoliopsida > Asparagales > Asparagaceae > Scilla > Scilla litardierei. The sequence continues at coordinate 745,146,439 of CM061142.1, forward strand.
TTCAATATCATCGTCGCAGTACGCGACGTTGATGGCAATATTACACGCAAATGTGTCATCTATTGTTGTGCTTTTTCTGTCCCAATACTCCCCAGTTCGTACATAGTGTATCGATACTTCATTTTCTCCCGGTTTTTCCTCTTCATGAGAGTTTGGGAGAGATGGGGTAGCAGGGCTTAAATTAGCATCCTGTGGTGGTATTTGTTTACCATTGCCAAGGGTCCTACTCTTTCGAGGGACTTGGTCCTTGGATCCCGGTGGTCGTCCTCTCTTTTTGAGAGGTCCAACCATTTCTGCTGCAGGCGGATTGCATCCATTTTGTGGTATGTCAATCCTAGCTGGAGTGTTAGCATCAGGGACGTGTGATTTGACAATCTTCTGGTTGTCAGTAAATTTGTCCGACAAAAGATGGACAGTGTTTTGGATGTGGAGAATCTTCAGGACCTCCTCCTCACACTGGCTTGTTGGCGGATCAAAGTGACATAAAGTTTTTGTATCCCAAGTGATACTTTCTGAAGCTTCGGGCTTCTTTGTCTGTGAGCCTAGTCTTGGGAACGATGTTTCATCGAATTCACAGTCTTCTAGACGTGCCTTAAAGACGTCCCCCGTAAGGGGTTCTAGGAATCTAATTATGGAGGGGGTGTCAAACCCAACATAAATGCCTAGGCGACGTTGTGGACCCATCTTTGTCCTTTGTGGTGGTGCTATGGGGGCGTATACTGCACAACCAAATATTCTCAAATGTGAGACAATTGGTGGGGCTCCAAGTGCTAGTTGCATTGGAGAAGATGACTGACCTCCAGAGGGTCTTAATTTTATTAAAGATGCAGCATGCAGAATTGCATGACCCCACGCATTCACTGGCATCTGGGATTGAAGTAATAATGGACGAGCGATCCATTGCAGTCTCTTAATTAGAGATTCTGCTAACCCATTTTGGGTGTGAACATGCGCTACAGGATGTTCGACTTCAATTCCCTGAGCTTGGCAATAGTCTAGAAAGACTTGTGACGTAAACTCCCCCGCATTGTCCAGACGAAGTTTCTTTATCTGGTGGTCGGGGAAGTGGGCCCGTAACTTTATTATCTGAGCTAAAAGCTGAGATAGTGCTAGGTTACGGGTGGACAGTAGGCACACATGTGACCACTTAGTAGATGCGTCTATCAGGACCATAAAGTACCTGAACGGACCACTTGATGGGTGAATCGGCCCACAAATGTCTCCGTGGATTCTTTCCAGAAAGCTGGGAGACTCCACATCCACTTTCAGTGGAGAGGGTCTCGTGATCAGTTTACCCTTGTAACAGGGTGGACATGGGAATTTGCCTTTTTGAAGAATCTTCAGGTTCTTCAGGTCAATGCCCCTGGAGTTCTTTATGATGCGGTACATCATAACTGAACCAGGGTGTCCCAGTCGACTGTGCCAGAGTTGGAATTCTGGTGTTTGGGGGCACTGCATGTGCTCCACCATGGATGTTTCTGGAGTTTGTATACTTGTTTGGTAGAGTCCCGAGGGGAGTCCCTTGAAACGTTCCACAATGGTTTTTGAACCATTTGTAAGAGCCGTTACAAGCAAGTATTCCATTTTATCTTCCTCGACCGTCTCTAAGTGATATCCGTTTAAACGGATGTCTTTAAAACTTAGGAGGTTTCGGATGGATTTAGGGGAGTATAACGCATTTTTAAGTGTTATTTGTGTGTTGCCGGGGAGCAATATAATTGCTTCCCCTGATCCTTCGATTATGTTTGCTGGTCATGAGATTGTTCTCAGTGGGCCAGAATAACTACTAATGCTCGTGAAGTAGTCTAAGTTTTGAAGGATCGAGTGCGTCGATGCACTGTCCACTAGGCAGATAAGTTCCATATCTAAAAAAGGGGAAAGACATTCAAGCAATAAATGAAGAGAAAAGGTCTACTTTCATAAAGATAAATGCTCAAAAATATTGTTTTGACATGGAAGTAAAACTAGATACGATGCATAAAAAAGAAGATACATTGCTAATTGCATAAAAGTGGTCCAGATCTAGAGTGTCATCTCCCATGAAATCTTCAGGAGTCCATGAGGTCTCTGCCAACGCTGCGCTCTCCATCAGGTTTGTCTCAGCTCGAGGCTTGAGGCTTGCCTGGTAGAGGTCCTGGAGGTGTTTTGCTGTGCGGCAGATTCTGGACCAGTGGCCCGTCATCCCGCATTTGGAGCATTTGTCCTCCCAGTCTTTCTTGGGAGTGCCTCCTTTGTTGGGAATCCTCTTCTGCTTCTTGTCCACGAACTTCTGGTTCTGGGGAGGAGCTGGGGGAGTGGCCTTCTTCCGCTGCTTCTGTTCTTTCCATTTCTGGAATTTTGCCTTTTTGTCCGTCTTCTTCTTCTGGGAAGACTGGAAGTGGGCCTATGCAGGAGGTGGCAATGGAGCGGAGCCAGGAGGGCGCAGGTTGTGGGTGGCAACCAACAGGTCTCTGTTCTGTTCAGCCATAAGCAGGCATGAAAGAAGGTCAGAGTACTTTGTGAACTTCCTCTCTCGATATTGTTGCATAAGGATCATGTCCTTTTCGTGGAAAGACGTAAACGTCTTTTCCAGCAACATCTTCTCCGTCACTGGTTCACCACACAACTTCAGGCGTGAGGTGATGCGGAAGAGAGCTGAGTTGTACTCCGCTACGGATTTGAAATCCTGTATGCGGAGGTGAGTCCACTCGTACTGTGCACGGGGGAGTATGACATCCCTCTGATGTCTGTACCTCTCCTCGAGTGCATCCCACAGCTCGTATGGGTCCTCTACAGTGAGGTACTCGTCCTTTAAGGTCGAGTCTAAGTGTTTCCTGATATATATAATGGCTTTCGCCTTTAATATATCGGAAACTTCCTCTGTATGAGGTGCTTCCACTGAAGCCTCCTTATTAGCTGGGGCAGTACTAGTTGTTGCCTTTTCAGTCTGTGTGAGACTGAAACCATGAGAGCGCAGATGGAACTTCAGGTCCAACTGCCAACTCAGGTAGTTTGACCCATCGGCCTTCAGGACCGAGAAGTCTACATTCGCGAGTCTGGCCATTTTATGATCTAGCAATGTAAAGAAAAGTAGCATGTATCATTAAGACAGAATAAAACAGACATCCACGCATGTAATGTAATCATTTTCATTGCATGAATTTTAATGTGATTTTAACATACATGCTTTGTTTTCAGATAA
>CM061142.1:745150119-745262143 GCA_030789695.1 Scilla litardierei
AATCTCCACTAGCAGGGTATCGCTCCGCAACATTAATGGGATAGAAAGAGCCACCACCTGTACCCCCTCATCTCGTCGTGAAAGCGCATCTGCCGCCTTGTTGTCCGAGCCGGGTAATGAATCTCAAACTTGTACCCGCTCAACTTGGACAACTACCTCTGGCGCTCCTCTGCCACCATGCGCTGCTCCAGGAGGTACTTCAGACTCCGCTGGTCAGTCCGTACCATAAACTCCATCCCAAGTAGGTAGGGTCTCCACTTCTGTATTGACAGCACGATTGCCATCAACTCTCGCTCATAGACAGACTTCAGCCTGGCTCTGGCAGATAGAACCTGGCTGAAGTAAGCGATCGGTCGCTGCTCCTGCATCAGTACGGCCCCCAACCCAAAGCCCGATGCATCTGACTCCACCATAAACATCTTCTCAAAATCTGGGAGTGCTAGCACTGGTACGGTCTTCATCGCCTCCTTGAGGGCCTGGAATGCCCTCGTCGCTTCTTCTCCCCAGCAAAAACTATCCTTCTTCAACTGTTCCGTAAGGGGCCACGCCAAGGTGCCGTACCCCTTCACGAAACCCCGATACTACCCCGTGAGCCCCAGAAACCCCCGCAAGGCTCGTAACGTCATCGGCTGCGGCCACTCCAACATGGCCGAAATCTTCGATCGATCGGCTGCCACCCCGTCCGCCGATACGATGTGCCCCAGGTACTCCATCTGCGCCTGTCCGAAGAGGCACTTCTTTCGGTTGGCATGTAGCTGATGATCCTCCAGCTCTTGCAGAACTATCTCCAAATGGCCCAGATGATCCTGTAATGATGCACTGTAGACCAAGATATCATCGAAAAAGACCAGAACGAACCTTCGTAAGTAAGGTCGGAAGACCTTATTCATCAGTGACTGGAAGGTATCAGGTGCGTTCGTCAGCCCAAAGGGCATGACGAGGAACTCGTAGTGGCCTTCGTGAGTCCTGAAGGCGATTTTCTGCACATCCTCCTGTCTCATGCGAATCTGGTGGTACCCCGACTTCAGGTCGATCTTCGAGAAGACCACCGCTCCGTGCAGCTCGTCTAGCAGCTCGTCAATCACCGGGATGGAAAACTTGTCTGGGACAGTTTCCTTGTTGAGAGCCCGGTAATCGACACAAAACCTCCAACTGCCGTCTTTTTTCTTAACCAGAAGCACTGGGCTAGAAAAAGGACTAGCACTAGGGCGGATGACCCCTGCCTGCAGCATCTCCTGTACCAGCTTCTCGATCTCGTCTTTCTGCACCTGGGGGTACCGGTATGGGCGCACACTAATGGGCGACACCCCCTCCCTAAGCACAATACCGTGCTCATGGTCCCTTGGCAGTGGAAGACCGCTAGGTGGCTGTAACACCCCCTCAAACCCCTGTAATAGCTGCTCCACCTCCAGCGGTACTACCGTCTCCCCCGTGGCCTCGTCCGTCGCCAACCCCTGTAGCTCAATCAAGAACCCCCCTCCTTCAGCCTGGAGTGTCTTCGCCATAGTCTTGTAGGACACCGACGAACAACACAAACTCAGATCTCCCAAAAGTACAACCCTCCTGCCGTCCACCTGAAACTCCATCCGCAGCAGCCGCCAGTTGAACTTCGTCTCCCCCAGCGATTGCAGCCACTGCATCCCCAAAATCAGGTCGACGTTGCCCAAGGTCAAGGGTAGAAAGTCACCGGTGATCACCACTCCCTGTATGGACACCATCAAGTCACGACAGATGCCCCTACTCTGCTCGACCACACCGGTCCCGAGCAAGACTCCAAAGCCCTCCGTCTCTGTCAACGGTATCCCCCGACTCTCAATCACCCTGAGGGACACGAAATTGTGGGTGGCCCTGTTGGTAGCAACGATCTGTGAACTTCGTGTTTGATGATAACAAACGTGTGTGAACGTTTTTAACGTGTGTGTTAAGTGTTTCAGGAACGGCAAACATGCGACCAATTCACGGACCAATTCACGGAAAGGCTTGGTCAATGTGCAAAGGAGAAATAGTCCACTAAGGAGAGATGAGATCAAAGGAGAGTCACATTCGGATCCCAATTGAAGGGTGTCCTCTAATCTTATAACATAGATCTCCTATTTTCAAAGCCCAGTTTTTTATTGGTGATAACAAAAGAAACTCACAGGCCTTTATTTGCTTTGAATAATTAAACAAAAGAAAAAAACAAACCGAAAGCAATGTGAGCACACTGTTTTGTGTGCTAGACTTTTAAATAAAAAGCCCATCATTGTTTTTTTTACCTGTGACCTAGGTTTTCAAAATAAAAGGGGGGGAGCCGAAATTTTCATGGGGTTGTTTTTTTAAGAGATCAAAACTAAGGGGAATTTCTCTAGGGTTAGCCGCATGCTTACATGATTTGTTTTTAGTGCTGGCAAATTTCTTTTAAAAGAAGGAGAGAGAGTTTGTTTTTTCCCTTTGTTTTCTTTGTCCACAAAAATTCAAACAAAGGAGAAGAGCATTAATCAAAAGGATTTTTTTTAACTTCTCCTTTGCAAATCAAGTGCTTGTGCGTTCTGTTCTTTGTTTTTGTTGCAGCCGATTTTTTTTACAAAATCATCTCTCCAATCAAAAATTGACAGAGCCACATCTTGGAGAGGCCGAATTCATCAGGTCTACAAAAAGCCATTGACCTAAAGCTTTATTTTAACTTCTCCTTTGCAAATCAAGTGCTTGTGCGTTCTGTTCTTTGTTTTTGTTGCAGCCGATTTTTTTTTACAAAATCATCTCTCCAATCAAAAATTGACAGAGCCACATCTTGGAGAGGCCGAATTCATCAGGTCTACAAAAAGCCATTGACCTAAAGCTTTATTGGAGAGCACCCTAAGCCAATCAAAAACCAAAAAAAACCTACAAAAAGACCCACAGCCGAATCTCTCAGAAAGGTGTAGACATTTGTTTATGGATTGATTTTTTTTCTTTCGCACGCACAAAAGTTCTTCTTTGATTTTTAAGGGCGCACGCAAATCCAAGAGGCTGCCGATTTCACAAGATCTTTTTTGCAAGAGCCGAAATTTTTTGTTTTGCCTTTCCTTTGTGTCGACTGCTGCAACAATTTTTGTTGATGATACAAGAGGCTGCCACCAATGTCCACCTTGCTGCCATGGACGAGTTGAAGTTGTCGATATCATCTCCTTGCTGAACCAACCCTGAACTTTTGAAAACAATCATCAATCAGAGGAGATACTGCTGCCGCATGCAACAAGACAGAGCCAGCCAATTATTTATCTTTAAAATTCATATGTTATTAGTTAGCTGGCTTTGAGTTTTTGATTAACCATTGATTTTGTTGCTTTGCAGGAGAACGTGAGGGCCAAAATACAAGAGGCTAAAGAATTCGGCAAAGTTGGAAGTAGGACTCTGCAGGGTACAAAAGCAGGACTTTTCACAGACTTCTGTTGTTATTAGCATGGTACAAAAGAGATGAATTCTTATTAAGAAGGATTAATTGATAAGAGGGAAAGCGCAACATCAGCGAGTGTCACAACCTGAGTTGTTGAGGAGTCGAGAGACGGGACATCTACATCTACTTCAGACGAGATCTGACACGCGCTGAACGACAGAGACGACACACCATTACTGAGCATTTCTAAAACTCTACTTATTTATCTTTGTATTGGTGTAGCGATCTCTGTAGGGGAAACATTACCTTTTGTGTTACTTTTGGGGGACCTGACGACTTTGGGAGTCGTCACCGAGGGAGAGCATCTGACTAGATTGATAGTGTAGAGCACGTGGTGTGCGTACGAGCTAGGTGAGAGTAGATTTGGGATCTTGACTCATTGTAGCTGTACTTGATTACATATCTATCTAGTAGTTGCTTTCGGGGGCTGGAGTAGGTCGTGGGGACGACCGAACCAGGGTATATCTGAGCGTATTCTGTGTTGCTTTTTTATTGCCCTATCTGTGCCTATAACTGCGTGTGGTTGTTCGTGGGTTGCACGAATATTCTTATTAGCCTATTCACCCCCCCTCTAGGCTACGATCCAGATCCAATAAGTGGTATCAGAGCCAGTTTAGAGGATCTAGTCTAGATTTTTAGATCACCATGAATATATCTGATTGTGCTTTTGCTGAGGGTCAGTCTATAGCCCATCCACCTAAGTTTAACGGTGTAGACTTTGCATATTGGAAGGCTAGGATGAAAATCTATTTAGTGTCTGTTGATTATGATGTGTGGGATATTGTTGAAAATGGTTATAGTCTACCCACTATTAAAATTGAAGACACTGTTATGAATAAGCCTAAAGACAAGTGGGATTTAGCTGATAAAAAACTTTATACTCTTAATGGTAAAGCTATGAATGCGCTTATATGCTCTCTTGATAAATCTGAGTTTAATCGCATCTCACATTGTCTAACTGCGCAGGAAATCTGGCATACTCTGGAGGTGACACACGAGGGAACATCGCAAGTGAAGGAATCCAGACTTGCGTTGTTGAGCACAGAATACGAGAGCTTCCGCATGCTACCAACAGAATCTGTGAAAGAGATGTTTGTGAGGTTCACGGACATCGTCTACAAATCCAGTTCCCTCGGTAAGCCATACTCTAGCCATGAACAGGTACGAAAGATCTTAAGGGCACTACCAAGTTCGTTCAGGCCTAAAGTCACCGCTATTCAAGAAGCTAAGGACTTGTCAACAATGAAAGTGGATGACTTGATAGGCAACCTAATGTCACACGAGCTTGAGTTGCAGAGTATAGAAGCCAGAGAGAAACCTGAAGAGAAGACCAAAGCTTCCACACCATTAGCTCTTCAAGCTAACGACGACGATCTTGATGAAGAGCAAGCCCTAATGGTCAGAAACTTCAGGAGATACATTCAGACTGATCAAGGAAGAGCTGAGATGGGAAAAAGGTTCATTCATTCTAATAATTCTAATTTTGGTAGAAATTCCTATGATCAGAAAGCTATTAATAGAAGTGAATGTTTTAAATGCAGGAAGAAAGGGCACCACATAAAAGATTGCCCACAACAACACACAGCTCAAGTTGCAAAAGGAAAAACGAAAGTGCTGACGTGGGACATGGATAGCGAAGCTGAGGAGGAGGATGAGGAACATGAAGCACACTCCTGCATGGCATTAATGGCCAAACACAATGAGGTAGAATCTCCCACTAAAGCTGAACTTTTAGAAATCTGTAAAGGAATGCAACATAGAATTGATGAACTAGAAGCTGATGTGGATAGTTATAGAAATGATAATTTTGATATGCAACAAACTGAGTATGACATGTCTATAGAAATGAAAAATCTTAAACAAGAGCTTGTTGCATGCAAATCTACCATTACCATGTTAGAAAAAGGGAAAGCTAGCTTGCCTGCAAAAACTGATTGTCTTTCATGTCCCTCTTTATTAAAGGATATTAGCATGTATAAACTAGATAAGACAAAGCTTGAAGTTGAAAATGAATTGCTTTCTGAAAAGATTAACATGCTAAATCTTGAACTTAAAGAGAAAATGAGGGATTTTGAAAAGAAAGAAGAGGAAAACAAGCAAGCTTTTGTTAGTAAATGCACTGTGCTTGTGAACGAAAATGATCATTTGAAATCCAAAGTTGCTAGTTTAGAATTGTCATTAAAGAGATTTTCCATTGGTAAACAAAATTTGGACATTATACTTGGAAATCAACTTTATGGCAATAATAGACGAGGACTAGGATATGGTTCTAAAAATGTTGAAAAATCAAATTATAGAAAAGTTCACATTGAAACAATAAAAGTTGAAAATTGTCATGCAAAGTGCTTTACATGTGGATGCGTTGGTCACACTTCATATCATTGCAAATATAGGAACAAAAACATTAAGTTCAAACAAATATGGGTTCCTAAATCTTTGATGACTAACGTAAGTGGACCTTGTTGGATTCCAAGGTCACACACGACACTTCTTTTGTAGGTGGATGGAAATTTGACGAGGAGCGATAAATTGAATGTCTCAGTACTTTTTAGCTCCTTAGTCAAACGGCGACGCGAAGGTATATCTCATTCTTTGATCTTAATGAATATCTTCATAGTTTTTTTGTGTGTGTGCATGACTTCTCTTTGTTTGTGTGCTAGTAGTTGCATTGCTATGTGTGCATGAGTCTTTTTGTTTGTGTGATTGCATCTCATGTTTGCTTTAGTACTTCATGCATTTTAAAAAAATGAAAAAAAAATGAAAAACTGAAAAAAAAAAAATTGGTGCTTAAATGTGTATCTTTTCTCTTTGATCTATTATTGAAGTATGCACGTATGAATTTCATATGTATGTAGAAATTGGTGTATTATTTCTTTTGCCACATGCGCATGTTCATCTTTCTAAATATTCATGGCATGTTCAATGAATGAAAATAACTTGATTTCTATACCACCTACTTCACTTCCACATGTATTACTATTGTTGCACATTTGGAGATATCATTTATGAAGTATGGAATGTGAATGTAGGAGGAAAACCTAACTGAATATCTAAGGGATATGATATACCTTGCCATGGATAAAAATTGAGCAAAAGACATTGTTGTTATAAGTATTTTAAAAAAAATTGTGAAAAACAAAAGATAATTGCTCCGTATGAAAAATGGATACAATCCTTGGCAACGGTATTACCCACGAGTATCCAACATAAGCTCTATGGGTAAACTTTAGCGTTGGTGTATTTACTCGTCAAGCACTGCCACACCCACATCTAAGAGTCCTTATAGGCTATGTTTTGGGGTGTGGTACCTTGAACTCATTTTTAATGAGGTGGGAAAAATCAATCCTAGGTGATAAAATGTTATTTGGAAAATGTGGATTGGTTCCGGTTGACTTTCATAACGACTCTCCCTATGCGCTTCAATTTTAATCATCACACGTACACGTTGGTGTTGAAGTCCTAGTTGTTTAATTTCATTGGATTTTGACTTGATTATTCTATGATTGTATTTGTGCAATTGTTGGTAATGGTTAATAATACTCTCTTTTTGCATGGTATATGTTTTTGACTTCGTGTTATGACTTTTGATGATAACAAAGGGGGAGAAATATTTGGGAAAGATTTGATATTGGGAAAGATTTCATATTAATGCTCGTGAAAATATGATTGTTTGATTAAGGGGGAGCATTAATGAATATTGGGGAAGCACAAAAATAGGGGGAGCATGCATATTGCTAACTTTGCATATCGGTGTTTGCACATCATTATATCTTATTGCATGTCACCCACTATCGTCACACTTTCACACACACTATTTGAAAAGCTTATTGGTCAAATCTTATATTTAGTTTGTCATCATCAAAAGGGGGAGATTGTTGGTAGCAACGATCTGTGAACTTCGTGTTTGATGATAACAAACGTGTGTGAACGTTTTTAACGTGTGTGTTAAGTGTTTCAGGAACGGCAAACATGCGACCAATTCACGGACCAATTCACGGAAAGGCTTGGTCAATGTGCAAAGGAGAAATAGTCCACTAAGGAGAGATGAGATCAAAGGAGAGTCACATTCGGATCCCAATTGAAGGGTGTCCTCTAATCTTATAACATAGATCTCCTATTTTCAAAGCCCAGTTTTTTATTGGTGATAACAAAAGAAACTCACAGGCCTTTATTTGCTTTGAATAATTAAACAAAAGAAAAAAACAAACCGAAAGCAATGTGAGCACACTGTTTTGTGTGCTAGACTTTTAAATAAAAAGCCCATCATTGTTTTTTTACCTGTGACCTAGGTTTTCAAAATAAAAGGGGGGAGCCGAAATTTTCATGGGGTTGTTTTTTTAAGAGATCAAAACTAAGGGGAATTTCTCTAGGGTTAGCCGCATGCTTACATGATTTGTTTTTAGTGCTGGCAAATTTCTTTTAAAAGAAGGAGAGAGAGTTTGTTTTTTCCCTTTGTTTTCTTTGTCCACAAAAATTCAAACAAAGGAGAAGAGCATTAATCAAAAGGATTTTTTTTTTAACTTCTCCTTTGCAAATCAAGTGCTTGTGCGTTCTGTTCTTTGTTTTTGTTGCAGCCGATTTTTTTTTACAAAATCATCTCTCCAATCAAAAATTGACAGAGCCACATCTTGGAGAGGCCGAATTCATCAGGTCTACAAAAATCCATTGACCTAAAGCTTTATTGGAGAGCACCCTAAGCCAATCAAAAACCAAAAAAAAAACCTACAAAAAGACCCACAGCCGAATCTCTCAGAAAGGTGTAGACATTTGTTTATGGATTGATTTTTTTTCTTTCGCACGCACAAAAGTTCTTCTTTGATTTTTAAGGGCGCACGCAAATCCAAGAGGCTGCCGATTTCACAAGATCTTTTTTGCAAGAGCCGAAATTTTTTGTTTTGCCTTTCCTTTGTGTCGACTGCTGCAACAATTTTTGTTGATGATACAAGAGGCTGCCACCAATGTCCACCTTGCTGCCATGGACGATTTGATTTTTTTTCTTTCGCACGCACAAAAGTTCTTCTTTGATTTTTAAGGGCGCACGCAAATCCAAGAGGCTGCCGATTTCACAAGATCTTTTTTGCAAGAGCCGAAATTTTTTGTTTTGCCTTTCCTTTGTGTCGACTGCTGCAACAATTTTTGTTGATGATACAAGAGGCTGCCACCAATGTCCACCTTGCTGCCATGGACGAGTTGAAGTTGTCGATATCATCTCCTTGCTGAACCAACCCTGAACTTTTGAAAACAATCATCAATCAGAGGAGATACTGCTGCCGCATGCAACAAGACAGAGCCAGCCAATTATTTATCTTTAAAATTCATATGTTATTAGTTAGCTGGCTTTGAGTTTTTGATTAACCATTGATTTTGTTGCTTTGCAGGAGAACGTGAGGGCCAAAATACAAGAGGCTAAAGAATTCGGCAAAGTTGGAAGTAGGACTCTGCAGGGTACAAAAGCAGGACTTTTCACAGACTTCTGTTGTTATTAGCATGGTACAAAAGAGATGAATTCTTATTAAGAAGGATTAATTGATAAGAGGGAAGGCGCAACATCAGCGAGTGTCACAACCTGAGTTGTTGAGGAGTCGAGAGACGGGACATCTACATCTACTTCAGACGAGATCTGACACGCGCTGAACGACAGAGACGACACACCATTACTGAGCATTTCTAAAACTCTACTTATTTATCTTTGTATTGGTGTAACGATCTCTGTAGGGGAAAATTACCTTTTGTGTTACTTTTGGGGGACCTGACGACTTTGGGAGTCGTCACGGAGGGAGAGCATCTGACTAGATTGATAGTGTAGAGCACGTGGTGTGCGTACGAGCTAGGTGAGAGTAGATTTGGGATCTTGACTCATTGTAGCTGTACTTGATTACATATCTATCTAGTAGTTGCTTTCGGGGGCTGGAGTAGGTCGTGGGGACGACCGAACCAGGGTATATCTGAGCGTATTCTGTGATTGCTTTTTTATTGCCCTATCTGTGCCTATAACTGCGTGTGGTTGTTCGTGGGTTGCACGAATATTTTTATTAGCCTATTCACCCCCCCTCTAGGCTACGATCCAGATCCAATAGGCCCCACTATCTATCATTATCACCACGTCCAGGTCTCGGACCCTACCCGCCAGCTTCATGGTGTGCACCCGTGTAAGCCCCGCAATGGAGCTAAGCGAGACTTCGGCCGCCTCCAGTAGTAGAGGCTCGCCGGCCTCCTCGGTCCCTGCCGCTTCTTCTGCCGCCTTCTCCTCCTCCAAGTCCTCAGCTTACACCTCGTATACCTGCAAGGCTTGATTGCGGCACCTGTGCCCAGGGGTAAACTTCTCGTCGCACTTGAAGCATAACCCATTTGCTCTCCGTTCCCGCATCTCCGCATCTGTCATCCTCTTGTATGGCCCTCCTGGTCTCACATCCCCGGGTCTCCCTCCGCCTGTCGGGGTCCCCCCTGCAGCGCCTGACTGTCCCCCAGGGGCAGCCTGTGGTCGTGAAAACTGTCCTCCAAACGCCCCCTGGCGCGGCGCTCGTCCGCCAACCTATCCTCGACCATCAGCGCTAACTCCATCTGCTCCTCCAGTCCACGCGGTCTGAGAGTACGAAGCTCAGACCTAATGGTGGGCTTCAATCCATCCATAAAAAAGCCTTCTAGGGATTCTGCAGGCATCCCCCGCACTCTACTCGTGAGCTCCTCATACTGCTTAATGTAGTCTCGCACAGTCCCCATCTGCCTCAAGGCATGCAGCTGCTCATAAGCTCCCCCTGCCTGAGAGCCTCGGAATCGATGTAATAGTGCCTCCTTGAACCCCTCCCAGGTCCTCAGAGGTCTCTGCTGCTCCTTCCATCTCCACCAATTCAGGGCCTCTCCCTCCAAACAGAGCGCAACCGCCCTCGGCCTCTCCTCCTCCGTCAGCCTGGCCATCTCAAAATATCTCTCCGCCTTGTAGATCCACCATGTGGCATCACTACCCTCGAAGACAGGCATCTGGAGCTTTCGTATGCGGTCATCCGCCCGTGGATCCCTCCCGTCAAAATGATCCACGCGCTGCTGACGATTGTGATCTGCAAATCGGCCTCTCTCCGGCTCTCATCTCCTATCCTCCCTCCTGAACCGCTCATCCTCCTCCTCATACCCCTCCTCATAGTGGCAAAAGTGGTCCTCGTACTCCGGTTCATGCACCTCATCTCTCAGTCGTCCTTCCGAGGCCCAATCATCGTCCTCGTAGTACTCCGGATCTCGCGCACCCCGCGCGCGCCTCTCCCGGGTCCCGTAATCCCCACTGCGATGTGCGGGGGGGTCTTCGGATTCCGCGCGACCCGTCAGGGGCCCGCGCGTGCCCTGGCGGGTCCGCAACCTCTCGGCGGCCCCCTGGGGGGGTCGCCCGCCTTCGGCGGCCCCCGCCAGGGGGTCGCCAGCCTTCGGCGACCCCGTCTGGGGCTCGCCTGCCTTCGGCGACCCCCAGGCGGGGTCGCCCTGCTCCCGCGACCCCCCTGCGGGGTCGCCCAGTCTCGGCGGCCCATGGGGGGCTCGCCCGTCTCCGGCGAGCCCCCTGGGGGGTCGCCGGCTGTCGACAACCCCCAGGGGGTTCGCCGCTCGCTTCCTTCGCTGCTGATGTGGGGGTGGGTCTTCCTCGGAGCTCTCCCCTAGGGTTTCGGAGAGGTCCTCTTGCCAGTCGTTGTCGTCGAGGTCCAGATCTGGATCTACTCCTTCCAAGATCACCCCTTCATGATCCGGAATGATCGTTGCCTTCCCTTTTCCCCTCAGATCTGATTGGTGATTCAGATCTGAGGAGGCTCCTTCCTTCGAACGCGAGATCTGAGGCGCGGTGATGTTTTGAGCCATGAAGTCGACGAGCATCTCCTTCATTTGCTCTAGATCCCCCTTCAAATCAGATCTGAGTGCCTCCGTGGCCGTGTCGATTTTCATGATGATCTCCGCTGCCTCTTTCTTCCTCTCGACGATCTCCGCATCCAACCTCTCCTCCATCGATTTCGTCGTAGCTGATCTTGTGGCGGCCATTGGATCAGAGCTCTGATACCAAATTGATGCGGACTAGGGTTTTGTAGAAGAGATTTGAGGATTTTTATTGGAATGGGGATTAGGGTTACAAGATAACTAACCAATTTTGGGAGAGTTGGCCCCTCTCCTAGCTTTTGCTAAGAGAAAAGCCTAAACTCTCTTCGAGATCTCCTCGGAGAACTCTAGGAAATATCAAATGACGGATACAATTTCGATGCCCTAACCCTAGCCCACGCCCTCTCTTATATAATGATGAGGCGTGGTGCGTACAGCAACACAAAAACAACTAATAGTGCATAAAGCAATTCCATGCCCCAAATGGTCGGTGTGTCCAGCAATTACTCCTTCGTCTTCTTGCGCCTCCTCTCGTAGGTGATAAGTGTATCAGAGTTGCAGTATCACCAGCTGTATTCAAATAGAAAAAAGTGTTTTTTGGACAGCCAAAGGTGGATTACTTGGGATATGTGGTGTCCTTGGAGGAAGTAGCTGACGTCCCCTCGGTTTGCGATCATGCAAGTGTGCAATATGATGGGGGATACCAGATTTAAAATATTTGTACCACAAGCGCACGGTGTTGTAGTGTGACTTGGGGGTCGAACACAGGGAAGCGTGGTTGTGCTTACGTCAGAAAGGAACCAATTCACCCTAGGGATGAGCTAGCCCGAATCGATGGATGGGTTGTCACGAAATGTAGATACGAGATTAAACAATATAAAAGGAAACCCGGGACTTCGGTTTCCACCCTATCGTGTGTTCTCGCTATTACGCCCTACGGATAGGAATACGATTGGAATTAGGGTTTAATGGTGAGACGTTGCCTCTAAGAGTGATACCAGCATCCCATGGGTCCGATATTCTGGTTGGTGTCCAGGATGATACGTCGGACTACCCAGGTTCGGTCAGCGGGCATTCCCATGTCCATTAACACTGACCGACTCCGGGAGCACTAAGCTCGCAACGATAACTCCCAACATCTCGTCCTGCCGATCCCGCGCGCAAGGATTCGATGTCTACGCTAAGGACGTGAGCTATGGCTAGGGAGTCAACCGCCAAGTTTATTCCCCCTTGGCCCAACGGTCAAAGGCGGTCTTTTCCCGCCGATGACAATAAAACACCCCGCGTAACCAGTAGATCTCTATTCCCTATCGATATCCTAGTCTTATGGACGCATTAGGGAGAACCCACGAAGGGGGTTCCACCAAAACCACAGATTTGGGAACTACTCACACATTTTGGCTAAAAAGTGATCTAAATAAAAATCGACCGTTAAAATCATAATCAGACCGTTAAAATCATAATCAGGCAATTGAAATAGGTAGTAGTAATGCTATTAAGATAATATCAAAGTTTGACAAAGATCAGAACACTTACAAATAAAGATAAAATTCCAGCCGTCACAATAGGGAAAAAAGACAGAAAAATACACAGCTCCCGTTTCTGAAAACCTAGGGCTTCTATATATAGAAAACGACGTCACCCGATCGGTTAAAGAATCACCCGATCGGGTGAGCTGCTACGTGCTTCGGTTGCGGTCTTAAGAAACTTCACCCGGTCACATGACACGATCGGTTGGTGCAAGCGGCTCGCCGTTTGGATCTTGCGGTCATCGGGTGAACCGATCGGTTGATAAATCAACCGATCGGTTGGAAACGTCGCCCAAAAGACAGAAACTTGCGACGTTTTGGCACGGTCAGCTGGCCGTCGGGTGAGCTCTCCGGGTCGTCTCTTGGGGGAATCAGCTACAGATGAACCGATTGAGTGAAGGTCGCCCGATCGGTTGGAATTCAGCTTCAATTTCCCGAGAAGCCTGTTGGGCTGAACCGGCTCGGTCACATGACACGATCGGTTGGTGCAAGCGGCTCGCCGTTTGGATCTTGCGGTCATCGGGTGAACCGATCTGTTGATAAATCAACCGATCGGTTGGAAACGTCGCCCAAAAGACAGAAACTTGCGACGTTTTGGCACGGTCAGCTGGCCGTCGGGTGAGCTCTCCGGGTCGTCTCTTGGGGGAATCAGCTACAGATGAACCGATTGAGTGAAGGTCGCCCGATCGGTTGGAATTCAGCTTCAATTTCCCGAGAAGCCTGTTGGGCTGAACCGGTCGTCGAACCGGTCGGTTGATGCTCACATTGCTTCACCTGTTGTCCGGGTAGTGCACGCGTGCATCACCCGATCGGTTGGCTGTATCCAACCGATCGGGTGGGGGGCTAAAAGATAACAACCTTGGTCGTTTGACCCCCTGGATCACGCGTGACTCCTCCCGTTGCTCCGGGGACTTATGATATCTTCATTATGTGTCCCCTACGAGGGCAATCTCCTGCAAACACACAAAAACAAGGAGTGAAAAAAAATAGAAAATGCGAGAAAATGGATACAGGACGGCGGAAAATAACGGAAAAACACAAAGAAGACGTGTGTGAATATATAAAATATACACACACGTCAAAATCCCCCAAGCTGAACCATTCCTCGTCCTCGAGGAAGACGAGTGAGAGTAAGAGCTCGGAGGGAGAAAATAGAGAGAAAGATAGAAAAATCAAAATCAAAATCCTAAATCGCCCGTCAGGGCCAACAAAATCAAAAACGCCACACCAAGCAAGCAAGCGACAAATCACAACACTAAACCAAAGAAAACGAGTACAAACAAGTGTCGTGGGCCCACGCGGTGAAGTGCGAGTGAGTGTGGTCGCGTGCTAGCAGACGGTGTTTCTATCTACAGTGTGCAATAAAAGCTCCATATACACAGATCCAAGAAAAGACCCAAATATCGATTCGATTTGAAATTAGCGGCGAATATATAGCTCAAGCATGCATCAAAACAGAGTAAGAATCGAATCGTATCATGCGTCAGGGACTCCACAACTAGGGACTAGGAAATCACCTCGCTATCGCCTAGATAATAGCTAGAAGGTCTCTATTCCAAGTGTTTTCGAAAACGATGGGGGTTGAGATGATGTGGAGAAGAACACTCGGTGCAAATTCTCGCCTTCCCTTTATTCTGGCAAAATATTCACACAGGAATTTTTTTTGGGTTTTGGATATATGTATTTTTTGGGCTTTTGGCTACATATATATATATATCTCTCTCTTTTCTTTTCTCTTTTCTTCTTTTTTTTCCCTTTTGGTTTTTCTTCTCTTTTTTTTGGATTTTTGGATCTTGGAGTATATACACGACGAGGAGATTTGCACCAAGTAAAATAAAAAAGAAATCGGATTCTAGACACTTGGGCAAGGGAGATTTTCTTCGCTAATCAGAGCATAGGCTAAATGGGTTATCCTGTTCCTAATTGTGGAATCCCGTCACATGCGAAATGAAAATATATGATATAAATATAGCATGCATATAGAGGCAGACAGAAGAAGCAGATACCGCATATTCAAATCGAAACATGATAATCTAGGGGTCATTCCGGGATAGGTATATAAATCAAAAGCACACCGTAAGCTAGACACGACACACGACTCACACAAGCAAAATGGACCCACGATGCATGAAATGCAAGAGGACTCAGCTTCCTAGTGAGTAATGCTAGGTGCGTGTGTGATTCTGTGGCAATTCATCATTTGGAGTCAAAAAAAGGAAGGAAAGAAAAAGAAAAAGAAAAACACGGTGAAAACGACTCAAAAACAAAGAAAAAGACACAAAACGACGTACGAAGTGCGACTCGGAGGGCAATGAAAATGGGGGGAAATACGCACCGACGTAAAAAGAAACGAAAAACAAGAAAAACACACATACGAAAAAGGAAAATAAAGAAATTCACACCACACGACAAATATAAACAAGCACACCATTAAAACATCAAACAACACACAGAAAAAATGACTTCCCCCCAAGCTAGACATAACAATGCTAGCGAAATGATATGATCATAAAAATGCAGAAATATGCAAGGGGGAGGTCAGAAAACAAAATGAAATCAGAAAGCAGGAGAGGAATCATCCTCGTCCTCCTCGGTGGAAGATGTGGGGGATGCGAGGGAGTGGGCGTGAGAGGTGACTGGTGTGCAGAGAAGTGGAGAAAGGGTCGAGGTGATGGATGGGTGGGTGTGAGGTGTGAATGATGGGTGGGATGGTGGTGGTGATGGTGAGTGGTGGTGAAATGGCGACCAACGCGGTGGTAGATGGGGTAGATACGATGGTAGATGGGGTAGATACGGCGACGAAAGAGGATGGTGGGGGAAGTGATCGCGATCGCACCTGCAATTTCTTGCGGCGCACATATGGGGTGACGGAAGTGGAGGGTGGTGGATCTGTGGGGGCGACGGTGGTGGTCGTGAGTGGAGGTGAAGTGGTAGGAATGGAAACAGTGGTGGTAGGGGGATGGTCGCCTAGGGGGTGATGTGTGTGGTGATGAATGTGATGGTGGAGGTGAAGGGGGTGGTGAGGTGGGTTGGGTGGGTGGAGGAGGTCCGTGTATGTGGGTGAGAATGCGGAGGATGGTGGCCACGTTCCTCTCAAGTGCGAGGAAGCGTGGGTGAGAGAAGATCGAAGAGGATGGGTCCGAGGGGGCGGAGGACGAAATGACAGCGCGTAGTGAAGCCAGCTCAATCTCGAGAGTGAGGCGAGCGGATGTGGCTCGACGAAAGGATGAGGTGGTGGCAGTACGGACCAGAGAGGTGGTGACAGTGGTGGTGGGGACAGAAGCCGGGATGGCACCCCGGGGTCTCCACGGGACGCAGGAATGTCCTACTCGCCTAAGTGAGCGGCAGGGGAAGGTGGTCTGGGTGTGCCCAGAATAAATGGAAGACGTAACCTCCCAGAAAGTCAGGATCAGGTGGGAATGTCCAATCTGCCACAAGCTGGATAGTCATACGAGCGGGGTTGGGTAGAATGGTATAAGGAGCAGGGGGTGGCCGTAATAGAAAGTGAAACGACCATCGGGGCGGGGCTTGATCATGTGTATATGCCGCAGGACGTCAAGATCGAGACGTGTAGGTCCTGCGGCAGCAGGTAAATCTTGGGGGATGGCAATATTAAACTGAGGATATGAAGCTATGATAGTAATAAGGCCCCTACAACAAAGCTTGCCCTTGCCAGCGTGGCTAATCTAAAGTAGCTTGTGAACAAGCCAAGCACCGGCATGGATGAGAATAACAGGGGCCCTAAAAGAAATCCCGTCATCACCGCGAACAAAAGGAAAGGTCATGGCCCACAAAATAAAAGGTTCAGGAATAGTCACGGTACCTGACTCATCCCTGGGGAAGAATGTGGATGATATGATTCGGTGGGCCAGACGGAATATGGGGTGAATGATGGAGGGAGGAGGCCTTGGCCTTTCCTCGAGGATGGTGAGCGTGTAGGGTGAGGCGGAACCAAAATTGATCGACGTCGAATTCGGGGGATACCCGTAGGGACGGAAAGTGTCGTCCCCAAGGATGGGAAAACCAAAGATGTTATTAATGGTATTCAGGTGGGTGCGAATGGTTTTGTTACGGATGCGAAAAATGACGATCGACCCCGACTCACAGACAAGGGAGGATAAAAATTCAAGTGTAAGGGAGGGGTAGGATACCGCGGTGGCGTTCAGGAAGGCTAACCAACCTAAATTGGTGAAGAGAGTCTTGACCTCGGTGAACACACCGAGATCGATAAGCGTTTGGGCATGGGCAAATTTGGTAGATAGGTGCCCCCGTGCATCGAGTCTGTGATAAAATCTTTTTGCTCTTGACTCCTAAAGCGGTAGCCACGCGGGTCCATCATTGGGTCCTCATCTGGGATGATAGGTTGGGGCTGGGGTTGGGGTTGTGCAGGCTGTGCATGAGGAGGGCGTGAGTGTGGTGGACGTGTGTGGCCTTTCATCTCTTGCGAGACGACCCCTCCTCTCGCATAATACCCTTACCCTTATCTTGATCCCGGGCCATGTGAGTGTATGTTTGAGTATATGCAAGATGTGATGAATGCACACAAACACCAGCAATTAAGCAAAATAGTTAAACTAGGGCAAAATTGAAAATGGAGCTAAGGAGCGACGTTACCCAGTAGAGATGACGATCCTTGCTCGTAGATCACCCAACGCAGCGCAATGTGAGGGAGTGTGAAGCCGCGACGTTTCTTTTCAACAAATTTTCGAAAATAGGGGGGTCGGGCGGAAATCTAGGGTTTGTATGGGGTTAAAACGAAGATAGAGAGAGATCGATGGGAGATAGGAAGTGGAGAGATCGATTGAGGGGGATTTGTGATCGGTTGAGGGAAGAACGAGGCCGGTTGGAGCTTGGAGAAGACGAAACGGCGATGGAGATCGAAATCGGGTGATGGGGAGATGAACGGGTGAAGTCGGGGTATTTATAGATTTTAAGTCGAACCGATCAGGTGAGTTTTCACCCAATCGGTTGATTATTAGGTCGAAAATATTGTTGAAAAGATGATACAGGAGAACCGATGGGTTGAGAACTCAACCGATCGGTTGGCCGCTTCACAGTTTTTCCTGAGAATTCAGTGCTGCTCACCCGGTCGGTCACCCGACCACGCTTCATATCAACCGATCGGTTGATTAAATCCTAAATTTTCCGAGATTTCAGTCGTTCCCACACGGTCAGCCACCCGGTCTCAGCTTGCTTCACCCGACCGGTTCGCTGGAGAACAGATACGGCCATTGTCTGATACGTCTCACTTGATCGGTTGAGTGGTCAACCGATCGGGTGAGGGCTTGTTTCCTGCAAAAATTCACAAATGGCCTAAGTCTCTCGACGGAAGTTCCCGCGGCTGGATTTATTTATTTAAAATAGGAAAAATAAAGCTAAAAATAATCTTAAAACGAAGATAAAAGTTTAGAGCATGGGTTGCCTCCCATGAAGCGCTTTTGTTTAACGTCGTTTGACAGGAGTGATGCCCTAAGTTTGGCATCCCTTCTAGGGTTGTTGACGAACAGAACGTTCGATGAACTACTCATGAACAAGCTCGGTACATGTTCGTTTACGTTCATTCAGGAAGCTTAATGAACAAGCTTGAACAGATTTTTAGAGCTCGGTTAGTAAACGAACAGAGCTTGAACATAACTATGTTCATTCATTTATGTTCATAAACAAGCTCGTTAAGTGTTCGTGAACAAGCTCGTTAAGTGTTCGTGAACAAGCTCGTTAAGGTTCGTGAACAAGGGCTTGAGTGAATTAAAATTAAAATTAAACACTTACCTCCTCAAATTGAATTAAACAACTCCACCTCTTCAACTTCCCAGCTTTCCACTCCTAGACTCCCAGGCTCCTAGCTCTTTGCCATTGTTCGTTCGTTTGTTTGAAAATCTGTTCATGAACAAGATTGATTGTGTGTTCGTGAACACGTTCCCGTACATGTTCACGAACAAGCTCGATAAGTCTTGTTAACGAACAGAACGTTCGTTCAGTAAGCTCGGTTTACGTTCATTTATATTCGTTTACGTTCGTTCGGTAAGCTTAACAAACAAGCTTGAACATGTTTTTAGAGCTCGGTTCGTAAACGAACAGAGCTTGAACATGGATTTTGTTCATGAACAAAACCAAGCACACTGTTCAAGCTCGTTCGTCAACAGCCCTAATCCCTTTAGATTTTTGAGCGGTGGTCTCCGGTACCGGCAGTGGTGATAAAAAGACTTCTCCGACTGTCCTTCCTCTGATGATGGAATCATGGAGCTTCTCCCTTATATTGACATCTATCGCCACTCTTTTCAAGATCCGGATCTCATCACCGGTAAGCCCCATGGGCTCTTTTCCTTTTCTCCTTGTCGGAGAAGACTTTTGGAATCCGGGAGGGATCGTATGTGACAGACCCTCTTTCTCAGCAACTTCTTTCTTCTTCAGACCGTCATGTTCTCCAAGGTCCCCCAAGCTATCGGGGGGATTCATTGAAAGAATTTTCCAAGCCCCAGCTTCAGCTGCTCTCTCTTCCTCTATATCCAGCGTATTGCACCCTTGCTCATCAGGAGGATGCTTCATGGACAACCCCAAGTCGAAGTCGACCATTTCGTTGCCGACATTAAGGGATAACTTTCCTTTCTTCACATCTATTAAAACGACGACGGTGGCCATGAAGGGCCGTCCAAGGATGATTGGTGTATGCGTATCTTCAGGCATGTCCATAACGACAAAGTCCACTGACATATGCACCCCACTTACGTTGACAGGCAGGTCATCTACGACCCCCATCGGATATTTGACTGATCGGTCTGCAAGCTGTAGGGGCATATCGGTGGTCTCCAGATCGCCCATCACTATCCTCCTATATAGCGACAGGGGCATTAAACTGACGCTCGCTCCAAGATCGACGAGAGCGCGATGGATCTTTACCTCCCCGATCGCACAAGGGATAGAGAAGCTCCCCGGGTCTTTTAGCTTAGGCGGATTTGCTCGCTGGATGAGAGCACTACACTCTGCCGTGAGAACTACCTTTTCCTTTCTAGAACCATTTGTCACCAAATCCTTGAGGAATTTCGCGTAGGAGGGTATGGTCTCTATAGCTTCAAGAAATGGGATTTGAAGCTCAGATCCCTGACTAAGAACTTGCCGTATTTTTCATCTATTTTTCCTCGGGCAAGTCGTTGTGGAAAAGGCACAACGGGCTTAAATACTTTGAGGCTCCCTTCCTCGTCCTTTTTCTTCTCCTCTTCAAGGACTCCCTGCGGAGCCTTGGTATTTGGTGATGAAGCGCCGTTGTCATTAGCTTTTTCAATTGGTTGCTCTACAAGCAACGGTGCTTCAGGTTCCTTGACTGGCACTCTTGTAGGAATTTGTGTCCCGCTTCTCAAGATGATAGCGGACACATTTGCATGTTCATGCGTTAGTGCCAAAGTTTGAATTGCCCCCTCGGGTTCACTTCCGGTTGTGGCGGCAATTGATTTTGCGACCTTCGAAGGTTCGTCACCTGCAACCCCAGCTGGGTTACTTGGTCAGTAAGGGCCATCTGCCCCATTTTCAGCTTCAAATTTATCTTCTCCTGGTTCAAAATATACTGAGTCAAGAGGGACTCAACCGAGGAGATAGCACGTTGCTGGCCGTACGGCTGATGCTGCTGATGCATGGGTTGCTGGTTCCTTGGGGGGTACTGCTGGTATGATTGTGGGGGATGCTGCTGCTGAAACTGATGCTGCTGAAACTGCTGCTGTTGCCTAGGCGGCTGATATACTTGTGGTTGCGGTTGCTGATAAGGTGCCCGGTAGCTAAGATTGGGGTGGTTCCGGTTATTTGGAGTAGGCCGGATTGGAGCTAGTCTGTGGTGGATACGGCGTATTTCCCGTAGGATTGTAGAATAGTGCGCTCGCTTGGGGACTTCGAGAGTGTAGAATAGTGCGCTCGCTTGGCCCACTGGTGGTGAGATGTCACCCTCTCGAAGTCCCCGTAGGATTGTGCGCTCGCTTCCCGTAGGATTGTAGAATAGTGCGCTCGCTTGGCCCACTGGTGGTGAGATGTCACCACTCTCGAAGTCCCACATGACTTCTGCTTCCGCCGCCGCAATATGTTGTGTACTGGCACCACCGGCTCCTACCATCAGCGCTGAGATCTGGGTCGACAGCAAGTCAAACTTGCTGGATAATTTGTCGACGTCCTCGACCCTGTGGATACCCCCAGATCTAGGTGTGGCTCGCTCGTCACACCACCGCTCATTGTTCGATGCCATGTTTTCAAGAATCTGTCCGGCATCTTCTTCACTCGTAGACATAAAGGACCCTCCAGCCGCCACGTCCATCGAAGACTTCAAGTCGTCCCTCAATCCATTATAAAACAGATTTATAATCTGCCACTTAGGAAGCTCGTGATGAGGGCATCTCCGCTGCATTTCTTTGTATATTGTCCAGGCTTCATGTAGAGACTCGTGGCTGGCCTGGGAGGAGGAGATCTCATTCCTCAGCTTCATCGTTTTCCCCGGAGGGAAGAACTTAGTCAAGAACGCATTCGAGAGCTTCACCCAGGTGTTGAAGGTGTTCGGGTCCTTTCCCCTAAGCCACTGCTTGGCCTTATCCCGCAGAGCGAAGGGGAATAACTTCAGACGGATTGCTTCAGTTGTGACTCCATTAATCTAGAATGTGTCACACTTCTCTAAGGAGTCCAGATGTTCGATAGGGCTTTTCATGGGTGCCTCAGAGAATTGATCCTGCTGGATCCACGTCACTAAGGACGGCTTAAGCTCGAAGCTCTGTCTCGTAATAGCAGGAGGTCGGATAGAGGAGGTGGACTCGATGGATGGCATCGAGTACTCCAGCAGGGATTTATGCGGTGGGGTATTCTCCCCCATGGCTTCAGACTCTTCTCTTCTTCTCTTCTCTGTGGCCAGACGCCTAAGGGTGGCGTTTATCTCCGGATCAACAGGAATCAAGTCGTCAAGACTCCTTGTGTTCCTGCGCATGGAAAGCAACACCCGTAAAGCAAGTGTGGGATAGAAACAAATAAAAATAGAGAATAAAAATTAGAAGAAAAAAAGAAGAACGCGAAAATTATCGCAAGATAGGGGTATGCGCTAGACTCAAGGGTTCGAAGGTCCTAAAATAAACAAGCACGTTGCCTCTCCGGCAACGGCGCCATAAAGCTTGACGTCCTCCGGTTTGCGATCATGTAAGTGTGCAATATGATGAGGGATACCAGATTTAAAATAGTTGTACAGCAAGCGCACGGTGTTGTAGTGTGGCTTGGGGGTTGAACACAGGGAGGCGAGGTTGTGCTTGTCTCAGAAAGGAACCAATTCACCCTAGGGATGAGCTAGCCCGAATCGATGGATGGGTTGTCACGAAATGTAGATACGAGATTAAACAATATAAAAGGAAATCCGGGACTTCGGTTTCCACCCTATCGTGTGTTCTCGCTATTACGCCCTACGGATAGGAATACGATCGGAATTAGGGTTTAATGGTGAGACGTTGCCTCTAAGAGTGATACCAGCGTCCCATGAGCCCGATATTCCGATCGGTGCCCAGGATGATGCGCCGGACTACCCGGGTTCGGTCAGTGGGCATTCCCATGTCCATTAACACTGACCGACTCCGGGAGCACTAAGCTCGCAACGATAACTCGCAACATCTCGTCCTGCCGCTCCCGCGCGCAAGGATTCGATGTCTACGCTAAGGGCGTGAGCTATGCCTAGGGAGTCAACCGCCTAGTTTATCCCCCCTTGGCCCAACGGTCAAAGGCAGTCTTTTTCCCGCCGATGACAATAAAACACCTCGTGTAACCAGTAGATCCCTATTCCTTATCGATATCTAGTCCTATGGATGCATTAGGGAGAACCCACGAAGGAGTTTCCACCAAAATCCCAGATTTGGGAACTACTCACACATTTTGGCTAAAAAGCGATCTAAATGAAAATCGACCGTTAAAATCATAATCAGGCAATTGAAATGTGGTAGTAGCAATGCTATTAAGATAATATCATAGTTTGACAAAGATCAGAACACTTACAAATAAAGATAAAATTCCAGCCGTCACAATATGGAAAAAAGACAGAAAAATACACAGCTCCCGTTTCTGAAAACCTATGGCTTCTATATATAGAAAACGACGTAACCCGATCGGTTGAAGAATCACCCGATCGGGTTAGCTGCTACGTGCTTCGGCTGCGGTCTTCAGAACTTCACCCGGTCACGTGACACGATCGGTTGGCGCAAGCGGCTCGCCGTTTGGATCTTGTGGTCATCGGGTGAACCGATCGGTTGATAAATCAACCGATCGGTTGGAAACGTCGCCCAAAAGACAGAAACTTGCGACGTTTTAGCACGGTCAGCTGGCCGTCGGGTGAGCTCTCCGGGTCGTCTCTTGGGGGAATCGCCTACAGATGAACCGATCGGGTGAAGGTCGCCCCATCGGTTGGAATTCAGCTTCAATTTCCCGAGAAGCATGTTGGGCTGAACCGGTCGTCGAACCGGTCGGTTGATGTTCACATTGCTTCAGCTGCTGTCCGGGTCGTGCACGCGTGCATCACCCGATCGGTTGGATGTATCCAACCGATCGGGTGGGGGGCTGAAAGATAATCTTGGTCGTTTGACCCCCTGGATCACGCGTGACTCCTCACGTTGCTCCGGGGAGTCCCCTACGCAGGCAATCTCCTACAAACACAAAAAAACAAAGAGAAGTGAAAGAAAACTAGAAAATGAAAGAAAATGGATATGGGACAGCGGAAAATATCGGAAAAACACAAATAAGACGTGCGTGAATATATAAAATATACACACACGTCAGTAGCAGCTGACAGAACGAAGATGGCGCCAATGCTAGAATGGATGCGCCCTACCACTCTCAGGGGCTGAGGGGGTTCCTTGGACTTACAGGCTACTATCGGAGGTTCGTGCAGGGATATGGTACAATCGCTTGGCCACATTGAGCTACTAAAAAAGGACCAGTTTGTTTGAAGTGACGAGGTGACACTAGCATTTGAGGCCTTGAAAAAAGCCATGACTATTGTACCAGTGTTGGCGTTACCAGATTTTTCTATACCTTTTATTGTGGAGGCTTGGTCATGGAAGAGAATGTATGTAGGAAGACCAAGGCTCCTCCAGGATGTATTTGATGCCACCGTTCCCTATGGGTCAGGTGGAATGCAGCGAAAACATTAATCAAAACTGCTCATGGGAACATCGATACGTACAGAGACCAGCTTGACATATATTAGAGAGTACACATGTATGTATATGTAAATTTTATAAAGTTAGGTGAACAATTGATATATAATTTAGTACACTGATATATTTATGTCATTCATGCCTAATAGATTACCTGGGAGCCTTATATAGATCGACTCGAGCAGCTGTCGGCATTATGTCGCAAACATCCCAAGTTATGGCGTGCGAGGGTACCCATATTCTGCTGGGAAGCACGGGTGATGCATGCACCAGACCGCATCATGTGGAAATTTGGTTTAGATCAACACATCCCAGCTGCACTCCCAGTCTTTTCGGGGAAGACGACATCACATGCAGCAGGTGTTCGTATAATCATAGATCCTCTTGCACAGTGGATCAATAGAGCAGATCACATTGTTCATGAGTGGGATGTGGTATCTGTCAATGCCTATTTGAAGTGGTATTGGGAGATTACCAGGAGGTGGATTTTCCAGAGGCAGCAACCCCCGTTCTCACAAATGCCCCGCAGACCCATCGAGCGCCAACATGTAAGAAGATGTTCAATTTTTTTTGTTTTATAGTATTTTTTATAACTAATATGATTAGTACTTCATTTGTTTTACAGGTTAGAGGATACCTTACATTATACGATATGGCGGGCCAAAGACTCGAATAGATAATTCAGGGTATTACTTTACGATGAGGTCCCATATCGATGAGGTGCTATACCGTACACGCCATCTGCCAGAAGGTGTTGATACGAGCGAGCTGAGGCATTTTCACATGATGGGTAAGGGTGACGCCGGCCCTTCTCAACAGCAGCATACCGGAGCATATAATGCCGACACTTGGCAGCAAAAGCATCCCGTAGCAGATGGCGTAGGCACTTGGCAGCAGGAGCATCCCGTAGTGGATGACGCCAACACTTGGCATCAGGAGCATCCCGTAACGGGGATGACATCGGCACTTGGCAGCGGGATGTTCATGTTGCCAGTGCCGCCAAGTGCTTGATACAGGATGCTCCAGCTGCCAAGTGACGACGTCGGGATACTCCTACTGCCAAGTGTCGGTGTCATCCACTCCGGGATGTTCCTGCTGCCAAGTGTTGACGTCATATGCTCCGGGATGCTCCTGATGCCAAGTGTTGGCATCATATGCTCCGAGATGCTCCTGCTGCCAAGTGTCGACGTTGTCACGCCCCGCTTCCCATTATATTTGTGAGAGATGACGTGAGCGGGTCCGCATGGGCTGAAGTGATGAAGCTCAAACCCAATAAGAGTCTGTCTATGAATAAAACCAATCGCATGAACTTGCATGCATTCAGAAGCAACAGAAATAAATTTTAATTTAAGCCAACATCCATAATAAAAGTACACAATATAACTAGGCCCCAAGCATGGCCAACAATAACAGAGTTCTACAAAGATAATGGGTACACACCCTACAAAAAATGCAGTAAGAAATATGCTAAGCAGCAGCAGGTAAAGCTCAGTTGGGAGGACTTCTGGATCAGCGTACTCCTGGTCAAGTGCTTCAGTCTCCTCCAATAGTTCGTCTTCTAGATAACATGTCTCGTGACCTGACATACATTTCAAACATGGAAATGTGTATATCAGCAAGGATCCTTGGCAAGCAAAAAGTGATAGAGGGACCATTGGCAAGGTTTTCGAAATAGTTTGCATGGCAGTTAATACATTACTAAAAATTGAGCAGTTATGATTTCGAAGCCGGGTGAACAGGAATCATATTAACATGGCAGTTCTAATTTAAGTAAAAGCAGTAACAATTTTGCATGTTATATATATTTTAAGATGGCAGTTTTCAAGCTATTCTTGAGTGTACCTAACTAGTGACTAAGGTCTACGTCGTTAAGCGGATCGCAAGTGAATCTACCTTGGCCTGCAATATCTATGATTAGCCAAACCGGCTTGAGCCAAACCGGCCTGTAATATTCATGATTTTCAAGTAGTTCAAGCAATTCATATATGTTGAACAGTGTTTTGCATTTCTTACAAGGCATGAAATTTTAACATACGAGTTCGCATGAGTGTGAAACATGGTTTAAAAGCAGTATTTAAATGAACATTATTTAACAGCATAAAAATGCACAGTTGGTTAAAAAGCAGTGTTTTGCATTTCAATTTGTTACAAGGCATGGAATTTTAACATACGAGTTCGCATAAGTGTGAAACATGGTTTAAAAGCAGTATTTAAATGAAACACTATTTAACAGCATAAAATGCACACTTGGTTTAAAAGCAGTGTTTTGCATTTCATATTGTTACAAGGAATGGAATTTTAACATACGAGTTCGCATGAGTGTGAAATATGGTTTAAAAGCAGTATTTAAATGAAACACTATTTAAAAGCTTAAAAATGCACACTTGCCTGATTTGAGCGATTTTAGTGTCGTTGTGTTCGTATGAAAGGCACGGTTGTTTCTGTGTCATTAGATTCATAATATTAAACTAACAGTTATTAACGAATTAAGATATTATTAAATCCAACAAAATATAACATATATAATATATATACGAACTGTATATATATAGAATAATGGCTATCATACGTCATATGAGAGCCTCTCTTATACGCCCTCTCACATAAATCACCCAAGTACAACCAAGTACAAGCTCTTGTGGGCATGTACTTGGGTGCTTTATGTTAGAGGGCGTATGAGAGAGGCTATCATATGGCATATGATAGCCATTATTCTCATATATATAAGCTGATTTATATGTATAACTATATATAAACTAACATATTTATATAACTGCATATATACAGGTTTATATATATATATATATATATATATATATATATATATATATATATATATATATATATATATATATATATATATTACTGTATATATATAACAACTTACATATATAACAAGTTATATATAGTACTGCTCACATGTAAAACCACTCACATATTGGTTTAAGCTTCCTCGCTACCGTTGTGTCTTGCAGGAGGGAGGCGGTTCACGGCGACTGCAGTTGGACGGTGGCGGGCAGGTGGTCGGCGTAGCAGGTGGTGGTCGTTGCTGGTGGTTGCAGGTATTGGCAGGTTTGAGGTAGGAACTGAGAGAGATGGCGGCAGCTTTGAAGGTTGCCGGAGATGGAGGTCGGGGTCGGTGGCTGCGGGTTGATGTAGGGGAAGGGAGATGAAGTCGGATGTGTTGAAGGAGGGCCTGGCAGCTGGGAGACGCCGACAGTGAGGGCGATTGCGGTGGTGTTGGAGGAGTTGGTGGCGGTTTGTTGCAGGCAGAATGGAGGAGGCTGAGGGTTGTCGGGGCTTGTGGGGGCTGCCGAAGGGGTGTCTAGAGGCTGAGGGTGGTGGTCGTGGTGGTGGTGACGGGGTTGTTGCCGCAGGGATATGTGGTGGCGCGGGAGGCGGCCTTGGGGATAGTTGCACGAGGAGGGGATGAAGAGCGGTGGCGCGGTAAGTTGTGCTGGCGGCGGAGGGGATCGCCGAAGGTGAGGGAGATAGAGAGGTCAGAGATGGTCGAAGTTGGGGTGCCGCGGGTGAGAAGGGCTGGCGGCTGTTTTTGTAGAGTGGGTGTGCGTGGGTTGTAGTTTTAGGGTTTTGGTTTTTAAAATCTAAATTATTTAGACATTTTATTTATGGGAGATTAATGCTAAGGGGAATATGGAAAGTTTTTGAATGGTGCAATAATCATGAAGTGATTTAATAAGATTTAGTGAGAGAAATATTACCTAATTAGCTATAGGTTTTAATAGGGTTTGATTAGGGCTTTAAAAAAGGAAAGTTTTTGGAAGATTTGAATTTGAGATTTAACTTTTGAAATTTGAATTTGAAATAAGATATTATTACTCGTATAATAATAATGGATGGCTTCGAAAATGCTTATAATTAAGGTTGTAATTATTAAGCTATGATAAGGCATCGAACTATTTGAATTAGGACGATACCGCCACTGGCTCAAAACTCGAGCTACGGACGATGACAACTGAAGTTAAGAACAATAACTCCATACACCAAAAGAATACGTAAGAAATACGTACTGATAAATACTGGCCGTTATATTCTACACACCTTATGAAAAATTTCGTCCTCGGAATTTCTATCAACTAAGTATGGAATAAATGAGAATAGTGCTCACGCATTCCTCTTCCGATATCACACACCACACTCTCTACTATGCTTACACACTACCGATAAATAACAATCATGTCATCGTACATAAACACCCAGTTAATATTACCAACACTAATATCAATACCAATAGTAATACTTCTAAAAATACTAATTTAATAACCATACTAATAATAATATCACAAACACATACATCACTAATTACACATCAATATTAATACTAATATACAACAACTAATATACAACACTATTAATACATAGCCATCATACAATACAATTAACAAATATTATAATTAAGGCGAATACTACCACTTTACTACACACACATCAACTTACTAACTACAAGTGCGTCATCACCTTGCACACCTATATTATTACTAATACACAATGCACTGCCATATGTATACAATCATAATCCAAAATCATATAGCACTACATATCATATAAACACACTACTCAATACTAATACATAAGTACAATCATATTCAATCAAATAACACCTCGATGCTACAATCACATTACACACAATGTAATACACTATACACACCACATAATACATATCACTACACACGTATATGCACACAATATACTACACCATACACAAATATAGACGTGTCCTACTTATATGGCACTAGGGCCACTACAATCTACCCACCTTAAAATCAAGTCTGTCATCTGACTTCCTTGAGTAAGATCAACTTAAGGGTGACCAGACCTAGACGTTAAGGTCACTCTATCCCAGGCATACATACATTATTACAAAAGCAGTGCACACTAATATGCATACACTATACACATCTCCATACTTACACTATTACACACTTACCTCATATCTACACAAAACATAGTCATACATACTATATGTTCACACGAGAATACACAACCATAGTAATTTACATAAAGTTAGTATACTACTATATATACACATCTATACATAGATACAGACGTACAATCATATATACCTCTTAGTATATATCAAAACACATGCACATACATCATCCCGTATGGGCAAGTAATACAACACAATATTATATACTACTATACGTAAAACACACATATTCATACTATATGCATAGTCATACATATTTATGACTATGCATAGTCATACTATATGCATAGTCTGTGCTTAGTTATATGCAGTCATACATATAACTAAGCACATACTTATCCACGCATAGGCACACACCCATACACATTATATATATACACTACAAACATCTCAATTAATACAAATCGATCTACATATACCATAAGCCTTATAAAAGAGAGGTTAAGCATTACCTCACATCACTTGTTCTGTGGCCTCAGCCTTTGCGGCTGGCATGGTCAATACTTGGCGCTACGGCCGGTTTAGCCTCATAATCAACTCCTGCTGGGTAAAAATGTATTTCAAACTTTTACGATCAGTGAAAATTTTCATTTGCTCACTCAGTAAGAAATGTCTCCAAATCTTCAGAGCAGTGACGACAATGGCTAGCTCCAAGTCGCGAGTCGGATAATTCTTCGCGTGAACCTTTAGCTGCCGAGAGGCATTTGCGACCACGTGACCAAGCTGGTGCAGGACACATCCAAGGCCTTTGTCTGAGGCATCACAGACGATCTCAAATCCTCCAGTCCTATCTGGTATAGCCAGGACTGGTGCAGTCGTCAGCCTTGCTTTCAATATACCAAATGCATGCTCGCAAGAGTCTGACCATATAAACCTGACGTCTTTGCTCGTCAATCGAGTCATGGGCTCGGCTATCTTCGAGAAATCATTAATGAATCGACGATAGTAACCTGCCAATCCTAGGAAACTCCTGATGTCTGATGCTGATCGAGGTGTAGGCCAATTACTGACTGATGCAACTTTCTCTGGGTCGACAAAAATACCGTCGCCTGATACGACATGTCCAAGGAATGCAATTCGGTCCAACCAGAATTCGCAATTACTGCTCTTGGGGTCGCTAGTAATTTTCACCCCAAGTTTCTCTGGTATGTCGCTCCTTTGCCAATCTATCCTCCAACTGGGCCAGGTCCATCTACTTCCGGAGACATCTGTGCTTGAGAGTGTGCAGCTTGGTCTTTGTGGCAAGTTTTCACGCCTCCATAAAGAACCCCTCCAAAGAATCTGTTGGTAGCCCACGTACCCTATTCAGAAGCACCTCGAACTGCCGGATGTACTCTCACACTGTTTCACTCTGCTTAAGAGCATGTAGCTCCTTAAACTCCTCCCATGTCTTCATATGACAAGTTATAAATTCGAATGAGACCTCTTCGGCCACTTTCTTACCTATGACTTTGGTGCTCTCTACACCTGAACTAGGAAATAGCATCTCCCTCTAGGCAGGTCACAATCGCCCTCAGCTTCTCCGCCTCCGTCAACCATGTCATCTCGAAATACCTCTCCACTTTGTATGTCCATCCCGATGCTTTACTCCCATTGTGAAGTTTGTGTACTTCCCAAGTTATAAATTCGAATGAGACCTCTTCGGCCACTTTCTTACCTATGACATATCGTATCCACATTCACATAGCTTGGCAATCACATTACATCACATTCACATTACAAGCACATCACATTCAGATCCATATACATATTAGGATCCCATCATCTAAGCTATCATGGATTCAAGAGGTGGCTCCCATGGATTCACACGTCATTGACAAAGCACTGCCCTAGCCAATATACTCATTCAAAAAATCTATCACATGTATCGCATTCACACACCATTGACAAAGCACTGCCCAAGACAAATTTCAATATTTCTTTCAGGTCCCTATTTTTTGTGTACTAGTGCAGTGCAGGTCCCACATTTCGTGCTCCGAACAGAGCACCGAATGACAAAGCTAGGAAGTGCATGCGGGGCATTTGTTTGTGTCATCTCGAAATACCTCTCCAGCTTGTAGGTCCATCCCGAAGCTTTACTCCCATTGTGAAGTTTGTGTACTTCCCAAGTTATAAATTCGAATGAGACTTCTTCGGCCACTTTCTTACATATGACATATCGTATCCACATTCACATAGCTTGGCAATCACATTCACATTACATCACATTTACATTACAAGCACACATCACATTTAGATCCATATACATATTAGGATCCCATCATTTAAGCTATCATGGATTCAAGAGGTGGCTCTCATGGGTTCACACGTCATTGACAAAGCACTGCCCTAGCCAATATACTCATTCAAAAAATCTATCACATGTATCGCATTCACACACCATTGACAAAGCACTGCACAAGACAAATTTCACTATTTCAGGTCCCCCATTCCGTGCTCCGAACAGAGCACCAAATGACAAAGCTAGGAAGTGCATGCGGGGCATTTGTTTGAGCATAGCGGTAGGCAGTCCCCACCTGCACACCGCCCACCCTTTAAATAAGATTTTAAATAAGATTGAAAGTATTGACAGATTCAGGCCATCACATCCCACCCACCCTATAAAATTCCGTCCTCAGAATTTCTTTTGGTTATTTTGTTGGAATGAGAATGTTCACATGATGAGAATTTAACCTTGATTTGGCTCAAAATGATGGTTAAATGATGGTCAACTAACCAAAAAAGGCATTGTAAAGATTTATTGTAATGTATAAACATTGGTAAATGCACGTTTTATTTTCTTGTGTAAAAGCACACATACTTTTTAGAATATAAGTCAACATAAAAGCAACACTGAGAGCTTAAAATGAGATAGGAAGTTATAGCATTATTAATCCAAAATAATGCGTGTGTCAAAAGATTTGAAATAGATGTCCTCAATATGTAGATGATTTATAAACAATAATCGAAACCGATGTCCGTGTCTTTGCTAAGGAAATCTGCATATTTGATCATAAACATACCGCAATTACAACTCTTTATAAAAGCACACATACTTTTTAGAATATAAGTCATTATAAAAGCAACACTGACAACTTAAAATGAGAGAGGAAGTTATAGCATTATTAATCCAAAATAATGCTTGTGTCAAAAGATTATAAAATATGTCCTTAATATGGAGATGGTTTATAAACAATAGTCTGCAACATAGTTTGCGAACACGCACTGGTTTTTCTGTCGAGGAATACCTTGAACACATTCATGTTCCCAAGAATTCACATCGATCGATTCTCTAGTCTTGTCCTTTATTTCATCAACATAATATTTAGCCTGAGCACATAACAATGAATATTAGATAACCTTTAAGCATCCAAATATATATTCTATGCATGCATTTGTTTTTTAACTCTAGATGTTGCGAATCACAGGGATGATAGACCGTCATAGAATGAAATTTCAAAGATTTTACAGTTCTGCAGTTAAAGGCCAATTTTCCAACTTTAAATGCTCTCAACTTTAAATGCTCTCACATTTAAACAAACAAAACATGAAAGATTTACTAGAACTCGCAGCATGCCACCATCCTCTACACCAGTGGTTTGGTTTGTGGATGGGTACAAATATCTGGGGAAATAGGTCGATTGACCAAAATGTGAACTATTTAAAATAAAGTGAAATAAAATAGAGACATGCATTTTTTGAAATAAAATTTACTTTTTCACATTCACGAAGGGTGTATCCCAATTTTTTACCTATCTTTGTACACTACTGAAATCGTAGCCATCAGTTAACTTAAAGGAAAAAAAATCAAACTTAAAGTTAAACTGCATAAAATCTGCACCTCTCAAGAAAATGAAAGGACCATTAAATTTGGATGACATCCAAAAAGATATATGCATAATATTTCAATGACTGTCATCAAATGACCAAAATTTCTCACGAAATTAGGAATAAAACAATAGTACAAAGAAGTTAGTACTTATAAAGACATGTGTCTTTATCTGGATAATACCCATGAAAATATATGTATCTGTGTCTATCATTAAATACATATTTGTTTAAGGTGATGAGAGAAACATATAATCAACCTTTTTGTAAAAAAAAGTACAGAAATAGTGGCACTTCGGAAAATTTTCAGGTTCTCTTTTTCCCCTCTTTAAGCAAGCAAAAGTACAAATTTAAGAACACACATACCTTGTAAGAAACATAACACACATATGATCTACAATACCGGATTTCAAAAATTCAACCAGGTCCAACTAAGAAATCATGGTAAAAATCAAATATAAGTTGAAAAGCACATCATCATTCAACCATTGGTGGCAATGAAACTTTTCTCCAGTGATCTTTATGTCAGCTTCTATATGAGTAACCACGACCGTACCCCTATAGCAAACTCCCAGTAAGTTGTGGTCTAAAGAAAATCCAGAAATGCACCATGTAATATGATTTAATATCCATTTGTTCCCATTAAATCATAAGAAAATCATAAAACAATAAAATAAAAGCAAATGTTTGTTGCTGATTTTATAAGCAGTGATTGATGACACTAACACTCTCGATGTCTCCTTCTGGAATATGTAATGGGAACAGATGGAACAAGTGTACTGGCAACATATGAATGGCCAGTATGGTAATTGGCTTGAATATTTCTCGTCGCTTTTTGCGCAGTCATTTTCCATAAGTTCACTTCACTAGAGAGTTTGTCTTCCCAATTCCTCCCTTTTAGCCCAGACTTGCTGAATTTTTTTATCTTCCACTTTTCCTCAACCGTCTCTATTTTAGCCACCAGTTGTTTAGGACTGGTGGAAAAACAGTGCCAAACATATTCATTGAAACGTATCAACGGTGTTTCAATGAATGTCATTGCTAGTTTGTGATTATGATCAACTGGCAAATTACTAATGCCATCGTAGAGCATTCATGCAACCTATAAAAAATTTGGATGATCAAACATTAAAAATGCAACGAACGAAGGGAAAACTTATTGAGAGAGATAAACTCACATCTGCATCACTTGGATTGCTTAATATGCTCCTGATGCTTATTAATTTTGCAGATTTTTTGGTAAATTGGCTGCATGGTGTTAGCACATTTGACTATTCTAAGATATAAGAGGAAATTGAAGTTGAAGCACCGATTCTTTCAAATCGAATGTCTCTTGAAGCTTGCGAACATACAGTAATATAAAAATCTGAAATTTGTAAAGAATTAATCAATTCAAAAAGTAATTGAATGCATCAAAAAATAAGAAATGCAGAAGTTAAAAAATTTACATGTAGCACTGATAAGCTACCTGACAGAATGTTTGTTTTATTCATCTGAAAAGTGATTACCCCCGGTGGAAGTTAGCTAGAAGGGCAGCACTCCATGCATATGATGCGACTTCATTTATATCCCTTAACAACGGTAAATATATTGTCAAAGCCTCACCAGACGTTGAAGCGGGCTCAATGAAGCACCCTATTTAAAATAAAATATATGTCCTGACATACTTGTCCAAGTCCTCATTAGATAGCACATCATGAACATTAGAAAATCTGCTTTTAAGTTACTTTAGAGAAACAGCCGATTTATCTTTCCCCGATGCTCGCTTACTTATGGTTTTTGAAATAAAATTTTCTCCAAAAGGCTCCTCACAAAGAGAACTCGGGTCGTTTACATCTATACCAGTAACAGGCTTGCCATTGATTGACAAAACAGTTATAAAATATATATCCTCAAGGCCCTGATGTAACTGAGTCACTGAGTTAAATTTAAAAAAGGGTTTATCTGTACCATTATAGGATTTCAAAACTATATCTACAAGAAGAATAACATCTGAATTCGGACATCTTATTCAGATTTTCAAATCCTTTTTTAAAATCTGTATTTTTAAAATCTACATAAGAAGTCCGAATTCAGATGTTCTAGTCTTCTTATAGATACAGTTTTGGAATCCTATAATGGTACAGCTAAACCCTTTCTTCCGTCAGGTAGCTTGTCAGTGCTACATGTAAATTTTTTAACTTCTGCATTTCTTATTTTTTGATGCATTCAATTGTTACTTTTTGCATTGATTAATTCTTTACAAATTTCAGATTTTTATATTTACTTCATGTTCGCAAGCTTCGAGAGACATATTCGATTTGAAAGAATCGGAGCTTCAACTTCAATTTCCTCTTATCTTGGAATGGTCAAATGTACTAACACCATGCAGCCAATTTACTAAAAAATCAGCAAAATTAATAAGCATCAAGGGCATATTAAGCAATCCGAGTGATGCAGATGTGAGTTTATCTCTCTCTATAAGTTTTCCCTTCGTTAGTTGCATTTTTAATGTTTGATCATCCAAATTTTTTAAAGGTTGCATGGATGCCCTACGATGGCATTAGTAATTTGCCAGTTGATCATAATCACCAACTAGCAATGGCATTCATTGCAACACCGTTGATACATTTCAATGAATCTGTTTGGCACTGTTCTTCCACCAGTCCTAAACAACTGGTGGCTAAAATAGAGACGGTTGAGGAAAAGTGGAAGATAAAAAAATTCAGCAATTCTAGTGAAGTGAACTTATGGAAAATTACTGTGCAAAAAACGACGAGAAATATTCAAGCCAATTACCATACTGGCCATTCATATGTTGCCAGTACACCTGTTCCATCTGTTCCCATTACAAATTCCAGAAGGAGACGTCGAGAGTGTTAGTGTCATCAATCATTGCGTATAAAATCATCATCAACCATCTGCTTTTATTTTATTGTTTTATGATTTTCATTTGGTTTTCTTATGATTTAATGGGTTTTATGTTGAAATTCACTTGATTGTTTTTCAGGCGAGACACATGTTAGGACTCTATGTGAAGCTGAACTTGTTAGTACTCCCAGTAAAACTGAAGCTCCTCCATGTAAAACTGAAGATGGTCAACCAAGACCGAAACGTGAAAAAAACTTCCACCGTGGATGAAGGACTCTGTTGGTTTACTCTCAATTTATAAAAGAATGCAAACAAATGAATCCTTTGATATTCTTACGCATGCGGAAGAGAGAAATTAAAAATGCATTTAAAGTCGACATGTAGGACTTAAATCATATTACATGGTGCATTTCTGGATTTTCTTAAGACCACAACTTACTGGGAAGCTGACATAAAGATCACTGGAGAAAAGTTTCGTTGATTTTTACCATGATTTCTTAGTTGGACCAGATTGAATTTTTGAAATCCGGTATTGTAGATCATATGTGTGTTATGTTTCTTACAAGATATGCGTGTTCTTTCTTTTATCTTCTTTTGTAGGCCATAAATTTGTACCTTTGCTTGCTTACAGAGGGAAAAGAGAACCTGAAAATATTAGCAAAGGTCCGAACGTCGGTTTCGACCAGTTATTCTACATGAAATATTACATGAGAGCATTATTTGAAATCTGCGATACAATAGCATTAGCAGTTTTAATTGCTCGACTGACTGATTCCTTTGTAAGGTCGCATTGTTTACATTTGAAAACTAACTGCCAATGAGATTCTTCATTTGAAAGCAGAATGAGCAAACATGTAATTTTGCTCTTCAAGTACATATTATACTTGTTGATAAACAGGAGATTCTTTATTTGAGAGCTGAATGAGCAAACAGGTACAGGCTGAGCTGGAGCCGGGTCGAGCTAACTCCTCGAGCTGGGCCGGGGGGCTCCCCACAACATGCCCCCATCTTAGCTTGTTAGGTCTAGTTAAAGCATTGGTCGGGCCCTTTTGTTGGCAAACGGGGCTAGCCTTCAACACCGATGGGCCTAAGCCGAAACTGGTATCTACACTACTATATTGAAATTCCAACATATTGAATAGACGATAGGTTGTTCAAAGGATAATTAAAAGATATCTAACAAAATGAAAGCACGTGTTCATTATCTTGGCTTCCCTTTAATACGATTTTGGACATGATTTTAGAAAAAAGTTTGTATGCTGAAATATATATGCTCACATACATTGGCTGGTTTATTTGATACATTGATCTTTTTTTCAGGTGGTGACGATAATTTTGCTTTGCCTCTATAATTTTATACATAAGAAAACATTTTGCATGGTTTTTTATACACATGAAATTTGACTGGAAAAATTTTGGTTTGAATTGTGCTGAGAGGCCGGCGCCATCATCAATTTTTGGTTCTTTTATGTAATGAGAATGTACAAGCGACGAGAATTTAACATTGATTTGGCTATTGAGAGAAAATTGTTACACATAGGAAAAGATTGTTGACAATTTTTCTACACGTCAAAATTGACTAGAACAATTTTGGTTCAAGTCGTGAAGAGGCATATGCCATCATCATTTTTTGGTTATTTTATTGGAATGAGAATTTAACCTTGATTTGGCTCATAAACTCTATAGTTATTCTAAATCATTTTCGACAAATTTTCTACACTTGAAAAATAGTTTGTGGAATAGTTTTTTCTCAGAAATTTTTGGGAAGACATGACATGCGACTACTGATGTGGAATACACAGGCGCATGTGCCATGGGCAGGCGCCTGTGAAACCAACATCAGTCGTCTGTCACTAATAAGTGAAACTTTCCGGAGAACAGAGTTTGCAGAGAAAGAATCGACATGCGACTGTTGAGGCATTAATAGTCGACTGTGCCTTGGACAGGCGACTGTCAACCTAACATCAGTCGTCTGGTCGTATGGAAAAGAAAATGACCTTGGGCAGGAGAGAGACAGACGACTGACTAACAAATCACAGGCGCATGTAGCTTGGACATGCGCATGTCTTTTGTATAGCAGTTGCCTGGTATTAAAGCTAAAAGCCCAAAAACCACTTGATAAAGTATGTGCATAACAGACTACTGTAGAATAAATCACAGGCGACTGTTTTGAGACAGGCCCCTGTGAAACGTTCAGCAGTCGCCTGTTGAAATCTCAAAATGCACATGTTTGATAAATGTGAATTGGAGGCTTAGAAAATGTGATCTAATGATTTCCTAAGACAGAAAAAAAGATGTGTGTGTGCTCCAATATAGTTCTACTTCTAAACTACATACTAAAATAGAATAAAAAGATTACATTTTGTAGAAGCCTCTCATCTATCCAAAGAATGAGCTTGAAGACTTCTAGGAGTTTCATTCACCATCTTTGATCAATCCACTTTTCATGCTTTGATTGATCCTTGATCCATTGCTAATTGATCTTCATGATATGCTTAGGCAATGGATTAGTCACAAATATTTATGTTTGCTCATCATTAACACCAAGTAGGGAGACAATACTAAGCATTCTCCCCCTTTTGATGATGACAAACAAACATAAATAAAAAGATAAATAATTGTGCTTAATGAATCCCCATACATAGATGCCAATAAAGTTAGTCAATATTTATAAGGGCATCTATAGATCAATTGAAGCGAGCATGTAAGATATGCATGAATGAAATGATTTTAATTCTTGAAATTTAGGATTTTATAATCCAAGTTCATTATATCTTACTCCACCTAAATCTAAAGCAACTTCAATCTTAGATTCTAGTTTAGAATTTACTTGCACATAATTATGATATGTTTATTTCTCTACCCCTATGTCATTATCCAAACAGTGGGAGTAGAAAAACAACAATAGTGCTAAATAAGTACTAAAACAATCATGAGAGTCTAAAGATGGGATATATATTTAATGTGATGCCAAAAAAATCACGAAGGTGCATCTCATTGATATATATCAAAACTCAACACAAAAAATCTTAATTGACTAAAGGAACGAGAATCCAATATCAACATTTCAAAAAAAATGGAAAAACGTCTCATATCACATAGTGTAATATAGAGCATAAAAAGAGAATTTCACATTGTACACACAATCATCATAAAAAATGAGACAATATGAAGCAGCATATACAGACATACATACATCATCAGCAGAACATCAACTCCATGTACATCAAAAATATATATCATCATACATACATACATCATCCATCAATACAATCAAAATCAAAATACAGACAGACACTCAAACTCTCAACACTAACAAAAATAAATCTAGGTTTAAGGGTGAGAAGTCTCCGCGAAGCGACGATCCAAATCAGCAGCAGAGGAGAACGGGAGTAGCCAACTCAACTCGGAACTCTTGGGCCTCTGGATCATTAGGAATATCCTCGGGAAGAGGAGCAGCAGCAGCAACAATAGTGGAGACATCCTAAAGAGCCGGAGAAGCAACCGGCTCAGAAGCAGTGTCAACAGTATGCTCAGGAACCTCAGTGATGACCGGAGGAGGTTCATTCAGGAGGCTGAGAGGGCTGAGGTGAAGGTACAAAAGACCTGAGCATGTAATGGAATACCATGATGCTGGAACATAAGATGGAACAACTCATAAAGACCAGAAACCTTCTCGTCCAACAGATCACGAGAGGGTGCAGCATATGAAAAGGGCTAATCAGTGGGTGGAACGGTGGATGAAGACGGAGCTGAAAAAGACTGCCTCTTCTTTTATGACGTCTGCAAAGCCGAAGAAGACTTCGATTTAGCAGAAGCATCAAGAAGAGGACCTAGGGGCATGTGCTTATATAGAGAGAGATCGATCTCGAAATGCCAGAAGACTAGAGTGAGGAGTCCTCCATATGGAATGTGAGAGGAGGTAGTAGTGAACTCGACCTTGTCCATCCGATCAAGGAGGACCCCGACCCAGTTCACAGACATGCCAGAGAAAATGACGTACATACCGCGAAGGATCTCCTGAGAAGGCTGATCAGATGAACCATATTCCGACAAGATGTTGACTTCACCACTAGGTGAACATCCCAACCTCTAGTAGAAAAACATGGAAGCCCTGACGCCAGATGAGAGGTATGAAGGGATCACAAAGAACATGTCCTTAAAGACAGTCTAGTCTGATCAAGATCTGCAACGTCTGAGAGTGAAATATCAGCGGGTATAAGGAGCCAGTGGAAGGAATCCTAAGAATGGCACCCGTGTTAGCGTATTCACCGCGAATGTGGTTGGTATAAAATAACTTGACAAGGAATAGTTAGGGGAGTCGACATGAGAGAATCGAAACAAATCGACCAAATGGGTCGACGTGAGGATATCGGATAGTCTCACGCGGTGAAGGCCTGAAAACAATGAATCACTCACGGAGGAGCTTGATCCCAAGCATAGCATGAAATTTTGCCAAACAAGAATCGTCTTGACAAATGGGGATAAGAGGATCAGCAATAGGTGGATTTTGGCCTTGGGTTGTAGCGAGAATAGTCTCGGGGTGGGTGTCAATAGCCACATGCATGGAATCAGACTCAGCGGTAGGCTCATTGATATGAACACCAATGGGTCTACGCTGACGCTTCTGAAGAGACTCAACGAAGGCTTCTTCTGCGATGGAAGAAGAAGTGGAGTCGGAAGTATCCGAAACATCGGAGTGGGGTTGTGGAAATTTAGTGCGGGCTCTATATAGTTTCTTGGGTTCGGCAGCACTGGGTTTAGGGTTCCTAGGCTTCCCAGGAACAACGGCTTTCCCTTTGGTCTTGGAGGAGCCATCGCATGAATCAAGAGACAAACAATAAAAATAGAGCACGAACGAACGAACGAAAAAGGAGAGATACCAAATCTGCAACGATCGATGGGGAAGGAAAGACCCAAACTCTCAATCGAGTGATCGGGGAGAGAGATTTTGATGAGGATCTTTGAATCGACAAGGAAGACGAAGAAACAATTGGAGTTTGAAGGAGGAAGTCGAGGGAAGTCGAATGGATGAGAGAGAAGATCGACGGCCTCACGTATAAAAGATGGGGTCAAATGAATCTGGGCCGTTGGATCGTCAGATCGACGGCTCAGATCGAGTTAACGAACCGCCACTGAAGTGGACAGTCGACTAAGTCGAAAAGATAATGATCTGACTTGGGTAGATAGACAGTCGCCTGTTGAGTAACTCACAGTCGCCTGACAAGTTGACAGTCGACTGTAAATCACACAACAGTCGCCTGACAGAGGGTTAAAAATATGATGAATAAACAGAGACATCTCACGATTAGGACAGACGCCTGATGAACAACTTGCAGTCGCGTGTCGGAGATACAGTCGACTGGAAAAAGTTCACCAGTCGCCTGTGCGAAAAATTTAGACTACAGTTAAGAAAATTAGAGTTGGTGTTGCGACTGTCGAAGGAATGACAGTCGTCTGTCCTGATCCAAAAATTTACGGAGAGGTTGAAATCCAAAAGATTGAGACAACTCATCCTAAGACCTATACTCTAACAAATACTCTAATCATGAAATCATTATCAAAATATTATAAATTAACATACAAATCACGTATATTAATCCAAATAATCGAAATCATCAAAATCTCAAATATATCTCTTGAAAAATATATGAAAAACATATAACATATCAAAACAAGAGAAGTAAAATTATGACAAGAGTTCAAGGGATGTGTTACGACCTCAAGATCGCCCAGACGATCTAAGCCCACTTGTTCAAGGCCCGTGTCTTAGCCCGTCGAATATCCATAATGATGCCTAGTTCGTTGAGCTCGTCGAGGTCTGAGGAAGCTCGCCAAATGGAACGA
Organism: Scilla litardierei; assembly: GCA_030789695.1. NCBI lineage: Eukaryota > Viridiplantae > Streptophyta > Magnoliopsida > Asparagales > Asparagaceae > Scilla > Scilla litardierei. The sequence continues at coordinate 745,191,520 of CM061142.1, forward strand.
CAAGCTCACAATCAGAATTAGAAGAGTCCTCCAGCAGATCACACAAGTCACCTCGCCCGCAAGAAGCTCGCCCTGCCGAGCTCGCCCTAGGAGGAAGACGACACGTCGCTAGCAGTTCCACTACAGACAAGCCAGACAAAAGTGCATCTGGTCGCTTCGTCGCCTGATGGCTTAACAAAAGCACGTCTAGCCGTTTCGTCGCCAGACAGCCTGACAAAACCGCCACATGACATTTACGGCTCTGACCACCTGACAAAAGCACATCTGACACGTTCGACCCTGAGGCCAACGGTCGGATCCCTGACACCCCGGCCCTGCAAGCTCAGCAGAAGCAACCACTCCAGCAGCCTATAAATACCCCTTCTCCTCCAACGAGAAAGGGGTGGGTTGGATGAATTGGTAACAAATTCCTAACCCTAATATCTTCCTCGTATTCGTGCTTTCTAACTAGTCTGTCACGCAAACGCCGATCTGCCTCCAAGATCGCCCTTCGTGCACGACAACATTTCTTCAGTCATCTATTGACTTAAGAATCGGAGGGGCTGCGGGCTTAAAGCCGGGCCTTTCTGACGAGTTGTCCATCTTGTAGGCAGTTCGCCTTGCTGCCACCGGACGAGCATCCCATGTCATCCTTCATCAAAGATCGAGTTTCCTTCACCAAACAGTGGACGACCTTCCCCTTCCGGCAGGCGACCTCGAGAACCTCATCCTTGAATCATCCTCAGACCAAAGTCAACCCCGTCTTCCCCCCAAAACTTGTAACCATCGTGCCCTTGTTTCCCCCACATCAATACAAATTCAGTGTTAGCGGATTTACCCCGCAATATATGGTACCATTTGTGGGAACTTTGGGTCACACCTATGTCAAACCCCACACAGTTTACTTCCAGCCCCGACAGGGGCAAACAGCCCGGGAGCTCGTGCGACATTCTTTTTATGTCGACGATCCAGAAGATGTGGCTGAAGCATGCTGATCTGAGGCCGGTCCGATTGTTAGCTTCACCGGCCACTCGGCACCCATCATCGGAGTCATCACCCTGCCAATGTATTTGAGGGAAGAGCCAAGGGTCGTCACTCGAATGACACAGTTCGTTGTCGTCGACATCGCCTCGGCATACAATGGCATCATTGGGCACCCATTCATGACCGTCGTCGAAGCTTTCCCCTCACTTCTACACCAAATGATCAAATTACAGACTCTGCAGGGGGTTAGACAGGTACGAGGGAGCCAAAGACTGTCCCGGAGTTGATACGTCGGTTCCACCAAACACAAAGCGCCCGAGCAAGCCCATCTGGTCGAACTCGTCAATCATCAGGAGGACGTCAGCGATCAACCAGGGAAGGCGGCAAGCTAGCCATCTCAATTTGGAAATATAACTATCAGTTTCCTCGCATTTTCTTAAATATCGCCATCTCAATTTGGAAATTTCAGCTTTCAAATACTCTGATGCAGCTAGTAATTGGAGGGATGGGTATTTGAGTAAAATAACAAATAGGGGTGTTTTCTATTTAAGGGGTTGAGCCGGCCCTAATTGGGATGCGAAAATTGTTGAGTGAATTTTATTCTACTTTATTATTCCCTAAATTAAATGTATTAGGCTTTTCTATCCTCATAGATTAATTCTTATCTAGTTGCTATTTCATTTCGTAGTCGTTAAATTAACGAGTAGCTTCTTTTTAGCATTAAATAGGTATTTTTAGATCTGGATCTTCAGATCCAGATCTAGGTTCGCATCAATTGGTATCAGAGCCTAATTAGGGCTGATACATTTTAATCTAGGAGAGGCTCGATCGGTTGGTATCAGATGATGTCCTAATTAGCTAGGGCTAATACATTTAATCATGGATCTATCTTGGGGTGCTTTTCCATTTAAGGAGGTTGAGCCGGCCCTACTTGGGATGCGAAAATTGTTCGCATGAATTTTATTCTACTTTATTATTCCCTAGATTAAATGTATTAGGCTTTTCTATCCACCTAGATTAATTCTTATCTAGTTGCTATTTCATTTCGTAGTCGTTAAATTAATGAGTAGCTTCTTTTTAGCATTAAATAGTTATTTTTAGATCTGAATCCTCAGATCCAGATCTAGGTTCGCATCAATTGGCATCAAGTGATACGGCTAGTAATTGGAGGGAGTGGTATTTGAGTAAAATAACAAATAGGGGTGGTTTTCTATTTAAGGGGGTTGAGCCTGCCCTAATTGGGATGCGAAAATTGTTGAGTGAATTTTATTCTACTTTATTAAATGTATTAGGCTGTTCTATACTCCTAGATTAAATGTATTAGGTTGTTCTATCCTCCTAGATTAATTCTTATCTAGTTGATATTTCATTTCGTAGTCGTTAAATTAACGAGTAGCTTCTTTTTAGCATTAAATAGGTATTTTCAGATCTGGATCTTCAGATCTAGATCTAGGTTCGCATCAATTGGTATAGAGCGGTAGATCCATGGCGACCACAAGCAATGAGGAGAGGCTCGATCGGTTGGAAGAAAAGATTCTGTCCAAATATGAGGGATGTAGCGACGGATCGAATCAACAGTTGGAGAGGAGGATTATGGAGGCGCACCGTCAGTTAGCGGAGGATTTGGCGAAGATCGATCGTCGCTACCAGGAGGATTTGGCGGAGAACGCTCGTCGCTACCCTTCCCTGGCGAAGGCAAAGATAGATCTGAAGATTTCAAGCCCAGATCCACCATATTCAGATCCAGATCTGAAATTTTCAGATCCAGAACTGAATTCTGCATATCCAGATCTGAAATCTGTAGATCTAGATCTGAAACGACGAGAGGCGCTCCAATCGACAGCAAAACTGGGAGGGGCGCTCCTACAGAGTATTCCCGAGGGGCTGCCGCCCCTCCTGGAACCCACAGGGGGGGCTGCCGCCCTTCCTAGGGCCTCCAGGGGCGCTGTCGACCCTCCTGGGGCTTTCGACCCTCCTGGAACCCCCAGAAGGGCTGTCGCCCCTCCTGGAGCTTCCAGGGGGGCTGCCGCCCCTGCTGCAGGGGCTGCCACCCCTCCTGGAACTCCCAAATGGGCTGCCGCCCCTACTGCAGGGGCTGCCGCCCCTCCTAGGGCTCCCAGGGGGCTATCGCCCCTCCGGGAGCACCCAGGGGACTGCCACCCCTACTGCAGGGGCTGACGCCCCTCCCGGGGCCCCCAGGGGGGCTGCCGCCCCTCCTGGGGCCCCCAGGGTCCCCACGGGCGCGTCCGGCCCTTCAACATCGACGACGAGGCCCCCGAGACGCTGGACAGCGAGAATTTGACTTTGGACAACGAGAATTTGACTTTTTGGGCCCAAAACAGCGGGCGACAGAGCTCGTCCAGTAGTGCAACGATGACGACGACCATCCAAAGTATTTGTGGGGGCCTGACGACGCTTTCTGGATCCCGCCTTGGCCCGACGATATTTTTCCGGATGTCGTTGAAAGCGGTGGGGACCACTCTCATCCGTTTGACCCGGGAGGAGAATTGCAATCGACCAGGTAGAACGGATGGCCTACAGACATCATGCACCACCTTGAGGACAAGGTGAATTTTCAGGGACGGAGTAGTGATGCAGCTATTAATTGGAGGGAGGGGTATTTGAGTAAAATAACAAATAGGGGTGTTTTCTATTTAAGGGGGTTAAGCCGGCCCTAATTGGGATGCGAAAATTGAGTGAATTTTATTCTACTTTATTATTCCCTAGATTAAATGTATTAGGCATTTCTATCCTCCTAGATTAATTCTTATCTAGTTGCTATTTCATTTCGTAGTCGTTAAATTAACGAGTAGCTTCTTTTTAGCATTAAATATGTATTTTCAGATCTAGATCTTTAGATCCAGATCTAGGTTCGCATCATATTATTAAACTCCAGGGCAGGCTGACGAGCTTTGCCCCCGATAGGATCGCCGGTGGGTTAAGGAACGAGCTATGACTTGCACCCTCCCCTCACTCAACTTCAGGGCAAGCTTGTCGGCTTTGTCCTCGATAGTGTCGTCGGGTGGAAAATTGTTGAGTGAATTTTATTCTACTTTATTATTCCCTAGATTAAATGTATTAGGCATTTCTATCCTCCTAGATTAATTCTTATCTAGTTGCTATTTCATTTCGTAGTCGTTAAATTAACGAGTAGCTTCTTTTTAGCATTAAATATGTATTTTCAGATCTGGATCTTTAGATCCAGATCTAGGTTCGCATCATATTATTAAACTCCAGGGCAGGCTGACGAGCTTTGCCCCCGATAGGATCGCCGGTGGGTTAAGGAACGAGCTATGACTTGCACCCTCCCCTCCCTCAACTTCAGGGCAAGCTTGTCGGCTTTGTCCTCGATAGTGTCGTCGGGTGGAACAATGAACGAGCGACAACTCGCACCCTCCCATCTCTCAACTCTGGGGCAAGCTTACGAGCTCCAGGTGGGTTAAGGACCGAGCTAAGGCTCGCACCCTCCCCATCCCTCAACTCCGGGACATACTGATAAGCTTCGCCCTCGATAGGATCGCCGGTGGGTTAAGGAACGTACTCCGGCTTGCACATTCCCCTCCCTCAACTCCGTGGCAAGCTGACGGCTTCGTCCTCGATAGTGTCGCCGGGTGGGACAAGGAACGAGCGTCGGCTCGCACCCTCCCCATCCCTCAACTCTGGGACAAGCTTACGAACTTCGCCCCGGATAGGCTCCGGGTGGGTTAAGGACCGAGCTACGGCTCGTACCCTCCCCATACCTCAATTCCGGGCTTCGCCCTCAATAGAATCGTCGGTGGGTTAAGCACCGAGCTCCGGCTCGTACCCTTCCCTCCCTCAACTCCGGGGCAAGCTTGACGGCTTCGCCATCGATAGTGTCGCCCGGTGGGACAAGAAACGAGCGACGGCTCGCACCCTCCTCATCCCTCAACTCCAGGGCAAGCTTACGAGCTTTGCACACGATAGGCTCTGGATGGGTTAAGTACTGAGCTAAGGCTCGCGGGAAGGCTGACGAGTTTCGCCCTCGATAGGATCACCGGTGGGTTAAGGAACGAGCTCCGGCTTGCACCCTCCCCTCCCTCAACTTCAGGGCAAGCTTGACGGCTTCACCTCGATAGTGTCACCTGGTGGGACAAGAAACGAGCGACGGCTCGCATCCTTTCCATCCCTCAACTCCAGGGCAAGCTTACGAGCTTCGCCCACGATAGGCTCTGGGTGGGTTAAGGAACGAGCTCCGGCTCGCACCCTCCCCTCCCTCAACTCCTACAAGCTTGACGGCTTTGCCCTCGATAGTGTCGCCAGGTGGAATAAGGAACAAGCGACGGCTCACACCCTCCCCATCCCTCAACTCTGGGGCTTGCTGACGAATTTCGCTCTCGATAGAATCGCCGATGGGTTAAGGAACGAGCTCCTGCTCGCACCCTCCCCTCCCCTCAACTCCAGGGCAAGTTTGACGGCTTCGCCCTCGATAGTGTCACCAGGTGAGACAAGGAATGAGCGATGGCTCGCACCCTCCCCATCCCTCAACTCCGGGGTAGGCTGATGAGCTTCGCCCTCATTAGGATCGTCGGTGGGTTAAGAAATGAGCAACGGCTCGCATCCTCTCCTTCCTCAACTCCAGGGCAACGGCTCGCACCCTCCCCTCCCCCTCAACTCCAGGGCAAGTTTGACGGCTTCGCCCTCGATAGTGTCACCAGGTGAGACAAGGAATGAGCGATGGCTCGCATCCTCTCCTTCCTCAACTCCAGGGCAAGCTTGACGACTTCGCCCTCGATAGTATCACCGGGTTGGACAAGGAACGAGTGACGGCTTGCATCCTCACATCCCTCAACTCCGGGGCAAGCCTACGAGCTTCGCCCTCGGAAGGTGCCAACTCCATAACATTCTGCTTCTCTGAAGCCTTAGCCACTTCCAAGCAAAAAGTTGGGGGCATACACATGGAAGCAAAAGCGGCGAACAACACAAACACAAAAGACAAACAAGGCGAACCGCCTAAGGTATATTTCATTAAAGCTGAAATTTTTACATTTACATCAAAACTTCCTACAATAGGTCCGGTGTACGGCCCCCAGACCGGCCCCACCGATACAACCACACCCCAAAGATTAAGAAGAGGCAGCCCCTCCCCCGGAGCATCTACTTCCTCCTCGTCGTCGGAGACCACCGTCAGCTTGGAGAAGTCTATCTCCAAGGAGGGATACATCTTCGCCAGCCGCGCTTCCACCCTCCTGAAGCCCGCCTGCATCACTTCCTCCACGCCCTCCGCCCTCATTGACCCCTCATCATGGGGAGTTAATTTGCGAATGGCCCCAGCCCTCTCGGCCTCCAGATCAATCGTCCTCAGCACTGCCACCTCCCGCTTCAGAACAACGATCTCCTTCCCCTTGGCCTTAGGGATGAGAATGGGCATGCCCAAAGCCCGATTGGGCTTTCATTTGGGCATGCCACATCATCATTCCTACTCACCCCTTCACTAATTCTTTCTAGAATTAGTGAAGGGGTGAGTAGGAATGATGATGTGGCATGCCCAAATGAAAGCCCAATCGGGCTTTGGGCATGCCCATTCTCATCCCTACTTGGCCTCCATCTCCGCGGAATAGAATTAGTGAAGGGGTGAGTAGGAATGATGATGTGGCATGCCCAAATGAAAGCCCAATCGGGCTTTGGGCATGCCCATTCTCATCCCTACTTGGCCTCCATCTCCGCGGAATGTTCGTTCAGAGCGGCTACCCTCCGAGTCTCCTCCTCCCGAAGCAGCCGCTCCTCCCAATTCTCGGTCTCCGCCTGTTGGGTCCTATACCACCCCTGAAGCTGCTCCAGCTGGTCCTCCCTATATTGCAACTTCTCAACGACCTCTCGAAATTGGGCCTTCAACACCCGCAGTTTGCCATTGGCGGCCTCGAGATCAGCCTTTTTGTCATAGTTCGCCTTGAGCATGTTCAAGGCGGCACGGCGATGCAAGGACACCATTGCCACGACCGCCGACAGGATAAATAGAAACATAAGCACTCGAAAAACAAGGGAGACCGGTAGCATGGAGAAGGAAGAGCGGCAAACATGCATACTATGCCAGATCGTCGTATCGCAGAGGCGCTTTGAACCAACTTCGGCGAGAGACACTAGTACCACGGTCGACAGAGCCACCCGGCGCCGCCACACCAACAGTGGGGGGAGGAATGCTCGCCGTAGACATTTCCCTCGCCCTCTTGGTGCGTTCATCCCTCTCATCCCCGATGACAACCCTGGCGCCCCTCTTTTCCCTCGACTCCCTCGACGAGTCCTTTGTCACCACCTTTTTGCCCTTCTCCAGGGCAGAAGGCTTCTCGATCGCCGGCTCCGAGGTCGTTGGCTCCTTAGCTCTCCTCATCAGTTCTTCCTACGAAAGAATCATGGCCGCACCTGTAAAGAGAACAAAGATCAGGGTGAGTGCATAGGGAGAAAGTCATGAAGATCGCAATACTTTCGGGCCAGAAATTTTGGGCAAATTGGTCGTCCTTGATCAAATTCGCGAACTTCCGGACGCCTCAGGGATCTCCTCCAATGTCTGAGAGTTCTCCAGGTCCTACCCCGCCAAGGGTTTCCCCACATTCACTGAGGGATTCAGCGTCCTCCAGTTCGACCTCAACACCGAGCCCGTCGGCATCGTGACAAAAACAAACCTCTCTTCCCATTCTTCCCCCTCGTTCGTCACCTCAAGGATGAGAGGTCTGCCCTTCCTCGTAAGAACAGAGTGGTACACACCCCCTTCTTCCTCACTATGAAGTAATGCTGGAAATGCTCAGACTTAGCCCGCTGATGGTGCAAAGGACGACGAAGCCCACCATTGAACCGATGGAGTCCGGCGTTAGTTGGCAGAGAGGAACTTCGAGGAAGTTCAGCAGGTGGATGAGGTGAGGGTTGAGCGAAAACCGCAGGCCGAGTTCGAAGGCCGCGCCATAGACTCCGACTTCGTTGTCTCGTGGCAAGCAAACCCTCTCATGGGGTTCGGGAAGACGAACTGCGCACGGTGGTCGAACGAAGTTAGAACGGATCTCGGCGAGGTTAATGGTGTTTGTCTTACATAGGATGCTCCTGACCCTCACCGGAACCATACCCCCTGGCTCTGCCAGAGCCCGATCCGAGCCCTCGCTCTCTCCTCCCAGGCCCTCCAGCACTTCCCTCAGCGTGCGAATCAAGAGATGAAGAAGCGGAAGCCATTGACAGATGGAGAAATTACCTAGAAGGGAAGAAGACCACCGGAGCTCCGATGTAGAGAGGACCGACGGCGGGAACCCTCGAGAGCAAAGAAGAGAAGCAGAGGAACCATTTTGAATTCAAATGAAAAAGATCTTAACCGTTCCCCTCTCTCCTTGTTTTATAATGGGCAACGGCCGATCTCGACCGTCGGAGACGTGCCACGTGGTGAGATCAAGGGCGAAGGCGCCACCTCAACTTCCCCCCGACCGTGCGTGGTACGCGTCAAGCAACGAGTGGCAAAGGCGCTTCGATATCCCCCGGCTACCGAATCGTCATGATGCCCTCTGAGATTCGACGGTCGACTCGCATTTAATGCTACAGTTTGTCATCCATTAGAGTGAAGTGCGTCATTCGAGCCGATCCGGGCTTCCCGTGTCGAATTCGAATGACGGAGGCAATTGTTACGACCTCAAGATCGCACAGACGATTTAAGCCCACTTGTTCAAGGCATGTATCTTGGCCCGCTGAATCTCCATAATGATGCCTAGTTCGCTGAAGCGTGCCGAGGTCCGAGGAAGCTCGCCAAATGGAACGACAAGTTCACCATCAGAATCAAAAGAGTCCTCCAGCAGATTGCACAAGTCACGTCGCCCGCAAGATAGGACAAGTATCACAACTGACACCATAGTCTTTGAGTGTGTCTCATCTAAAGAACTTGTGCACATGCAAGACCCGCGGCAATATATTCCGCTTCAGTCGTGGACAATGATATCGAGTTTTGTTTCTTGGACAACCAAGAAACTAGGGAATTTCCTAGAAAATGTCGAGTGCCACTAGTACTCTTCTTATCGGATTTGCATCCGGCAAAGTCAGCATCACTATATAAGATTAGCTCATATGTGCTAGACTTAGAGTAAATTAACCCATAATCTAGTGAATGATTGAGGTAACGAAAAATTCGTTTAACCGCAATCAAGTGGGACTCCTTAGTACTAGCTTGATGATATCTAGCACAAAGACATACGGAGAACATGATATTGGGCCTACTAGCGATTAAGTAAAGTAAGCTACCACCAATCATACCTCGATATAGATGAACGTCTACATTTTTCCGTTCTCATCCTTGTGTAGATGGGGAGTCTGTTTGCTTGAAGAAGATTCCATCCTGAATCGCTTGATAAGCTCACCGGGGTACTTTGTTTGATGTATGAAAGTTTCATCCTTCATTTCCCGAATTTGTAGTCCAAGGAAGTAGTAGAGCGGCTCATTTCCAATTCATCCTTCATAGACTTAGAAAATTCTTGGCAAAGATTAAAGTTAGTAGAACCAAATATTATATTGTCTACATAAACTTGAATTAACAGGATGTCATTTTCAAAATTTTTAATGAAAACAGTTGAATCAACAACTTCACCCATTTTAAAACCTAAATCCAAAAGAAAGGTTTTGAGCGAGCACCACGCCCGAGCTCGCCTCGCCGTCGACACCATTTCCGCGGAGCTGCTCCCGAAGGCCCCGAGCTCCGCCCTCCGAGCTGTCAGAGCTCCACCCACGACGACGCCGGAGCACACGACGTCCGCTCGAGAGCCCCACCTCGACGAAGCCCCGCCATAGCCTTCTTCACACGCCCACGGCTCCGCCCCACGCCGCCCCTATCGCCACCGCCGCCTCGCCCTGACCCCACGAGGAACACCGCCCTCGACAGCTCCACGGCGAGCTCCGACAGCCTCACGGCAAACCCACCGCCCGGAGCAACCTCCGCCACTCGAGAACGTCGCTCCGCCGCTGCTCCATTGCGCCCACCGCCGTCGTCCGCACTCGCGTCGTCGCCGCCGCCACAGGAGCCCCGCCTCCGTCCGCCTCTGCCCCTCAGCTGCTGTCGAAGGAGTCAACAGCGTGCGTAAGTTTTCACGATGGCAAACTTGTAAATACGAATTAATGTCGTATTTTCGTTTTTTATTAAATGGGGTTTAATGGTTTTAAATTCATAACTTAAAATATATGTGCGACTAGCTCCAGAAAATCGGAAATAATATTCTGGATCCAATGACACTAGTTTCATCTCAATCAGATGCTTAGATTTTCCGCAATAAATTTTTAAGCCTAAATTTTAAATACGTTACTTTCTATTAAAAATTTGTATCTTCTTATTTTCACGTAAACTAATATGTGAGAAAAATATATGTAATAGTACTTTTCGAGACGGTCATTTTGACAGCTCATTTGCAACTTTCCAACGTAGATTGCTTCCAGAATAAATTATTGAATAAATACGTTACTAAATGAAAAATAGTTTTAAAATTGTTTTTGAGCTTTTAAAAATTATAAAAATTACTATAAAATTTAGAAAAATATTCCCTACTACAGTAAAACTATTTTTTAGCATATATAGCCTATATAAAAATTTAGAATGCTTTTCATCACCGTTTTAATCAGTTTAAAAATCAAAACGATTAGGTTAATAAATAGAAAGGGTGTATTCTATAACCAATTGTTTCTTATGTTTACAGGTACCAATTTTCGTGCACCAGCATCTTTATAACGTCGATCTCGATCATAAAACATGCCTCACATCACCACCACCTGGACACCCACACCCACGTCAAGGAAAGTATTTTCAGTAAATGAACTGCAAACCTGACCGTTCAAACTTAGTGCTAAATTTGTTATGTTTGTCAAATTCCGGTAGCCGGATATCATATCTCACCTTGTTTATTGCCTTTTTAACTTAATTGGTCTGCTTTCACTATCTGCATGTTAACAAATTTAATTAATTGGAAAAATGAGTATGTTGCAGACATATATGTGAAAACCATCGAATACAGATGGGGTGAAACTTGGTCAATGACTAAACAGAACACTTGGGTGTAGTTGGTTCATGTAGTAGAGTCCGTAATTGTTGCTTGAACACCTTCCGGCCACCTCCAAAACCACACTAACGGATGTGAGCAGCTTGACCATATTCCAGGTTGGAATGGCAAGAAGCGTCACGGTAAACCCCCGATGATACGGTGTATCAAAAACAATACATACTCAGACATGAACTTATCACGTGCACAAAATAGTCAAATACTCAACTTATAACTGCTTTACTTTTAACTGCAAAAATATCCATGCATGCTCATACTTTACTTTTCTGCACTTGTTATTCATAACTGTGTACTAACGCTCTTTTGTCCTCTTATAGTTGTTCCTCGTTTCATTACTTTAAATATCTTGCCGAGCTTATCGCTGACATATATCTATTATACAATTCATGAAGTTTGTCCCACGTGGCAGTTTTGTCCCACGTGTCAGTTTTGTCCCAGTCATATTTTTGGTTGCTGACTGGGACGCCACGTGGGAGGTTGGGTTGGGTTTTTTGTGATTTTTTTTGCGTTTTAGTCTCTGCTTTTCCTCTTTTTTTCTCCCGACCCTTCTCTCACTCACACACACGGTTTTTGCACTTTAGCGACCGCTTCTCTCCGCATTTGCGCCCGGGCAACGACTTCCTTCGTGCCCTCCGGGCACGGGTTATGACTAGTATTTCAATGTTTTATGAAATATATGTTAGGTTTAGAGACAGAGTACCTTGAGGACCCTACTTTTGAGGATCCCACTTTAGAGGTGGACCCCGCTGATCAGGCTTATGAAGACACTGAGATCCTCCCTGCGGAAGGCTAGAGCGGGACATTTATATTTCAGTTTATTATTTGTATTGTTATTTTTCAGGTGTGATTGCTTTCAGTAGATTGTACGGCCATGTTAGGCCTTAATTGTTTGTGTACTTTGCTTTGGACGCTGGTAATGTAATGTAATAAATATTTGTGCTGTTTCTGAGAAATTCGCGTGCAGGGACATGCCTTCGCTAATTAAACGCTTAGTGTGTTTAAGTCAAAGAAAAGAGAAAAAAATAAGTACCTCTTCTTTGCTTTAAGCACATGCGGACCCGCTCGCGTCCTCGTCCCAAGTATACTGGAAAGCGGGGCGTGACAGGTTTTGGTGGTGGCCCATGCAGGTCTCCTCTTGCACTATGCGAGACACTTCAGGAATAGTATAAATATTATTACTAACCAGATCGTTTGGGTAAACTAGTACACAAATATTTACTTTGTTTGATTGCAGCATGGCAGATCAACCCAACGCTCGTAATGGAAATGGTGACGCCTACAACGAGATCGTGGGACTCGTAAGAGAAATGATGGAACTCCAAACTCGATTACTCTCTGTGCTCAGTCGTTTCGCTCCTCATCTGGTCGTGAATCCTGAAGAACAAGCGTTCCAGTCCAGTCAAGGTTTAATCTACAACGTCCAAGCGCCAAGGACATCTGCCGATCTAACACCCGATGAGGAAATACTGGGAGCAGCACGTAACTACGAGGATGTAGATAAACTTCGATAGACAGCCCAAGTTGGAGGGAGTAAGCACCCTGAGGAACCAATAAGAGACGCTCTTGGACCGATACAAACTGCCCTGTTTAAAAGGCCCGCACCTCCAGTCAACAAACAATATCAGATGAAGTGCCACCATTGTAACCGACAGGAGCATGTCAAGGACTGTCGGGTGTTGCTGAGGCAATGCCTGATATGCGGAGCATCTGAACATGCTACCAGGGACTGCACTCGCTGCACCAACAAGCCAACAACTACTCAGTGTGGACCACCTCTGGCTCCACAACAGAAGGCTTTCGCATTGGCGAGGCAAAACCAGCAGAGACAAGTGATTTCAGGGTACAACATCCTAGTACATCCAAGCCTAGTACAGAGCACGCATCCGAGAGACCAACATACACAGACCAAACAGCCATTGAAACCAACAGACATAAACTTCTAAGTACAGAAACAGCCATGATATACCTAGAGCTAAAATAACCAACATACGAAGCAACCAAGATAGGACAGAACCAACGACATAACCAACATAGATCATAGTGAAAACAACCGGGAATCACAGAAACTAACCAAACGACATATTGTGAGGCAAAGGCACTAGTGAAGCAAGGAGAGCCGAAATTCATAGGAAAACAACAAAGCTGGCAGGGATTTGAGGCGACCAAAACGAAACAGTGAAATCAACGAGGATGATAGGATGAGGAGCCCGGGGAGGAGCGACGGGTGCGGGTGCGACGGGAAGGGAGGATATTCTCGGATTCGAGCGAGGAGCGAAGGGAAGATTGTTCTACTTGGATTTGTTCAAGGACGGTAGAGTGATGACGGAGAACTTCGTCATATTTACTCATTTGGATTTGAATGCCAGCGAAGCCGTCAGCGACTTGGGTAGAGAGACGATCAAGTAGAACCGCATTTGTCTCGCGAGAGGGGCTAACACCATCCTTAGAAGCGTGAACCTTCTTACCGCAGCAGGATAAGGAAGAGCCTGGAAAAGAGGCTTTGCCGCGAGAGGGAGCAGTCGGAGCAGTAGGGTGCGAAGAATCATCATCGGAAGCGTCGTCGTTGTCATCATCGGCGTCGTCGTCGGATGAGGAAGAAGCATCACCGGGAAGTCCCATGCTCTGGAGAATGTTCTCATCAATGTGAACATCATGCTGAAGCAGAAGTTCACCATCGGTTGGAACACCAAACGCTCGAAGGATCAGGGTGATGAGACACTGCAAGTAGAAGTGAGTGGTAACCGGCTTCATGAGAGTGCGAAGAAACAGGTGGCCCCAGTGTATAGGAAAACCGCCCATAATTGCATAGAGGCAATGAAGATAAGCATTACTCAAGTAATTCACAGAACCGGCTTTTGGCATCAGATTGTGAATGATGATTTGTGAATAATGCGAGCCTCAGGTCGGAGCTTAGCCGCAGACATATGGGGGGTCATTTTTGGGGCGAGGCGAGAGAGAATAACGGCATCGTCCATTGCAAATGAAAGGAGGCCAAGATTGTTTGGTGGCTGGTTGATAATTGCGGCAAGCTTGGTGCTATCAACCGTGAAACAGACGCCCCGAACCATGGTTGAGAAGAACTTCTGACCACGGTGAACAGTAGTCTCGAGATTAGCATAGAACTCGCGCACAAGGGTGGGATAATATGGGACTTTGTTGGCGATCGACCAAATCTGATGAAGTCCGACCACCGCGAGGAGTTGTTTGACATGCATCATTATTGGTGTGCCATAGTCGAGGAATCGTTCTGGATGAAAGCGGGTTGGTTCGAAGCCAATATAGCGATCTTTGGCGGCGGCCGATCGAAAACGGTCGGTGGGGGAAGGAAAGGTTGGGTCGGCCATGGGAATCGGAGGGAAGAAAGGATACCAAAATGAGAGAGAAGAAAGAAAGGGAAACAGAGATTGTGAAAGAAAAAGGAGAACAGAGATGAAATAAATAGAGAGAAAAAGAAAACCGTTCGGTTGCCATGATAGGAAGTGGGAGCAGTTGCCAAAAACTGAAAGAAGTTTGAACAACTAAAATGTGCAAAATACAAAAACCGAACAGACGGGAAGAAGAAGAGGAAGCGGCGGTTGTATGAAGTGTGTACCCGTTGGTTTCAAAATATAGACCCGTTGGGAGATAAACCAAATAAATATATAAAAAAATAAGAGAAGAAGAGTAAGCAGTTAAGAGGAGACTTAAAAGTCTTTAAAACAAAGATTAAAAAATAGTGTAGAAGCCCTAGGCGCATTGGGAAGGAGAAAAAAATGTCAGGCCGAATTGATAGGGAAGGACGGGTTGGTGGCTTGGGACCAATAAAAAACAACTATGTGGAAAGGGGAGTTATAGTTCCAAGACAAGTGGAGGCCGAATTAAATCAGGTTGGTGAAGAAAATTTATAAGGTTATTTTGAAGAGAAAATAAATATGAGGGAACTTCCCAACGTGAGGAAGAAGGGTTTGTTGGGGCTTGGAACAAAATGACAAAAAAATATAAATTAAGGGAGTGTTGTCATTCCAAGGCAACAGAAACAATGAAGAGGTAAGAGAAAATTGAATGAAAGCACCTATTTAAAAAGGAATGATTAGTGCATTCTTTAATGTATATTATATCTTGTTGACAGAACTTAGTCCAAGAGATAGAAGTAGGAAGCCACGTTCCAAGGCAGAAGAAGTAAACTCCGGTGTTGACTTCAAAAAGACAAAGGACGGTTGGTGGAGGACTTTTCCCTGTAAGAAAAAGCCATGTGGAATTTGGTCTTCAGTTGGTGTGATATACCTCTTTTCAACGCAAAATGAAAGCTATGTCTTGTTCCAGAGAATGAAATATTGGGAAAGGCAAATGAGAAGGAGCCATGTGGCAGGATAAAGGCCAAAAAGATTATCAGTAATCAAGGATAGAGACAAAGTGGAAGATAACGGGTAAGAATTTGATACGAAATTTGATTTTGAGATTGAATATTTGAAAAATATATGAGAAGTGGTAAAAAAAGCCATGTGGAATTTGGTCTTCAGTTGGTGTGATATATACCTCTTTTCAAAGCAAAATGAAAGCTATGTCTTGGTTCCAAAAATGAAATATTGGATTATCAAGTTTAGTAGCATAATGAATGGTTTAGTAGCATCAATTTCATCAAGTTTCATATTATCTAAAGAATTAGATAGAGGTAATATATTCTCTTCATCATTAATGATGGGTGAATTAGATGAGGGATTCTCATCGAATGCCAAAATGCTTTTGGGACTGAAATTTTCCAGAACAGTTTCTGACCGTTCTCCAACGTTCCTTTCAGTTTCTGAACGTTGTGCAACGTCTCTTTTAGAGCCGTTCACAACCGTTTCTAAAGCCTATAAAAGGAGGGGTACCCCCTCTCATTTTCCACACACTTTCCTTCTCTAAAATTCTGATACCAAACTAGGATAAATCTCTGTGTTTGCGATTGATTTAAATTCAGTACTTGTCATTTTATTCATGTGCCATCTTTGCAAATATTACTAACATTTTATTTGCGACAATTTTTTAATATACACTATTTCACCATGATAGCCGCGGAGACTGAGTCGGATGGACAAGTGATTTCAGGTATTACTTAAACCCTTCTTTTATAGTGCTTATATTACATGCATGAGTGACTTGTTTATCGTTTGCTAAGATATTTCCTATGAACTAGGTGTTGTATTGATAGCCTCTCATCCAGCCCTATCTTTTTTTTATTTGGGAGCCACTCACTGCTTCATATCCCGAAGATTTGTAGAGAAACATTCTATTCATGTTGACTCTCTACCAAATCGCTTGAGCATCAATACTGCGAGTGGAGTAGTAAGGACTGGCTTTCGATCTTGCCCCATAGTGATTTGTGGACACTAGTTGTTCGCAGATATTATGGTAGTCAACATATCGAACTTCGATGCGATATTTGGCATAGATTGGTTAGGAAATTTCTACGCTACTATCGATTGTCACAACAAGAAAGTAGTGTTTGAAATCCCTGATCATCCTGTGTTTGAATTCATGAGCGGAGACCGTTCACTTGGGCCTATCAAGTTTCGGGCCAAGCCGAACGAACTAATTGCATCGATGCAGGTTGAGCCATGATTATGTAACGCCTTCGATCTTCATCACTAGCAACATTTCTTTAGCTAATGATGGCCTTCTGATTATTCTACTAATTCTTATAATTATTCCTAATCGCATTTAGTACGCTTGAACTCTAGCTACGTTTAATTTAAGGAGGGTAGCATTCGATTTTCGATCACCAGAAGTTCGAGTTTAACAACGGAAGCGAATCGAAGGACGCCCAGAAGTATTGGAAGATGGTGCTAGAGATTTTGAGATGAGCCAAACCTGACGTGTAAGTGTAGGCTGTTTGCGTCTTTTCATCCTTCTTAAGCTCGTATCCGATTTTCTCTTCTAGCCCCTACTTCTATTTTGTATCCGATTTTCGTTTTCCAAGGGTTTAAATTCATTTCCCACCGACCACCTCCCCCTCTTTATTTCTTTTGTCCGCTTCCCCCCCTCGAGTTCCGTTCCCACCTAACCCTACCCTACCTAACACCGACTTTCGGTGCCCCTCTCCCCCATTTTTTTAAAACCCCTCTCCTTCCTCCCCAAGCCACCCCGTGGTTCCCCTTCGCCCAGGCATCGCCCACTCCTCCCGGTGTCTTCCTCAAGCGAGCTCGACCCGACCTCGCATCGCCGCTCCGATCTCCGATCCGCCAGCCTCACCCGAAGATCCGCCAGCTTCCGCTCCACCCCATCCCGGAGGCCCCCTCCATGGAACGACAGCCAGTCACAGCCCTCGTCACCATGGATCGACAGCCGTCGATGGCCCTTCGACGTTCTGTTTTGGGATTCTTGGCCTTAGCACAGCCCTCGTCGTCGCCCTCGCTATTGACGGGTGATCGGAATATTGGGAACCCGCCGCTCTTAGTATTCTTTGGAGCTCCGTTTTCTGGTTCTTCCCCCTTGAGCTGCACCGCTTCGATTCCTTCTCAGGGTTGCTCCTTCGTGTTTGTGGGTTCGTGAGTTTTTGGTCGTTGAATTGCTTAGGGCTGATGGTGATAACCGTAGACGTCGACCAATGGTATTGGCAAGCAGTATCATTGGGGATGAGTATTGGCATACTTTTGGGCTTAGGTGTTGAAGTTGGATGTCAGTCTTGTACTCGGATTTGGGAGACAGCTAGGATGATGACTTCTTGTTGGATGTTATGGAGATTGCTGGAAGAAGTGGTAGCGATGATCTTGACCCGCGAGAATTGGCCTTATATTTGCCTATTAGAGTTGATCTGGATATTGGCTTGTAATTTAGTAGCGTGGCAGATGAAGTCCTTTGTGTTCGGCTGGTTAAGTTGTAACAGCATGGATGCACTAGGTTTAGCCCTTACGCTTTTGTATGCTATGGCGATGATTTACAGGATTAAGACCATGTGATCATCGACCATGTAATCATCTTTGGCATGAGTAGAAAATTTTAAAACTTTATGGTCTTCCGTTTTATGTGGTTTGAATAGCTTGCTACTGACTTTTCTCCTCTGGTTCCAAGTTCGAACAAATGTCATAATCATAATAGCTCTCATTTTCATGTAGTGCCAATATATCTTATTTTGGCTACTTGATAAATCTGAAGTAGCTATGGTGATACTATATATTAGTAACATCCCTTATTTACTTATCACATTTCATGTTATTTACAACCTGATTTACAAAGATTACTACTATCTTTTCTATCATTTATTTGCTTGAGCTTCTTCATAATATCAATTATTTGTTTCAAAAATATTTTTAAATTCCGAGGACGGAATTATTTTAAGGAGGGTAGGATGTAACGACCTGTATTTTTCAACACTTCAAATTACGTACTAAACATATTTTTAACAATTCAGAATTTCTTTATAAATGTTCGTCAAAAGTTTTATAACAAAACTGATTTCAAAAATTTCCTATAAAAATATTTTGCAGTACCAGACTAGTTATGGAGTATTTTTAGTAAGATCGAATTTCATCAAATACCTCTAAAAGATTTGATAAAAATTCATTTTCAGATATTGCTGTTTTGGCTCAATGAATTTATTTTCTATACAAACGTCTTCAAAACGTTTTCAAACTTCTGCAGTAGTATCCTATGATCATTTAGGGTTTCCCACATTAATTTCGTAATTTTCTGATATCATTTCGATAGAGAACCCCGCAAACCCGCTTTCTGAACGTTTGGGCTAAAAACTAGTATCTCCGTAGCTCAAACCCTGAAACGGGCTTCGTATTCACGACCTCGTGACGATACGATCCCGTGTGTATGTTTTCATAATTTTTCGGACACGTTTACTAGTAGGGTCATTTTCGTAATTTCGTCTTTACTAATTACCTAATTAACCCTAATTAACTTTTACCTGCCCTATTTAATTACTTACCTCTACCTAACCCTCACGTTTCCTCCCCTTAACCGGTTCATCCCCTCAGCTAACAATCTCAGCTAACTTTTGTTTTGTTTTGTTTTTTATTTATTTATTGATTTCTAACACCTATATAATATGAACCTACCCCCAGCTCTCACAAACACAACCATGTCTCTTTCTCTCTAGTTTCGTTCGAAACCCACCGAACCCATCGCACACTCTCTCTCTCTGTTTCTCACACTCTCCCTCCTGCGCTCTCCCTCTGATTCTCTCTCTCTCTCTCTCTCTCTCTCTCTCTCTCTCTCTCTCTCTCTCTCTCTCTCTCTCTCTCTCTCTCCGGTCGACCCACGTCCACCGTGCCTCCGTCCGCTGCCGCCGTCACGCCGTCGTGTCGAAGCTTCCCCGCTCCGCCTCAGGCTGCCACCCACGAGCACCGCCGCCTCTGGCGGCCTCCTCCGCACGTAGTCGCCGCCCTCCCGTGCCCCGAGCACCACGCCCGAGCTCGCCTCGCCGTCGACACCATTTCCGTCGAAGCTGCTCCCGAAGGCCCCGAGCTCCGCCCTCCGAGCTGTCAGAGCTCCGCCCACGACGACGCCGGAGCACACGACATCCGCTCGAGAGCCCCACCTCGACGAAGCCCCGCCACCGCCTTCTTCCCACGCCCACGGCCCCGCCCCACGCCGCCCCTATTGCCACCGCCGCCTCGCCCCGACCCCACGAGGAACACCGCCCTCGACAGCTCCACGGCGAGCTCCGACAGCCTCACGGTAAACCCACCACCCGGAGCAACCTCCGCCACTCGAGAACGTCGCTCCGCCGCTGCTCCGTTGCGCCACCACCGTCGTCCGCACTCGCGTCGTCGCCGCCGCCACAGGAGCCGCTCGTCGTCCGCCTCCGCCCCTCAGCTGTTGTCGAAGGAGTCGACAGTGTGCATAAGTTTTCGCGATGGCAAACTTGTAAATACGAATTAATTTCGTATTTTCATTTTTTTATTAAATGGGGTTTAATGGTTTTAAATTCATAACTTAAAATAGGCATCAGAAAAATGTGAGACTAGCTCCAGAAAATCGGAAATAATATTCTGAATCCAATGACACTAATTTCATCTCAATTAGATGCTTAGATTTTCCGCAATAAATTTTTAAGCCTAAATTTTAAATACGTTACTTTCTATTAAAAATATGTATCTTCTTATTTTCACGTAAACTAATATGTGAGAAAAATATATGTAATAGTATTTTTCGAGACGGTCATTTTTGACAGCTCATTTGCAACTTTCCGATGTAAATTGCTTTCAGAATAAATTATTGAATAAATACGTTACTAAATGAAAAATTGTTTTAAAATTGTTTTTGAGCTTTTAAAAATTATAAAAATTACTATAAGATTTAGAAAAATATTCCCTCTTACAGTAAAACTATTTTTTAGCATATATAGCCTATATAAAAATTTAGAATGCTTTTCATCACCGTTTTAATCAGTTTAAAAATCAAAACGATCAGGTTAATAAATAGAAAGGGTGTATTCTGTAACCAATTGTTTCTTGTGTTTACAGGTACCAATTTTCGTGCACCAGCATCTTTATAACGTCGATCTCGATCATAAAACGTGCCGCACGTCACCACCCACGTCAAGGCAAGTATTTTCAGTAAATGAACTGCAAACCTGGCCGTTCAAACTTAGTGCTAAATTTGTTATGTTTGTCAAATTCTGGTAGCCGGATATCATATCTCACCTTGTTTATTGCCTTTTTAACTTAATTGGTCCGCTTTCACTATCTGCATATTAACAAATTTAATTAATTGGAAAAATGAGTATGTTGCAGACACATATGTGAAAACCATCGAATACAGATGGGGGTAAAACCATCGAATACAGATGGGGTGAAACTTGGTCAATGACTAAACAGAACACTTGGGTGTGGTTGGTTCATGTAGTAGATCCGTAATTGTTGCTTGAACACCTTCCGGCCACCTCCAAAACCACACTAACGGATGTGAGCAGCTTGACCATATTCCAGGTTGGAATGGCAAGAAGCGTCACGGTAAACCCCCGATGATAGGATGTATCAAGAACAATACCTACTCAGACATGAACTTATCACGTGCACAAATAGTCAAATACTCAACTTATAACTGCTTTACTTTTAACTGCAAAAATATCCATGCATGCTCATACTTTACTTTTCTGCACTTGTTATTCATAACTGTGTTCTAACGCTCTTTTATCCTCTTATAGTTGTTCCTCGTTTCATTACTTTAAATATCTTGCCGAGCTTATCGCTGACATATCTATTCTATAAAACATGAAGAATTTGAATGTTGTCCTACTAGGACAAACCTTTGTCCTAGGTGGACAACTTTGTCCTAGGTGGACAAATGACAAAATTTGGGATGAGTTTGTTTTTGGGGGAAAACTTAAATTTGGGGGAAAACTTGAAATTTAAATTTGGGGGAAAACTTGAAATTCAAAATTTGGGGGGAAAACTTGAAATTTGGGGGGAAAACTTCAAATTTGGGGGAACTTGAAATTTGTTTGTGGGGACTCAACCATTAAATTAACTGTGCCCTATGGGCACGGGATAATAACTAGTATTTCAATGTTTTATGAAATATATGTTAGGTTTAGAGACAGAGTACCTTGAGGACCCTACTTTTGAGGATCCCAATTTAGGACCCCGCTGATCAGGCTTACGAAGACACTGAGATCCTTCCTGCGGAAGGCTAGAGCGGGACATTTATATTTCAGTTTATTATTTGTATTGTTATTTTTCAGGTGTGATTGCTTTCAACAGATTGTACGACCATGTTAGGCCTTAATTGTTTGTGTACTTTGCTTTAGATGTTTGGTAATGTAATGTAATAAATATTTGTGCTGTTTCTGAGAAATTCGCGTGCAGGGACCTGCCTTCGCTAATTACGTTTGGTAATGTAATGTAATAAATATTTATTGCAGGGACCTGTAATAAATATTTGTGCTTAAAAGAAGAGAAAAAAATAATACATCTGCTTTACTTTAAGCACATGCGGACCCGCTCGCGTCCTCGCCCCAAGTATACTGGGAAGCGGGGCGTGACAGTCCTTCCATCATTGTCATTAATAATAAGCACATGGATAACCTTATGCTTCATTACAGATCAGTTACATACCAGTTTAAGACATTCGTACGATTTGATCTTGATTACTTTGTATATCCGATCTAGTAGTTAGGTATATGTGGAAGGCCTTCTAACCTTAAGGATCCTCCTAAGTATTTTGGTTTATTATTTGCGCTAATCAGTAAATTGCCATCGAAATGACAAATGACAAAAAATACAATCGATTGTCATTTTTCCAAACAAATACAAATGACATCATTATTATGCCTTAATATATTTACACTGTTATTATGCTGTAAATTAATTATGTAATGAGTTCATAATGTTGATGTCATAATTATAGCATGCACTAATTTCATATTAAATTTATAGCCAAAAATTTTAAACTTTCCCTCAATTTACATTACAATTATGTAAATCTATAGGTAAATTTTGAATCATGCCTAAATTTCATACCAAATCTAAGCAAATGGCATACTTCAAGAAACAAATTATTAAAAAAATTCAACTAAATCCCATAATAGGATTACCTTAAAGAGAGATTTGGGAAAGCTTTAAAACAATAATACGGATGGATCCGATATGTGGGGCATCTCCAGCGAGTGGGTGTCGTCTCCGAAGGGTGAGGGCTAGTTTTGGCTTGGGAGCAAAGGTTAAAGAGCGGGGGCTGCTTTAGAGTTTTTGTGGGGGGTGGCTGGTTGAAGAATAAGAAGGAAGATGGATTGCAACCATGTCAAAAAGAACATGGTTGCCAACCCCAGACATTTTTCAAAATGGCCTGAACCCCAGCCATTTTTTGCAATGAAAAATTTCCTCAAAATTGATAATGTGATAGTGTAGATTTGTTTGGATAAATATTTCTAAAATTGAATATTTTTTATAATTATTTTTAATTTTAGATTTTTAAAAAAAAATCGTCTAAAAAGAATGCCTTGATGGGCCTCCCAACTCTTTTACTGATTCTAGCTCCAGGATGGTGATATTAGTCTGAACATAGAGATCAGCTTGCTAGATTGGATACTATAGTAATTCCTAGCTAGTCTTTGGGCATAACCATGAATGGACATCTGGGAGAGCTTAAGTCGTCGTTTCTGTTGGCTACCATGATAGCTTAATGGACTGTGACTTACCCATATTGATCTGTAAGAAACTTATTTTGTTTGCAGAAATTAAAACATGTGCATTTTCAATCAAGAGGTGCACAATTCTTCTTATCTTGTGTGGGCTAGCATGATGACATCAAGAACGAAGAACCTCAATTGCTCACAGAAACACAGTACAGCAGACTAATCGATGTAAGCAATTAGCAATTAAAAAAGGAATAGAGTAGTCCATTTCGTATTACCTACTAAAGGTGTCAGAATGTCCGTTTGCTCCAAATGGTGGCATGCCATAAATAAACTCATAGCATAACACACCAAAGCTCCAGAGGTCTACAGCAGCATCATGTTCAACACTCTCAACTAAACCAAAGATATGGATGAAAGCAAAGTCAGAATCGTAGAAGTACTAGCTTTATGGAAAAAATGATCAACATACTGTGAAAAGATGAATAAACCAAGTACCCATTTCAGGTGAAAGGTAATCCGATGTTACTACACATCGTTTGCCTACGATTGAGATTGAATGTTCGCCCTCTCAAAAGAATACCAAATTGTGATATGTGATCTATATGGACAACATGCCTTCCATGTAAATAGATAAGGGCCCGTGCTAACAATGAAATATAATGAATCATGCAAATAGACTTCATTAGAACATTCTCTGTATAATGAACTGCATATTGGTGTAGCTTTAATAGCAATGAAAACTCGTAAATATTTTCTTTGAAACATTCTCAATATATTGAACTACATATTGGAGTAGCATAAGGAGCAATAAAAACCAGCAAATATATCAAAGCACGAACAAAGATGCCAGAAAGTGCATATTACTCACAGTAGCAGCCCGTCTCTCGCTAAAATATTTGCATTTCTGCAATTCTTTGTAAAGCTAACCTTTTGCTGCATATTCCAGAATCAGGTAAACCCAGGTCTGCAATACATTTGCATAAGAAGATAAGGGTATTTCATAACAGATTAACAACTACCACATGGATAGAGACATGAGTTTCAACCTGATCATAGAAATATCCATAAAGCCAAATTATATTTGGGTGTCGGATATGACTTTGTATTTCTACTTCTCGACATAACTGGTGCTCAACTTGAGACTGCTTAATGGCTCTTTAAAAGAACTTTCAACGCCACTATATGCTCTGTTCCAGGATAACAATTTTAAGTCAGTTTGGCTCTTAAACTTCCAATGCCACTATATGGCTTCTCTTACCTAAACCATGGGGGGTGGGGGGCGTCAGTAATTTTCTTCTCGGGTAATAGCTATACATAAGTAGAAAATTCAAGTCTACTGATTGATCTATTTAATAAAGATAGTACTATTCCAGTTTGATATTTGATAGTGTACCGCTTTATATTCCTTAACCATTCCATCTCCAGTTATAATATGATGAACACCATATGACCAAAAACATGGAGCTTTCAATGCTAGTATATGTTTACTCTGTTCCAAGTAATCAAAAGTCAGGTTGGCTCATGGAAAACTTGTAATGACGTCTCTTGCTTAAAATCATTCTAATTTGTACGGTCTTTCATATGAGTTATACTACTTTGTACGGTCTTTCAAATGATGACACTTCAAATTCCTACCCACTCCTAAAATTATAAAGGGTAATTTTTAATCTTAGGAAAAAAATTAAAAATAATATTAAATTTCGACCAAAAAAATTTACACATTCGACCGTTTTTAGCCACGTCAGCACCCTAGCACGCCGCTGGTTGCTGACTGGGCCTGCTTTGACTTGGCCGCACTTGCCAAGTGCGGTCAAATTGTGCTTTGAAAATTTGGCCGCACTTGCCAACTGCGGCCAGATTGAGTTTTCACAATCAGCTCGCTCAATGCAAATGCGGCCAAATTGTTAGGGTGCAGCTTCGGTCAAACCTTCAAATAGATTGTGTGCATGTTATATGATGAAAAAAATTGTTAGCCTGGGATCAATTCCCAGTCTTCCCATATAAAAATTTATTTTTCATTTAAAATTAAGAAAAAATTATTTAAGCATCCACAACAAGATACCAAGACAAGCAGATATCAATATATTATATACAAATAATATATTTGAACGTTTAAAAGAAGCGGCCCTCCTAATGACTTGGTCGCACTTGGGTCGCACTTGGCAAGTGCGGCCATATTGTGGCAACACAATTTGGCCGCACTTGGCAATTGTCAAAGCAATGGCCGTACTTGGCAAGTGCGTCTAAGCCAAAGCTGGCCTAGACAGCGACCAGGCGCGTGCCTGGCCGTTGACGTGGCCAAAAATGGTCTAAAACTGTAATTATTTATTTTTTGGGTCGATTTTTAATATATTTTTAAATTTTTGTATTAAAAGTAAAAATTACCGTATTATAAAAATACAACTAAAAAAGCAAAGATGTGATATTTGGAAAAGAAATCAACTTTTACATCCATCTTAAGATGAAACCTTCTTTACTGTGGCCAAATAAACATGGCCGAACTTCCCCCTGCCGAGAGGCTTTCCCAATGTCCAAATCATTCAAATTCCAACACTTCTCTACAACCGAAACCTTCAATATTTCCTATATAAAAGCAAAAATACTTGCAGAATTCCATGACACAATTTTCATATCACAATGCATCACTTGCAGAATTCCAAGAATAACAGTATATCAGGAAAATAGTGAGAAATAAAAGCTAAAAATGCTCTCTTCACTCTCGAGGCATGTCCTTTTCAGAATTAGGCACTAGTTTTCTCAACAGGCGACACCACTAAGCTGTTCAGAGACCAGGATCAGCTGAGAAAGGATAACATTTTTATTTTTCCTTCTTTTGACAGCAGAGATGAAACAAAATCAACGAGTATCTTCTAAAAAATAGCAGACTCATGATGCTCCATTAACCAACAAAAACTAGTTCTGATTTCTCATACTAACAACTATTACATTGGAAAGGGAAAAGAAGTGGAAACACTTCCGAAAAAGGAAATTCTTGAAGATTACATGCGAAAGTGGAGATCCATCCACATTCAGCGAAAAAAGAATTTGGATTTCTTCATATGAACCCCAAAAAGATCCTAACTTTCTCAAAGATATTAAACTTCTTACCATCAAGCATAAAATCCATCAAAGAACAACCGGTAACGTAAACAAAAACCCCAAAGAATCTTCTCAGTGTAACTCCAAAGAATCTTCTCAGTGTATCTTTGAATTGCAACAAGAAAACTGAAAAGTTCATCATCCCAAAACCTATTTTCATACCAAACGGTAACGGATGAAGAAAACCCCTAAAATTAACATCAAATCAGAAGCATAACAAGAAGGGTAAACTAAAAACCAGCGAGAAACAATTTAAAACTCCAAACACATAGTTAGAACCAGAAACCCTGGATTTGTTAATGTACCTTCTCTTCTTGCCGCGTCACGGTGGCGATCGCCTTTTGTGGGGGGGGGGGGGGGGGGGGGGGGGGGGGGGGGGGGGAGGGGAGAGGGAGAGAGACCTAAAGAACAGCGAGAAACAATTTAAAACTCCAAACACATAGTTAGAACCAGAAACCCTGGATTTGTTAATGTACCTTCTCTTCTTGCCGCGTCACGGTGGCGATCGCCTTTGGGGGGGGGGGGGGGGCGGTTGGGGCGAGAGGGAGAGGGAGAGGGAGAGAGACCTAAAGAACAGCTAGAAACAATTTTTAAAACTCCAAACACAGAATTAGAGCCAGAAACCCTAGATTTGTTAATGTACCTTCTTGCTGCGTATCGGTGGCGATCGCGATGAGAGAGAGAGAGAGAGAGAGTCTGAGTGAAATTTTGGTCGAAGCCAAAAGGGTGACATCTTTAGGAATTTATGTACTTCGATTCAAACGGTCGACTCTTGTGATGCTGCCACATGGCTGGATCTGACGGAGAACTTGATTTTTGATTCTTTTTTCTTTTTTCTTTTTCAATATTGGTGTGAGTGTGAAAGAAATTTTACATGACTAACCTTTTCCGGCCAACGGTCGGCGACATGATTCTCAGATGATGGGATATTTCACATGTCAAGGTGTCAAATTGGCCCGACCGGACCGGCCCATCAAAAATCCGGGCCGGGCCGGCCCCGCCCGGCCCGGCGGCCCCGCCCGGCTCCCCCACCCCTTTTTTTAAGCCTCTTTGAGGCAAATTAAAAAAAACCCCGGGCCGGCCCGGCCCAGCCCAGCCCGGCCCGGGTACGGGCCACCGGGCCCGGGCCGGGCCGGGCCGGCGGGCCGGCATGCCCCCGGGCCGTTTTAACACCATGATTCACATGCACCCTGACTTTTGTAAAGAGGCGTGCTGTATACACCGAAGAGCCTTCGGTGTATACAGAAAACAATGCAAAGCTACATGATGGGACAGAAAGAGACAGAGAGATTATTGACTCGTCGTTTCTCTCTCCTTCAACTCAAATTAAAACAAAGTGATGATGCGGGCCCCAGCTCAAATTAAAGCAATTAAAACTAAAGCAGCTGGGGTTGCTTTCATTTGTTATATTTCTCTTAGGCCTGGGTTTGTGCTCGGTGTCTTCGTCCTCCTCTGCTCCCTCCTCCTCGCATCCTACGTCTGTTGTCGCTCCTCCTCCACCGTTAACCCCTCCCCCCCTCCCCCCCCCCCCCCCCCCCGAAACCCCAACACTAGCGGCGGTGGCTCCAACGGCATCGTCTTCCCTCGCATCATCTTCGTCACCGAGGACAACGAAGACGACGATCTTGAGCGGGGCGGGGACCGCCGTGGCGGCAGGGTGGGGGCTTCTTCTTCAGCTTACAACCTTCTCTTCCTCTATCTTTATATTCATTCTTTTTTTTCAGTTTCCAGTAGCCGTTGGAAATGATAGCTTCTAGGAATTCCTTGGATTCTCTTTCCAACCTTTGGTCGACCCTTCGTCCTCTTAGTTGCAGTCTGGTATGTAAGCTTCCCACCAGGGGTTTTCACGATGCGGGTCAGATTCGACTTCGTCGCGTAGCTGTGACGCTTGCGGTTCGTGAGCCGTTGAACCATTTTTGATTACACTCCTTCCTCCCTCCCTCCCTCCCTCCCTCTCTCTTTATCAAGAGAAGAAGCCAAGAACTCCTCTCTGTATTCATTCATCTTCGGCTTACTTCACCTCTCTCTCCCCCCCACCCCCCCACCCAAACAAAACCTCGCCCCGGCCTTGTGGTGGAGCTGTACGCCGACGTCGTTCTGTGCATCGCCGATAATTTCCGTGCGCTCTGCACCGGCGAGAAGGGCGTCGGCCGATCAGGCATGCCCCTCCACTGCAAGGGATCAGCCTTCCATGGCGTGATCCCCAAGTTCATGTGCCAGGAAGGCGACTTCACTGCCGATAACGGCACCGGCGACGAGTCCATCTACGACGCCAAGTTCCAGGACGAGAACTTCGTCAAGAAGCACATGGGCTCGTGGATCCTCTCGATGGCGAACGCCGGGTCCAACACCAACGGGTCCCAGTTCTTCATCTGCACCAAGCAGATGGTGTGGCCTGACGAAAAGCACGTGGTCATTAGGCAGGTCGTTGAGAGGTTGGATGTGGTCAGGGCGATCGAGATGGGGTCATCGGCAGGGAGGACCTCGAAGCCAGTAGTGATCGTCGACTATGGCCAGCTCTCTTAATGTCGATATGGGTTCTGAGTATGGGAAGAGTTTGGGCGCTAGAAATTTTGGTCTCTTCTGCTTCTGGATCATAGTGTCTTTTTATCCGAGTCATATCTGCATTATTTAATGTTGGCGTCGTATTTAAATGAGTACGAAAAACACTGTTGTCTCGAGAAGGCAGAGTTGTCCCGTCGTGGGGCCTACAGCAGCTGTCCCGTGTGCTTCTCGACGGTCAAATCACGGATGAGTAGCCCGAGTCATTTCTTGCCTCAATTTCTGTACATACACCGAACAGTCTTCGGTGTATGTAGCACTCCTCTTTGTAAATTACTTTTGTAAATTGCAAATTACCATTCTTATGATATTATTTCTTACCTTCTTTTAGAGAATTGCTATATATACCGCTTTTTCGGTGTAGGTATGTGACAACTTTTCAAAATTAGAAAGAAATAAAAAATCTTGGGTCACATCAGACCCCCTCTCTCTTAATCTCTTTCCTATTTTGAAAAAGTGTCAACTCATTCCACCGAGTTGGGAGATGTATATAGACCGTCTCTTCTTTTATGTATGCAATTGAGTAGGGGTGCGCGGGTCTAGGTACCCTGTGTTTTTTATGTTACACGGACCATACCAGGTAAGGGACCGGTTCCTAAAATTTGGACCCGGAATCTATCCAGTTGGACCCTATACCCAGAACCTACCCGGAACCTATGGTTCCAGGTAGGTTCCGGGTACCTTGTAAAATGTCTGTAGTTTTTTGTTTTTTGGTATAAGTTCAAGTGTATGAAATAGAAGATTGCAGATCTAGGTCTGAACTCTACATTTTATATGCATTGTAGCCCATTTTAATTCGTGTTTAGCGAATGGTGCACGCAAAATTGAAGTGGTCAGGTGTAGCAAGATGATCGAGGGCTTGGTGGAAATGGGAGCTCGCTGGGTCTTGTACGGTTGAGTTCACTCAGAATAGGAAGTGTCTATTTAGAGTTGAAAGTTCCAAAGCTGTGGCCACGGTTGCCTAGTTCATTGAGGTTTTACTGCTATATTGACTTTGATGGTAGTGAATTAAGAAGATGGAGATCAGAGACGAGGGTTTGTGGGGAAAACATAGAGGAAAGATAAGAGCAACGATTCCTCAAACTGATAGGTTCGAATATCGATTCCGGGTCCAGGTACCCATTATCTATAGATGGGAACCCGAACTGGACCCGATTCACATCGGTTCCTAATTTTGCTACCCGAAACCTACCCGGAACTAATGGGTAACTACCCAGAACCTACTCGTTCGGGTAGGTTCCGATCAGGTATCTGGGTACCCTGTACCCCCTACAATTGAGTACCTTTAGGTGGTGATGTCAGTTGCGGAACTAGCCATTTAGAATTATAGGGTCACAATTTACACTTAAAAATAATAGTATTAAAGTAAAAAAAATTAACATAATAAAACCCGTCAACAATTTTCTTCGTAATTCCATATTCTGATAATACTGCATAATGTCTTCATTTGAAATTTGATCAAAAACTTCTTTCTCAATGTATTTTATTAACTAGCCTATTTTACCAAAACTGTAACATCTAAAAATATATTTAGTTTGAGAAAAATAAAAAAAATTGCTTGCAATGTGCTCTGCATGTCAAAGAACAAGCAGAAATGCAAGCATGTGATGCAAATGTAGAGCCACAGGATGACAGACATATGATGTTGGAAAAACATTTAATAATAATAATTTATTATTATAATAACCGTTTTTCGGTTATGGCCTGATAGTTATAACTTCCTAGGAGTTATAACTTCCCAATCAATCTCATCCGTTGGATCTAGTGCGTGGATCAAGGTAGAGAAACCTATTTAATTAACTAAGTGACATAATGTCTTCCAACCCAGGTGAAGATTATAAATATCTAATGTTTCCGCTTTATGTCTTAATCATGTTTACATGTGGTATCAGAGCTAGTGTTGTGATATTTATAATTTTCCAAAAACTATTGAGTAAATAATTGACGACAACGAGATTTGATGCCTCGCCAACTAAGTATGAAACTGGCACTTAAGAGCACTCTGCCAAATGGGATCCTTGCATAGATGCTCTAGGGAAAAGTACTTAAGTCCTTTTCCGTACAAATAAATGTTTACTGTTTAAATGTGTTGGCTTCAATTCTGTTTCTGCTGCTTTGTACTGATTATAACGTACTCATTAGTGATTCAGTTGTTAATTAATATTTATGCTTCTTCTTAATTTTCCAAAAGGCAATTATTAATAAATGAGGGCAATAGGAATTTGATCATTGGCCGTTTGAACCAAGGCATAAAATTCCGTCACCGATGACCATGCAGCCAAGTTTTAATTATGTTGGTTACTAAATCAATTTTTTTCTTATTTCATTTGATTTTTAATCATTAAAATTTATGATAAAAATTAAGAAACAATCGCTGCTGGGATTTGATCCTGCAACCTTCAAGACCATCCCACCCAATGAACTGTCTATAAAGCATTTGCCCATAAATCAGTATTTCTTATGTTTTGTACACTACTAATGCATGTCAGTTATTCAACTAAAGTGATCGGTTTTATGTTTTCTTGCTTGATCATTTCATGTGTCCATACTATTTATTACTGTAATTACAATTCTCAGTTATTATAATTATGCCAATTATAGGGAAGTGATTCATTACATTTGGATATTAATTATGTTTTATTAGAATCTATATCTTAGATATATATTATGATCTTGAGAATTGAATCTATTTGATGTTATATGTATTATATTTAAAGAATTTAGGTACACCAAAGTGATCGAAATTCAATATGTCTATTTTATAGTTGTTTATTCATGTCATTAAAGAACTTAAATGCATAGTAAGTATTTTATGATTAAACAATTTTCATTGATTGTTGGAAGTTTAAAATTTCCCAAAGGAAATTAAATTTTCTATGATCAATGAACATAAGAATGAAAATTGAACTTCTTGAATTAGATACATTTTTATTCAAAGATATCATGTATGTTTCTTTGAGATGTTCAATTTCGTATGAATAAATTTATGACATTCAATTATGATTATATGTTGTAGAATTTTCCAAAGAAAAACTACAACATATCGGAATATATGTGTATCTCAATTTTTATAACTTCTTATGATATATTTTTATAGCTGTTACCCTTCATTCGCAAGCCTCATCCGTAACCATATCAATGGCTTGAACTTTTCTGAATGGAGTGAGCAAGTCAAGTTTCACTTAGGTGTCTTGTACCTTGACTTAGCTTTACTAGAGGAAAAACCTGATGTTATCACAGATGATAGCACTGAGGATGGGGAGTTCAAGATGAAATGTTGGGATGGTCTAATAAGTTAAACTTGATGTTTATGCGAATGACCGTGGCAAATAACATTAAGGCCACAATCCCACTAACTGAAAAAGCAAGCGAATATCTTAAGCTTATGGAAGAACGCTTTCGTTCTGTGGATAAGTCTCTTGCTGGTGCATTAATGTCTCAAATTACGTCCATGAAATTCAATGAGACTAAGACCATGCAAGCACATATCATTGAAATGACAAATATTGCAGGAAGACTTAAGTCGTTAGGTATGCAAGTGGATGATTCCTTCCTTGTTCAGTTCATATTGAATTCATTACCTTCTGAGTATGGAGCTTTTCAAATAAATTATAACACTATAAAGGATAAGTGGGATATCAATGAATTAACTGGAAAGCTCATTCAGGAGGAAAATAGGTTAAAGAACTTGGGAGGACATTCCGTTAACCTAACGGCTCATGGAAGTACAAAATTGATCAAGCCAAAAGGTAATAAATTCAAGAAAAAAGGGTTTTTTAAAGGCGAACATTCTAGAAAGAAGGAACATTCTGGAAAGAAGGAACATTCTGGAAATATGTGTCGTTTCTGTAAAAAGGAAGGACATTGGCAGAAGGATTGTCTCAAACGTAAGGCATGGTTTGAAAAGAAAGGTACATTAGAATGTTATGTATGTACTTTTGAATCTAATTTGATTAATGTTCCTTCTAATTCTTGGTGACTTGATTCTAGAGCTACTACTCATGTATGCAATATGATGCAGGGATTACTTTCGATCCAAACCACAAACCTCAGTAAGAACTATCTCTTTATGGGGAATCGCATGAAGGCTCCTATTGAATGCATAGGAACTTATCGTCTAGTCCTTGATACTGGCTATCAATTAGACTTAAGTATGACTCTTTATCTTCCTACAATTACAAGGAACCTTGTTTTCCTTCCGAAGTTGGATTTGTGTGGTTATAAATGTAAATTTGAACATGGATGTTTTAATTTGTACAATCATGTTAAACTTGTTGGTTCAGGTGTACTTATTGATGGATTGTATAAGTTGAAGCTTAATAATGAATTTTTTGAATCCTTGTTGAATGTAAATCATATTGTAAATATTAAGAGTAGAATGCATAAAGAAAATTCTGCATTCTTATGGCATAAACAATTAAGTCATATATCTAAGGAAAGACTACATAGATTGGTAAAGAGTGAAATTCTTCCCAATTTAAATTTTACAGATTTTGAGTTATGCATAGATTGCATTAAGGGGAAGCAAACTAAGCATAATAAGAAAGTAGCCACAAGAAGTACTAAGCTCCTTGAAGTAATACACATTGACATATGTGGACCTTTTGATGCTCCATCTTTTGGTGGAGAGAAATATTTTATCACCTTTATTGATGA
Organism: Scilla litardierei; assembly: GCA_030789695.1. Lineage (NCBI taxonomy): Eukaryota > Viridiplantae > Streptophyta > Magnoliopsida > Asparagales > Asparagaceae > Scilla > Scilla litardierei. The sequence continues at coordinate 745,224,871 of CM061142.1, forward strand.
TTTTTTACGTTATGGTTATGTCTACTTTCTAAAGGAAAAATCTCAAGCAATTGATGCTTTTGAGAAATATATAAATGAAGTTGAAAGGCAATTAGACATGAAAGTGAAAATCGTAAGATCTGATAGAGGTGGTGAATATTATGGAAAACATGATGAAATGGGGCAATGTCCTGGTCCATTTGCAAAATTTCTTCAAGAACGTGGTATTTGTGCACAATAAACTATGCCATACACACCACAACAAAATGGTGTGGCTGAAAGGCGTAACCAAACGTTGATGGATATGGTTAGAAGTATGATAAGTAACTATTCTTTACCCAAATTCTTGTGGATGTACGCATTGAAAACAACAATGTATCTGCTAAATAGGGTTCCTAGTAAAGCTGTTCCTACAACTCCTTTTGAGTTATGGACAGGTAGGAAATCTAGTTTCACTACTAAAAAATGGCTTTTGCCAACGTTTTTTTAACATTTCCAGGCGTTTTTGAAGCGCTGGTAAATGTTTTCCCGACGTTTTACCAAACGTCGCAAAAATGTTGGGAAAAGAGGGTGTTGCTAAATGTTTTCTCGACGTTTTCTTGAAACGTTGGGAAATTCCCACTTTTACCGGCGTTGTCGTGAAACGTTGGGAAATGCCAAGACATTTCCCGGCGTTTGCGTGAAACCTTGGGAAATGCTAAGACAAGTCCCGGCGTTTTCTTGAAACGTTGGGAAATGTCCAAGACATTTCCAGGCGTTTTATTGAAACGTTGGGAAATGCCCAAGACATTCCCAGACATTTGCTTGAAACGTTGGGAAATGTCATGACATTCCCCGGCGTATTCTTGAAATGTTGGGAAATGCCCAAGATATTTCCCAGCGTTTTATTGAAACGTTGTAAAATGTCTAAGACATTCCCTGACGTTTGCTTGAAACATTAGAAAATACCAAGACATTCCCCGGCGTTTTCTTGAAACATTGAGAAATGCCAAGACATTCCCCAACGTTTACTTGAAGCGTTGGAAAATGTCCAAGACATTCACTGGCATTTGCTTGAAACGTTGGGAAAAGTTTATGATACAAATTAAATACAAATGTATTTTAATAAAAGGTCACTACGTAGAAATCAAAGAGTTAAAACACTCACACATGCAACAGCTTATTCTTTGTGTCATCTAAATAGATGAAATAACAATAGAACAAAATAAATGTAGTTTCCCATTCTCCTCACCAACAAGTAAGAGTATAACATGATCATCAAACCTTGCAAGTTTGAAAAAAGGAACATAGAAAAATACTTGATAAGCTAAATATTGTTTTGTACAAATACAGTTTAAAAGTTTAAATGCTTCTAAAAACCTCAACAATTAGAGGACAATAATGTTGAGTAGACCACATTTGCTGAACAATCCTACAGTTACAATGCAAAGTCGAAGGTTTTTAAAAGAAAGCAAAGATCACAATATTTGTCTTCGCTCCAAGTATTTGACTCGAAGTTATATAGATCCTCCATCGTACTTAATGGTAGACTTGTATATCCCCATACTCCCTCAGGTTCTCATCGTACCTAATCTTCTCTTCCTACAATCCAAACATTAAATAAATTTTTCGTTTAACAGAAAAATTTGCATCAAACAAAGATTAGAATTATTAACCTTCAATCATGCAAAACCCAGTTATCATCACTGAAATCAATTGAAACAGAAATGAAAATCGAAAAATAAAATATACATCCTAATATAAATTAAAAATAGAATAAATGCTGAAATTGGGTGGGCATCAGGTCATTTACAGAATAAATGAAGAATATACATGAATCTTGGAGGATATGCTTGAATTGAAAAGATTCAATAAAAGAACATATTTTGCTTGAATTGGAGGATACAAAATTATCAGCCGAAATGCGCATAATCAGTAAGCAAAACATGCATTCTTTAATTGTTTTTTGCGTACAAAAAAATTACATTACTATAAACATGCATAATGAGATTAATAACTGGGACTGTTTACTGAAGACTTCAATTCCATGATGCAACCTAGGCCACAAATTCTAGGCACACAATTGTTGTCATGATAGCAAACGTACCCAACCAAGCATTTAATATGCAATAGGTTATGACTCATGCTGAGATCAATTACATTACCTACATGCACATATAAATAACAAAAGGAAAAGATGTCCCATCATATCACTAGAAGAACACTTTATTAATGATATCATAAGATCAATCTAAGGACTTACAAAAGCAAATACGGATTCTGATTTCAGAAAATTAAGGAGAGAATATGTTCATATTTCAGCTATATGTTCATAAAAAGCAAAGATGACTAATGAACCAAAGAAGATGGAAGAGAAAGAGACGTGAGATGGGGGAGGAAGAGTACTCATAACATACGACTGTACACTTAAATACTACAAAGTTCACTCATATAACAGCCAACTACAACTATACAACTATACAACTATACAGCCAAATACATTTAATATATTACGCCCATTATCTGTCAAACCCTGAATCACCATCTCCTTTAGATCTTCTTCTATACTTTACATCAACATTATTCTCTGGTCCTCGCAAAACTCTAGCCCAACATACCAGCCTTCCCTTTTTCCACCCTCTTCTCTCATCTTGTTTTCCATAATATGATCCAGAGATCAACATTCATTCAAAAAAATTTCAAGATAAGGTATTGAGCTAAATTCGATAATAAGATTTGAAGCTACAGCTTCTTGCCAATATATAAGAGCAATCCAGATGCCCTGCTATCAAGATCAAAATATTTGTTGGATAAGAAATATGGCAGAAAAGCATATATGACATGGAAAGCATTGGCTGGAAATTTTGATGTAAAAGATACCAAGATTTGAAATTAAACATCTCACAAATCTAATTCATCGTCAGCACGTAACTACTACCAACCCTTTGTTCAAACTATATACTTCCATGGACTCTGTACTATCATCCTTGCAAATTCATTGCCCTCGCCGAGTTGAACCTTCCAATTCTACCACCACTAGATTTTACCATATTTAAATGCTTATGCATACATGTGTATGCATGTGTAGCCTTAAGATACAACATAGCACAACACGTTATATGCTGAATACAGTAACAACCTTAGAAACACAATGTAGCACATGGATGAAAAATATGTCTACGTATAACTTGAATTTGTACACCTTAGAAACTAGAGATGCTAGTTTCATTATTTTGCTATTATACAAAATGGACAGAAGTGAAGACTAAGGCCAGACCCAGCCTGCTTTGGGCTGGGCCACAACTTGAGCTTTACATACTGTGAAGGCCAGGGCCCCAAAGGCTAATATACTCAATACACCATATGATCATAATTTCCGGGGCTGGTTGGTGGGATTCAGATGCCCTGGGCCCATTGCCAGCCCAGAATTAGATGCGGTTTTTTAATATTGTTTATATTATTTCCGTGCATGTTTCTTAAAAAGAAATTCTGCCCAAGAGAATCATACATGTACATCATAGAATTAGTGTTGTACAATGAGGCCGAAGGATACTGTAATGGCTACAATGTCGAAATTATTGGAAATATGGACATTTTACTCAAAATTGCTTATTTATATGCACAAGATGCAAAAATGTGGATAACTCTCAACGAGATTGACGGTTAAAAAGGATATGAAGCTAATTGTTTTTGAGACTTTTGAAACAAATCATTTGTTTTAACCTCTGTTTTAATACTAATTTAGAAGGAAAATATATGTCACGCTCCGCTTCCCTAATATGGAAGGCGAGACGTGAGGAGGTCCGCTCAGACGTGGAGCTGTGAAGCTGCAGTCTGATAAGCGTCTGTAAAAATTTCGAAAAGTCGCAGGTCCTTGCATTTGCGACGAAACAACAACAATAATAAAGCAGATAAGAAAATATCCACCAACAACATCCAACAAATATTACATCACAGAATAGTCACAAAAGTACGAGTCTGAACAATAGGCCTAAAGCATGGCCAAACAAAACAAGAGAGATAGGTGCTACGCACCGAAACCTAACAACAACTAAGGAAAGGTAACAACTAAGGGGAGACTCCAAACGAGTCTAGGACTGGTCACCCGTGTCCTCGAACTCGGTCTCAGCAGGGACCTCGAACTCAGCGTCAACGAACTGCTCGTCCTCAACAACCTGCTCTGTCTCAAATCCTGACATGTGACACCCAAAGAGAAAAGGGCACATGTCAACAAAAGTCTCCCAATGGAAGCGGAGAACTTTTGTGCAAGGATACAAATAAAATAATGCAACTAGCAGTTCTACAATGATGATATGGCATGACATTAAGAGAGTGCAACAATTAAATTAACAAGACGAAAATAATTAAGCACGTCGTAGCAGAAAGCTACAAATCACTATTTCACGATTTCACGATTTCACGATTAACTTGTATTCACGATGTGCACAGGGTTTACGCCTTTTGGCTGAAGTGGCTGTACGGGCACACTTCTACGCTCAAGTGATCGCTTAACCCTACCCCTCCACGTGTATCGAGCGTTGGTTTCCCAACAACACTGTGCTCGCTTCTGGATCACGAGCCAGGAAGTGTTTATCAATATGGCATGGGGTTGTGCCCGCAAAAGCAGGTGCCTAGCCTCAATAGTTACAATTATTGTAGCGTGTGCTACGCAATCACGATAGAACAATTTGATGCATGACATGTAATGAGCAGTTAAAGTGCGTACATTCAATTGAAAGTAAACGTGACATGGCAGCATGAATGAAAACATGTAAAAAGTGTCGGATCTAGTTTCGTTGTCAAACTAGATCAATATGGTCGTCTAGGCAGCTATCATTTCACTGCCCAGTCTCTTTTACGCTAACAAATAATTGGCCTAAAAACGTGGCCTAATTAATTACTGGCAAGTATCACTTGCCTGTTTCCGGTGGTATTGGTCGCGTGGGTTCGAGCGTTGCGTTACGGTGAGTCCGGTTCGCTGTTTTGGTTACACAATTTATTGGATTAGATTTCTGCAAAAAAACGTGCAATATTAAAATAACACCCGAATTGGGTTCGCCTAATTTTATTGGGGTTTACTGGCTAGGGCGGTGTTGTGTCACATTAACCTGATATGCCTCATTTCATTTAATATTATTAACCTAACATTAATCAATAGTCACTTAACATGCTGAAATTAATTTAATAAGCTGATATTAGACCTATTACTAGCAACCTGTTAATTAACCTAATACCAACTAATGATAGGGTTTATTTATTTTGTGTTACTCTAACATGATAGGCCTTATTTATACTAATATTATTACCCTAACATCATTTAATCATACTAACACGGTGAAATCAAATTAACATTTAAATCTTACACTAAACTAACTAATATCAACAACCAGTTAATTAACTAAGCAAATATTAGTTAATGACAGGGTTATTAGCATGTTAACATTACATTAAAGGGGGTACACCCACTACACCTACTCCTTACACAAATAATTTAATAAAAACCCTAACTCTCTTTCTTATTACTAAGGCTATCACATGACCCCAGGCTATCACATGACCCCAACACTACTTGTTCAGTCAGTTCTTCATTAATAATACCCCGTACACAAATAATTTACACACAACTTATCTTTTAATAGTCAAGGCTGCCAACCACCCTTAGCACCTTTATTCAATCAACCCTTTATTATCAATTCCTTTCACTCCCCTTCTCTAACTTGGGATGTCCTATTCTTTAACATTATTTTCATTCAACCCTCCCCTTCTCTCTGTCACTCTTTCTCCTCTCAGTCTCTGTGTTTTTCTTTTTGTTTTTTTTTGTTCTTCAAGGTTCGGCAGCAATCATCAATGGGGGCTTGTGCGAAAATCAGAAGGAAGGGGACATCTCACCTTGCGGCGGAGGAGAGGGGCTGACGGGCGGCTTCCTGGGCGGCGGCGAGCGGCGTTTTCCGGCGGACGGCGCTGACTCCAGGCGACGGCGGCTCCGGGTGAGGGGGTGCGGCTCCTCACGGCGTGGGCGGCGCAGCGAGGGGTGAGGTCCGGCGGCTCGCGGCTTTGGTGAAGGGTGGTGAGGGTGGAGGAGGAAGGAGATGAAGAAGAAGGGGTTTGCTTTGTAGAGAAGAGGGATGGGTTTGAAGGATTCTGAAATTTCTTTCAGATTTTGGGTTTGATTGGGTTTTTGAATCTCAAATCTTAATTTCAGATTTGATTGTTGTGTGTTTGAATCTGTGTCCCAAAACTTCAGATCTGAAGTTGGTTTGTTGGATCTGAAATTTTGATTTTCAGATTGGGTTTCAGTTTGGGTGGATGATTGAGGGGCTGATTTCAAATTTGGGCTTGAGAAATTGGGTTGATGAAAAAAAAACAGGTTTTGGGAATTATTTAGGAATGATTTATTGCTGGTTTGTGGAATGGTTTTGCAGGGTTCGTTCATCAAGAGAGAACGTTGGCTTTTAAGAAAATGAGCAGGGAGACATCTTCCTTCATTTTGTCAAAGCAGAATTAATTTGATTGGGATGTGGATTTAATGAAATCTTTAGACTTTTATAGAGACGTGTTATTTTTCTCAAACGAAAACAAGGAACAAAGAGAAGCCAACTTTGATTTCAGAAGTGGTTGTTTAAAACGTGTGTGTTGTCGTGTAGCTAAGGGTTAAGGTAAAAACGTAATTAACGTAATTAATTAGTCATCATTAAAAATGAAAGGTAATTAGTAATTAGTGAAATAATTAAGCGATTTAGGAATGGTAATTAGTAAATTCTAGATGTAATTAATAAAGTAATTAGTAGGATAATTTAGTTAAACTTTTCTAGTTAATCTTAATGACGGCATGGTCAAACGAAAACAGAGATGCGCTCGCGTCGACACGTACAGATAAAAAGTAACTGGATAACAGAAATAAAATACTGACACACACAATCGAAAACTCGCCTAAAAATACCGGTCGTTACAATATATCTGATATTTGGATAATGAATGCACTAATCATATGACATGACATAATAGAAACAAAGAGGCAGTCCATGTTCTGAATGTGGTTCCTTCATTTCTTTTGCATATTACTGCAAAGGCCACCAAACAAAGATAGTGCTGGACAAGACACCATATAACGCATGAAGATAACTATACAATGTATTTCTTGTACTTAGGAGGGGGAAGATAACTGATACCTTAAATGCATGATCTGATATTTCTTCCACACAATTGTTCAGTACAAATCTGCACACAAGCAGATACGTCATTAGTTGCCTGTAAAATGCAGGGTAATAAATCAGCCAGAATGTTATGTTCTTCTATTAAATATATTTCACCAAAAACATCAAGTGAATTCATCATACTCCAATCAAACTGTCAACATTAGCACTGCATAATTTTCCATAGACATACACTTTGGCTACGTGCCCAACAATATATTTCGTATATTTTAGAAGCTGATCAACAATGCCGGCGTCAATTTTACTTTGATAAAAGGCATGTGCATAAGTTTGAATCAGTATTTTCTCATGCTACTGTATCAAATAATCCTTAATTATCAGGAGCAATCTTAGCTGGTTGAACTGTTGAAGGAATCCTTCGCTAGCTGGATGCAATAAATATTGTATCAGGGGAGAAGCATAGATGAAGTACATTACTTGTGAGAGGTGGTGCCAATTTTACTGGGATACATTTGGCCATTTGGGTGGCAGCTCAGATGACCATGACCAGCCATTTAGCACCAGAAACATGGAAAAACTACAGAAATTTGTCAACCAAAAATCTCTAGCTTCCTCCACACATCCTTGGCCTTGGGGATGAAATTTGTCATCAAAATTTGATATTTTTGAAAGCATTTGTTGATAAGATGAAATATTCATACAATTAACGCTTGAATTCGTAGTACAGAGGACTCCTTTCACATATTGTAACAAATAAGTAACCCAACATTTTTGGGTTGCTTGTTTTTAATGGCTTGTTGAGATTCAGTTTTACTTGATTGTTCAATTTTCTATGCTTTGACTTCTGAGGTTGGATGAACGCTCGCTCCTTAATTGTGTAGAATTTCTAGCTTCTTAACAAAAAAATCCAGATCGTTGACTAATGATTGATTGATCGCCTAACATCCAACAAAAGTTGGTCATGGAGCACAACTCCATTGAAGTGAAAAGAAGATCAGATACAGATGCTACATGAGATTGTTTCAGATCTGGGAAATACTATGGATTAATCTTTAAGGTGCAGCTGGTGTTTACTAAGCCAAGTAGTATTAAATAAAATCCCTCCCTTTGGCCAATGTCTACACAACTAGAAGGAAGGAAGAGCAGTGTCTTTCTGGATCTCAAGCAAACACCTTTATTTCTCATGCAAGTATATGTACGCATAGATGGAGATTTGAGCTGAAGCACAAGCCTAAGAGGTGCACAGACAAGATGAGTAGCTATAGCAGCAGCAGGAAGAGATCTCAGAGGCTGCTGCTGCTGATGCTGGCCTTCGGGCACTGATATTTGTTAAACTATTGTTAAACTAACGTAACTGTCTTAAAGAAGCAAGCTCTTAGACCGTAAAAGATGTCAACTGATATTTATATGCAACTGATATTTGTTAAACTGAAGCCGTCAATGCAAAAAAATTTGATATCAAACAATATACTCTCAATGCATAACTTACTCAATTTTCATTGGTTGCTGGATAACTTCCTCTGCTTGAGTTACATGACGGCATGCTACTAGCATCTGGAGCCTGTATTTGTACCGAACATACGAGGGACATTTCAGATACGATACATGAAAGTTGGTCAGAACATCGTTGTTAGTTTCTCACAGATTCAGATGAAACCCTCGATAAATAGAAAAATTGTGCACACAACATATATTGTTAGGGTTGAATTCTGCTGATATTTATTGGCATTAGTGGCACAATAGATGGAGAGTTCTGTTTGAGGAATCAGAAGTGTTTTTGAGCAGATTGAGCAGTATTGTTGAACATAATGTCGTTCAACAAAATGTTCAACATTCGGGATCTGGATTTCTGGTTCGTATGCAGAAACGCTGCTTTGGTTTCAGATCCGATTTGCTGCCTAAAATGACGGGGATTCTGAATTGATTGTGGAATATCTGCTTGAGAGATTTTTGGAAAGCCCTTCCTAAATCTGTTGCTAAATTGAAGGCATGTTGGGATGAAATAGAAAGAGAATATCTCGCAGATTTGTTGGTTGGAAAGATTGATTGCTGCAGATCTTTTATTGTTGTTATTTCCAGAAGATTTGAAAGAATCATTTCCTATCTTGGTTCAGTTAATTGTGGGTGAGCTGGAGATATATTTGGAAGCTATTATCTCTCGTTATTATTGCCGATTCGGTTGGAAAGAATCTCGCTCGGTTGGAAAGAATAATTATTGTTGCAATTGAAGATCGATTGGAGATATAATTGGAAGTTGCTATCTCTCGGGATTGGTTATTGAATTTGTTAGAGAGATTTTCGCCCGCAAATATTGGTTGGAAGATCTTGTTGAAGATATTGTGGAACCACTTGCCCGAAGTGATTCCTTAATTTGTGGGCTGCCGATTCTGCACGGGATTTTAGCGAGCGTCCCTCCTTATCTACTCGGTGATTGAGGGGGAGCAAGGTATTTGAATGTGTGTGCGGTTTTGCGGCTAGGGAGACTTTTGACGAAAGTTTTGAAGAATTCCGGGAGGAGGCAGACGGCTACGCACGTAGGATCAATGGAGTTGATCTAGTCGGTTGTGCAAGGGGAACTTACGGGCAAGGGGAATTTGCCGAGAATACTCCATGGGTTGGTAGAGACCACCCATCACGGTTTGTATTGAGGGGGAGGTTGTTCCTCCTAATAGAATCGCGATAATTAGTGATTGTACTCATTGATTATTTTAGTGGAGTATTCTGATTTTCTGGGCGTGGCCCCGCAGATGTAGGTGTGCGCACCGAACTGCGTTACCAAGTCTCTTGTGTCACCTTGGTGTTTATGTTTTATCTTTGTGTTTTATTTGTCGTGCTTAAGTACTGAACTTTCAATTGGTATCAGAGCAGGTCACCCGTGTTTCTTTGTTAACAAAGAAGGTGTGATCTTGGATTTCAGTACTTGAATCATGGCTACACGAGAAGGTGCCTCCGTTGTTCGTCCCCCACTCCTCACCGGTACAAACTACACTTACTGGAAGTCTCAAATGCGTGTATTCATCAAGTCCATTGATGAGAAGGCCTGGATCGCTATCGTTGAAGGATGGACACCGCCGATCGAAATTGACAAAGATGGCAAAGAACACCTCAAGCTGGCAAGAGACTGGAGTCGGATTGAAGAACATGCGGCCTTGTGCAATTCTAAAGCAACTAATGCTATTTTTTCGGCTGTAGATGAAGAGCAGTTCAAGCTGATCTCCACATGTGAGTATGCCAAAGAAGCATGGGATATTCTCCAGAATGTTCATGAAGGAACAAGTACAGTAAAAGCTTCCAAACTCCAAATGCTAGCTTCTCAGTTTGAAAATCTAAAGATGTATAACAACGAGACTGTTGCCGAATTCAATGGGAGGTTGAGAGATATAGCAAATCAGGCCTTCCAACTTGGGAAGAAATATTCACAAAAGAAGTTAGTTGAGAAAACCTTGAGATCTTTCCAGACAAATTTTTGGCCAAAGTTGCAGCCATTGAGGAGGCCAGAAATACGTCCACCATGAGACTGGATGAACTCATGGGATCTCTTCAAACCTATGAAATGAACCTGAAGCAGAATCAGAGGGACAAATGGATTGAAAATGAGTTTGAGTTAGATGATGACGTTGCCTTGCTGACCAAGAATTTCAGTAGAATGATGAAATAGATAAGCAACAAGGGTCAAAACTTCAGATCTGGTAACAATGCGGGACGTGCAAATCTTCCCTCTGCAGGCAAGAACAAAGGCAACGGGATACAGTGCAGAGAATGTGAGGGTTTTGGTCACATACAAGCCGAATGTGCCAATACCCTCAAGAAGCAGAAAGAGAAATCTTTATCAAGTACATGGAGTGAAGATGATTCTGATGGGAGTGTTAAAAATGAAGACATCATCAGTAATTACATTGCCCTCGCAGCCTCTTAGAAGAAAGGGCTTGATTACAACAAACTAGCCAATGTCAGACAGAATGTTGCAACATTATGTTCAACATCATGTTCAACATCATGTACAACATCTACAATCGAATTAGATTCTGAAGCTGATAGCGATGGGAAAGTTAGTGACGATGATATCCGTACAACATACCAGATGATGTTTGAGAAGTGGATGCAAATCTGCAATATCAACAAAGTCCTGAAGGAGGAGAATGAAAGACTGAAGAAAGAGAAGGAGGAGATCAAAATCGAATGTCTGAAAGCTGAGGAAAACTGTAGAGAATTGGAAAGCAACTTCAGAAATGTTCTTCTCAGGGCAGAAAAAGCTGAATGCATATTGGAGAAGTGGAATTCTGGAAAAACAAAGCTGGATGATATCTTGAATATGGGTAAGACTTCAGGAGATCGCACCGGAGTGGGATACAATAGAGGATCTTTTGATGATGTGTCTGCTGAAAGAAGAAGTCAAGTTAGCAAAGAACTTGAAAGAATGGATCTGCACAAGGGCCATGATCAGAAGAAGAGGCAGATTAGAGGTATAAAAGGTGCTCGTTCTGTATGCAGTTACTGCAAGTTCATAGGCCATACTGAGAGAAACTGCTACAGTCGCATGCGACATTGGTCAGAAGGAAGAAATGTTAGACATCCTGATATGAAGATGAAGAAGCAATGGGTCAAGAAGTCTGAATTATACAGCAAGAACACTACAGCTTCAGAGAGAACACTTCATGTTGTGACTAATGTTGTAACATTAGATACAATACAGAACAATGTTGCTGCAGATGTTATGACACCAGACTCGACATCTCCCCTCGACAATCACTGTGAGCAACCTTCGCCAAAGTCTCATGAATCTTCATCTAGAATTATTAGAGTGCTATCTCGTCGCTTTGCTCACTGCTCTTCCTCCACTGGTGCCATTGAATCTTCGCATGTACCCTCTCCTGCACAGCAATCCACCTCTGCTTCATCTTCTGCGGCCTCATCATCTAGACCGGTTGACTTCCCTAAAGTTCGTTCACTTCTTAGCCGGTTCCAACGCAACCACGTCTCCAAATTTTGACATACAGACCACCGAAGATCCTCTGTCAACACCGCCGATGTTTTTCTATTCTCCAACTTCTTTTTGGCCCCTCAGAGCTCGACTCAGATGTGAGGTATAATGCTCTTTCTCTTATTCTGATGTGCCTGAGAATTTATTTGCTATTAAGAGAGACAGACGAGCCTCTGGATGTGCCTCAGTTGAGTTTTTCTGAATTTTTCTTTTGGAGATGTGAGGCTAGCTGAAAGGGGGAGAATGTGGTGTCTTTTCTGGATAATTTTGATGTCTCTTCTGAAGTGATTATTGCTCGGGTTGTTCTAGTAAGGGGGAGAATGTGGTTTGGATTATTGTGGCTCAAAGGGGGAGAATTTGTGTGTTTGCTTTGGGTTGTGCCACATAATGCCAAAGGGGGAGATTGTTAGGGTTGAATTCTGCTGATATTTATTGGCATTAGTGGCACAATAGATGGAGAGTTCTGTTTGAGGAATCAGAAGTGTTTTTGAGCAGATTGAGCAGTATTGTTGAACATAATGTCGTTCAACAAAATGTTCAACATTCGGGATCTGGATTTCTGGTTCGTATGCAGAAACGCTGCTTTGGTTTCAGATCCGATTTGCTGCCTAAAATGACGGGGATTCTGAATTGATTGTGGAATATCTGCTTGAGAGATTTTTGGAAAGCCCTTCCTAAATCTGTTGCTAAATTGAAGGCATGTTGGGATGAAATAGAAAGAGAATATCTCGCAGATTTGTTGGTTGGAAAGATTGATTGCTGCAGATCTTTTATTGTTGTTATTTCCAGAAGATTTGAAAGAATCATTTCCTATCTTGGTTCAGTTAATTGTGGGTGAGCTGGAGATATATATGGAAGCTATTATCTCTCGTTATTATTGCCGATTCGGTTGGAAAGAATCTCGCTCGGTTGGAAAGAATAATTATTGTTGCAATTGAAGATCGGTTGGAGATATAATTGGAAGTTGCTATCTCTCGGGATTGGTTATTGAATTTGTTAGAGAGATTTTCGCCCGCAAATATTGGTTGGAAGATCTTGTTGAAGATATTATGGAACCACTTGCCCGAAGTGATTCCTTAATTTGTGGGCTGCCAATTCTGCACGGGATTTTAGCGAGCGTCCCTCCTTATCTACTCGGTGATTGAGGGGGAGCAAGGTATTTGAATGTGTGTGCGGTTTTGCTGCTAGGGAGACTTTTGACGAAAGTTTTGAAGAACTCCGGGAGGAGGCCGACGGCTACGCACGTAGGATCAATGGAGTTGATCTAGTCGGTTGTGCAAGGGGAACTTGCGGGCAAGGGGAATTTGCCGAGAATACTCCATGGGTTGGTAGAGACCACCCATCACGGTTTGTATTGAGGGGGAGGTTGTTCCTCCTAATAGAATCGCGATAATTAGTGATTGTACTCATTGATTATTTTAGTGGAGTATTCTGATTTTCTGGGCGTGGCCCCGCAGATGTAGGTGTGCGCACCGAACTGCGTTACCAAGTCTCTTGTGTCACCTTGGTGTTTATGTTTTATCTTTGTGTTTTATTTGTCGTGCTTAAGTACTGAACTTTCATATACAAACATAGACAGTATCATAGCCAACTTTGAAAAAACTTTGAAAAAAACTATAGCCATGCTAAGGAAAGTAAGTCCAGAAACTACAACAAACTGGAACAAAACAATAGAAAACCATTGAAAAGACATTGAAAAAATCTGCAATGTTTCAGATTACAGCCTAAAATAAAAACATTTGGGTTTGGGAGAATATGTAAAAATACCTGTCTATCACAGGAAGGAATCATTTGATCGGGAATTGGTGCAGGCTCATCTGGGTGCATTTCTCTCCACAAGCGAAGGTAAGTTCTTTATAAAAATTTACTTCACTCTGGAGCATCCTCACCACTCGTATATCTCCTTGACTAGAACTTGATGGCGTACTTGTGTTAAGCTTAGATCGTGTGACGCCAAGTTCATATCCTCGAACACGACCAGGTCGTTCTTTTCCCAAGACATCATTAAGCGATGCTTCTTGTGCTGAATGGACTTGTTCTATGTTTGTTGAATCTTCGACCATTTCATCCACCCGATCATTAACAATGTTCTATTGTCAATATATAAAAACGAGTCAATATCAACTTAAATCAATTGTAAGAATAAAAACCAAGTGAAATTTAAATAAAATATATACAATAATATTTGCAGTAATAGGATCAAAGGTTTTATCCTTTTTGAAGTGAGTGATAGAGAAAACATCTAGTGGTCCGGGCTCAACGCCATGCTCTTGCACCTGTAAATAGAAATTTTCATAAAAGAGACCATGTTAAAAAATAAAACAAGCCTAGCAAATATTAATAAATTATATGGATATCACATAAGTGCACTTGTTTTTTATATTAAAAATGATATACAAATAAAAATAACAATTAAAACTAAAATAATATATACATACATAATCATGTCTTTCTCTAGCATAACTCTTGGAACCATTTCTATGGCGAGTTATTTGTAATTCAGCACTTTCTTTTGCCTTTTGAGACTTTCTATACAAAGATACGAAATTAAAAATTTTATTGAGATGAAAGTAGTTATCATATATAAGATTTTAAAAACTTTAATAAAAATCAGAAAATAATAACAAAGATCACCTTCATATCCTCTGAATTCCACCTCTCAACCCAAATTTGCCAATCATACTCAGGAATTTCCGTTGGCCGCTTGTTTTTTGCATAATAATCACGCTTCATCTCACATCTATAATCGCGTAATTTATGACCGGCTGATTGTAGAATGAATTCATCCATGTCCGAGTCGTATTCAAATTTTTTATGTAATAAAAAAACGAAAATAATATCACGCATCAAGCAATATATGGTTTCATCATTTATAAAATCAAAATAGACACTGGCCAAATGAGAGACATACCTTTAATAGAGTAAGAAGATGATCTTTGTATGGATGATCAACATTGCGCCATGACTTTGCACGAAAAGGAATTATTGCATTACTCCTTCCTAAAGTGCCAAGGTAGTTCATTATTAACAATGTAGTTACAGAAATCGGTTGAGCATGACTGTTTGTCATGACATGTACTCTCTTTTCTTCTGGTAGAGTGCAGATGTCTTTCATCATTGTTTTACCTCTTGTATTCTTATCTACAAAAAAATGTGTTAAATCCATAAGGTAGCTACAGCATGACAAATATAATATTTCAAGTGATGAAAATGTGACTGACCAGTAGCAGGTGTAGTAGATGATGAAGGTGTAGTAGATGATGACATTGCCAAAAAAGATGCTACAGCTGTAGGTGCTAATGGCACGTCTGCATGATGTGTTGGAGCAGACTGTGTAGGTGCAGGCGTAGTTGGCAAGGGTGCAAGTTGAGGTCCAGATAATACATGTTCATCTCTTGTAGGTACAGATGATATGCCACCCTCTTGACTTTGTCTTGAAAAAATCATTTTCAGCTTTCTCTTGACTGGGGCCATAGCTAAGTCACCTAAATCTGTATGTATAGAGAAGTGTGTAGATCATAAGCACGTTGGGAAAAACATTTCTCATTAAAAGCTCATTGTCAATATGCTGAAAAGTAATTCCAATTCAAGAGAAAAAAATCAAACATTACCCAAAAATATGCCTAGAAAAAAGAACAATGGAGAGTTATGTTACAAAGAAGTAAATTTAATTTTATTCCTCACTACAAGAAGTTTAGCTAGACAGTTCTTGAAAGCATGCTTATTGTCAGAATTGAGCCAAAAGCAACATATGCAAAGTATTTAAAACTGGGTATCTGTATTAAAGCATACCGATAAATGCAATCCTTTATTTCAGTGTTGGGAGGGCTGGCTTGCTAAACCCACGGTCACTCTTTTCTACCTGCATTTAGCACAAACAAAGTCACAAGTGAATCACTAACTATTTGATCATCATCGATCTTTAGAAGCAGCGAATATGACTTGTTAATGGCACACATGACTCTAATTGTATTGGTGCATAAGTTACTAATAAAGGTGTATCTGTTTCATGGATGCTAGCTCTGGTTTTGTTGCATTTATTGCCATTTCTTACAATCAACCAAATCTCTTATGATTGTAACACTCAGTTACCCAAGATGAAGAGCTGCCCTCAAGTGTTAAACAGATAATTCTAACTATGATAATAGGCTTTCATACAAGAAAATGTATGATGCAGAAAGCATAATACAATCCTATAAGAAAGCATAATACACCCAGTTACCCAAGATGAAGAGCTGCCCTTAAGTGTTAAACAGATAATTCTAATATTTTCAATTTTCACTATTTTTAAGTGATGAAAACTGTCCATTTTGATCTTCAAATCTTAAAACACCAAATTTTACTTTGTGACTACTGGATGGTTTGCTTAGCAAGAAGTCTATTATTGTGAAACAGTTAAAATTGCAATGGGTGGATGAACGAGTATTGTTCATTTGATTTTCTGTTTCGTTTCCCACTACGACTAATATTTTCTTCAACCAAAAATAGTTGAACAAATTTCATGCGACCAAAGCAAAAGTTGTTTTGTTTGCTGAAACCTGTCCGCCAAGGGCCTGTTTGGAACAATGAAACCCATTTGGAAACTCAACTGTCAACATGCTTTTTCTAATATTTACAACATCATTTTGTAAGCATGAATTCTTAAACCCACAAGAGATAGAAAAACAATAACACAGCTGAGGCTTTCTGACCTTGATATGCGCATCAAATTTGCTCTCAAATTTCCATATAACGGGGGAAAAAGGTCTTTTTGGAACACTTGCTTGCAACTCTTTCCTGTAGGCAGCAAATACATGCACCACAGCAACAGATGTTAGATTACTTCAATGACCGTGCAAGACCAGTAGAGTTATATTCAATACACTGCTGGATGGTTACTAGCAAACTTGGAGTATCATACGTTAACACACGAAGATCAATGAAAATGGAATCTCTCCCACTATTTTTGGGGAAAATCAGAAGACAGAATTGGGAAAATAACAAATTAGCAAACTATGGGAAAAAATAGATAAACATATAAATAAAGTTCCAGTATCACTCTACATGACACAATGCATGAGTTTATTATGAACCTCTGCAAACATTTACTTTGTGACTTGCTTTTATGTATCCTCCACAAATATTTGCAAAACAAGAATGCTTGTCATAAAAGGAACCTTTCAAAATGAATGAATCAAAAAGTTGCTGACAATATAGATGAAATATGGTACATTCTTTTCACAGACTTGTCAGTTAAAATATCTTTTCACAAAATAATAAAACTTATTACCCAAAACAAAACATGTCAGTTCAATGCACATCCCTGGAATCTGAGCAACATTTTATGGGCTATAAACGTTTTATGACAAGCATAAACCTCAAAAGATCCATGGTTCATAAACACAGGAAAACAGTGGATGCGATTGGTCCAATGCATGCAATCCTGTTGGAGGCTCCCATCATCATCTAGTCTTACTGTTATCTAAATGGGGTCAGTTATTTTTAAATATTTTAGGGGCATTTGGCCAAATATTTTCAAGGTACGTCTCTTCATATTATTTTTTGAATGGTTATATATAAAATGTTTTTGGGGCGTACAATAAGCTTATCCTTCCTGTTTGCTACCTAGGCAATAGGTTAAAATCCGAGGTGTTAGCATTGTACTTGGGTTAGGCAAGCCTGTAATGGGTATGATTGTTTTATTCATACACAACTTAAAAGGAGGTCGTTCTTGAGTTAATGTCAATAATAATGTGTTACTTCGTGTTCTAACATTGCATGCCTATATGTTATCCAGTATTCTTAATGACAGTTTGATTGTCCATTAACAGTTGGGTTATTCTTAGTCATTAAACTTGCAAATTCTTGCATTCTTGTTCGAACTTATAATTTCATGCAGCTTTTTCTTTGTTACCGAATGGTTTATTAAAATCCCCGATAATTGGTCATGCATGAACATTTACTTGTTCCAAGTACTTGTACATCACGTGACCCCTTATGCAAATTGGTATGGTAGAACTGGACGTCTAGAGTCACATATGATCAAGCATTATACTGAAATATTGAAATCTCATTTTCTTCTTAGAAATATGTAGTAGTATGTAGTGTCTAACTACATGTTATGCATGAGCAGTGGGTTGGATGTCCTTTCAACCCCCATTGCATGTAGCTCACCTTATCAAACCTTGAGCCATGTGCAGGTTGCTTTGATATGAAAACATACCTTGGTCCCTTCACTTTTGCAATCTGGGCTTCCTATTGTTGGAATTTTATGTCAGTTCTGAAAATTTAAACGAATCAAACTTATTGATCTTCAGTTCCATACTTGTATTACATGTTACAAGGATTTAAGAGCCACATGAGTCTGCTGGTACTATTATTTAAACTGAAAATACTTTTTATGTTGTTCTTCAAATTGATTTTTATGCATCACCTTTCCTCAACCCTTGGGCTTCTTCACTTGACCTTTGACACTGAGTTTAACAGCTTCTAATGTCTTTAAGATGTTCAGTTGGCATTTACAAACTCAAACCAAATATTAGTCCCCATGCCTACTGCTTATTATCAGAATGTAATCAAAGATTAAGATCTTAAGGAAGTTGGGGATAACAGGATGGTAAAGAAGTAAGAGCAGGAGTTGAAGTATTAAGCTTGAACTCAATCTTCTTCAGTAAAAAAAAGTAGAAACATTTCTTTCAAAAACAAATTGATAAATCCACCTCTGTAATCCCACCAACAAGAAAAGCAAACGGTGCCCATGAAAGAGAGCCCCTTTTATTCTTCACATATGATGAGAATTTATATCACCGACTACAGGTTAATAATAAAACAACAAAGAATAATGTTTCATGAAATGAAAGAGAATCAGCCAATTACCTAAGTTATTGTATGTCTCCACAAATGAAGAATTTACAGCAATTGACCAATCGATCATGCATGTTGCGGCATCTGTTTTGCCATAAATTATAAAATTCATAATTAAAACTTCGGGAAGAATTAATATCAAATATATGTGAAATAATACTATTTGGAATGTTACTATTTACCTCTTGGCTCATAAAAACAAAAAGATTTGGAAAAAAGCAAGACTATCACAATGCCACAAGTTAACTACTCCATATGTTGTCAATTATATGCATACAATGTAATTTATTAAATCTCATTACAATGTTAATGATCTTCATTCAAATCAACATCATTTTCATTTGGTAATGATAATGATGTAATACAAACACTATCATCATCCTCTACTCCCATATCATATAAGTCCATCGGTTTTGTTTTCAGTACAACGTGCCAATTTGGGGTTTTGGCATCTTGGACATAGAACACTTGTTGAACTTGGATGCGAGAATAAATGGATAGTCTTGCCATCGAGATCCCATGTGAATTTTCCTATCAAAATTTAACAACGTATATCCATATTCGTCTTTTCTCATTCCAGTACGATGAATGATATCATACCATTGACATTTGAACATGACTATTCTAAAGCTGTCGAAGTAATTTAATTCAATAATATCAGTGATAGATCCATAATAAACTTCCTCATCGTCATCTCCCTGTCTGTCGGCATGGTTGTTATCGACAGCAACCATAACACCACTATTCTGGGTGGTCTTTCGTTGTTCACTTGATTTGGTTCGAAATTTATATCCATTGATCATGAACCCTTTAAACCTCCTCACTACTGGACATGGACCACGTGCCAAAGCAATTATAACATCTGGCTCATTATCTTCAATCATTTTAGGAACCTACAAAAAATAAAGTAGCGTTTTAGTTTTAGAAAAGTGTCATAACATTTAGGACTTTTGAAGTTAACATATGGTTTGCACCTTGGATTGCAACCATTTGGAGAACTCTTTTATCACTAAGTTTTGCAACTCTGCATCTGTAAGATGTCTTGGTCTAGCCTCAAGTTCTTTTTGTGTAATGAATTTCCTGTAAGATATGTTAATTATCAAAATGAAGAGAAGAACACCCTAATCTTCACTCTTTATGTAGTCAGGAAGCACTTACTCCCGCCATCGATCAAGTTCATTACTATATAGAAGTACACATCTATGAGCAAATATCATGGATTGTTTATCAATAGTGTCATTGATGATACCACCAAGAGCACGTCCTGATGTGTCAAACAAGTAAGCTCCTGTTAACTCTTCACCTTCCAAATAATTATTAACTCTCCCTTCAAACAACAATGTGTTTACTCCTTTGAAGTATCTAGAACAAAAAACCAAACATTCATTGGCCAAATATCCTTGAGCAATCGATCCTTCAGGACTGGCTTTGTTCTTGACAAAAGTTTTCAAAACCAATAAATCCCTGCAAAAAAAGATTTGTGCTATTAAATTTACTAATCAATATGAACATTATAACTAATACCAATTAAATATAAAAATATACCTCTCAATGGGATACATCCATCTGTAATGAACTGGTCTCCCAAGCATCGCCTCGGTTGCAAGATGAACCACCAAATGTACCATAATGGTGAAAAAGCTGGGAGGAAAAAGTTTCTCAATCTTACAAACTGTCACAACTACACGATTTTGCATTATATCCAAATTTGCAGGATCCAAAACTTTTGAACACAAGCTCTTGAAAAAGGCACATAATTCAATTATTACTGATGCTACTTCTTTTGGCATGGAGCATCGTAGGGCTAGTGGGAGTAGATCTTGCATCAACACATGTGAATCAAGGCTCTTAAGTGGCATTAGTTTCTGTTGTTCAATATTAACACAGCTGGATATATTGGATGAATATCCATCCGGAACCTTAATATTCTTCAAGGTCTTCAAGAACAAGTCTTTTTGTTTTTTATTCATTGTATACATGGCTGGATGATATTCACCATTATCATCTGGGTGAAGCCATTCTCTAATACCACAATCTTGCAAATCTTTTCTAGCAGCTAAATTGTCTTTTGATTTTCCTTTGATATTCATCAATGTACCAATAATATTGTCGCAGCCATTTTTTCTATATGCATGACATCCAAATTATGACGTTTGTCTTTTGATTTTCCTTTGATATTCATCAATGTACCAATAATATTGTCGCAGCCATTTTTTCTATATGCATGACATCCAAATTATGACGTAACAAGTTATGCTCCCAGTATTCCAGCTTAAAAATATACTTTTTCTTCCACTGTTTATAAGCAAGACCACCAGGAGCAGCACCATCCCTGTTAATTTCATTGTCTTCACCAACTT
The DNA here is from genome assembly GCA_030789695.1 of Scilla litardierei. NCBI lineage: Eukaryota > Viridiplantae > Streptophyta > Magnoliopsida > Asparagales > Asparagaceae > Scilla > Scilla litardierei. Next base: position 745,246,167 of record CM061142.1, read on the forward strand.
CATCCTCCTCCTCAATGGCTAATTCTTCATATTCCCACAAAGCTTGTTGCTTATCTATTTCTCCAATTTTCTTTCTTTTTTGGCCAACGTCTTTACCTTTTCCATACTCGCATATCTTAGATATAGTTTGTCTTAATATATTAGTTCCAGTTGGAGGGTTCGGAGCCTGTCCATATTCAGCAGATTTATCAAAAGCTTCTTTCTGTCTACGAAAGACATGTCCTTCAGGTAGCCATCGCCTATGACCCAAGTAACACCACTTTTTTCCAGCATTCAACCATGTAGAGCAGGTTGATGCTTGCCATGTAGGACATGCAAATTGACCCCGAGTACTCCAACCAGACAAATTAGCAAATGCTGGAAAATCATTAATTGTAAATAATAATGCCCCACTCAGTGTAAAAGTGTTTCCAGCGAAAGAATCAAAGGCCTCCACGCCTTCCCACAACTGCTGCAACTCTTGTATAAGAGGTTGTAAGTAAAAAATCAATATCATTTCCTGGACCTTTTTCACCGGGAATGACCATTGACAATATGCTAGAAGTCTTACTCATACACTCCCATGGTGGCATGTTATTAGGTATAAGAATCACTGGCCAAGTACTATAAGTTGTATTCATTGTTCGAAATGGGTTAACACCATCAGAAGCTAAACCTAATCTAACGTTACGTGGATCAGAAGCAAAAGAAGGGTGCTTTAAATTAAAATCTTTCCACGCCTGAGCATCGGCCGGATGTCTCAACATTCCATCTTTTGTACGATGCTCACTATGCCATCTCATCAAGGATGAAGTTTTAGATGACAAGTATAGCCGCTTCAATCGAGGTATCAATGGAAAATAATGCAACACTTTGGCAGGAATGTTTTTTGAAAGGTGACTCTCACCGTAACTTGTGCTTCCACCGCCCTTTGTACCTTTTCAATGTGATACCTTACAAACATCACATGATTGATAATTAGATCTATCACCCCAATACAATATGCAATCATTTGGACATGCGTGAATTTTCTGAACACCAAGACCAAGTTGATTGACCACTTTCCCTGCTTCGTAATTTGAAGTCGGCAATGCAATATTAGGAAATGCATCATTAAGCAATTCAAGCAACATAGAAAAGTACTTCCCAGGCATTCCACTTAGGCATTTAATATGCAAAAGGTGTAAGAGAAATGATAACTTAGAATATTTCTAACACCCCGGATATAATTTTAAGAAAACTTCTCATATCAGGAATGTGTTCGCTAGAATTTTATCCATCATTGACCCCGTCCGTTGACTTTGAAACATTTGAATCCATGGGTGCATTGTCCATAGTTTGATTATTATCTGCATTAGACATATATGTCTCAAATGCATCATTTAGTAACTGCCTCATATCAACATGCTTATTTAGTGGTTGTCGATCATTAACCTCCAGATGTGTAGAAGATTGTTCACGTGACACGTTGGTAGAATCACTCCTGTCACTCGTTACTTTCTCTCCATGATGGTACCAAGTTGTATAATTGGCTAGCATCCCTTTTACAATTAAATTCTCATATATGATAGTGTAGTTGTGATGACCTTGAAACACACATTTCTTGCAAGGACATGGAATCTCTGAATCTCTAGACTTATCTCTAAATGCAAAGTCCAAAATTTTTTTTACACCATCCACATATTCTTTGGTAACTCAAGACTTATTTATCCAACCTCGATCCATTATGAAACTACAAAAAGTTGAAACAATAATACATTATTAAAAAATAGATCAAATTTGAAGGACGATATATATATATATATATATATATATATATATATATATATATATATATATATATATATATATATATATGTATGTATGTATGTATGTATCAAATTGGAAATGAAATGGTGGTAAATAAATGAGCATACTCTAATAAAGAGAAAATAAAATTGCATAATTATGTTCAGATAGAATCTTTCCTTTCTTCAAGCCATCCACATCAATTGTAATATAAACTCATACCAAAAGATGTAACATCAATTGCAATGCACATCAACTGAACCTACTTAGGGCAAATTCTCCCAAACAACTATTCACACGCAACTATCAAATATAGGGACTACCAAAAGCAAATGCAAACACATACCAAATAACTATTCACACGATAAAGAGAGGCTAAGGAAGCATGTGGGAAGAGGTCAAGGAAGAGGTGGTTTACATGGTCATAGCAGAAGACAAAGAAATGATATGGGGTGTTTGTTCATCACATTTTACTTAATGTGCTACAGGCAAAAATTGTGCACATATATTCTATAAGCAGAAATTCTGATCGAATTGTTGTATATGCTATAAGCTGATAAACATTAGTTGAGTATATTATTAACAACTGTGACAGGAAGAATATAAAGATTGAATGTCGAGATGCTACACATGTTTAATAAGAAAAGTTAATTGCATGCCGAAACTTAGCCGAGGAAATTCATTGTAGTAGCGATAGTTGTGCTGCATTAAGAAGAAAAGATCAAGTTTATTGAGGAACGTCATGTATCTGGATCTAGTTCAGATAAGATCATCTTATGAAATCCCTGGGATCATTTTTCATTTTTATTGTTCTTTTCAGATGTAGTTTATGAAGTTTTTTTACTACATCGTGTGTTAAGAGATGATGCAAATTTGCAATTGGGCCAGGCTGAAAGAAGCGTTAGTTGTATTGGTTCATTGATAAGAAAGTGCTACGAGAAGGATCTGATCTGAATTCATTTGACAAAAGCTTCGACATGATATTATTTGATCAAGGTGGACTATTCTGAAGAAGTTAGTTCTAACTAGAAACTTCATTTCTATAAGACACCCATATAGAATCTAGTCTCTTTTGGGGGCATTCATATGTAGCTAACCAAATGGCTCATCCAAGTAAGAAAATAAAGGTTGGTTAGTCATAATGAAGATGCCAAGTTTGAACACAAATATAATGGATTTCTAACATTTTTAAACATGAAAGAACACGTAGTACTGTTTTTATATTTTTAAACTTTTTCTGTGCTTTCTATGGCATAATGTAACTTCAATACTGAAAATAAATGGTTGGAATTGCTCACGGCATACATCATTCAACAAATAATAGCAAGACCATGCAAAATATTACATATTCTATAAAAATGTCTCACAAGCATTTGATTTAGTTGTATACATTGCATGTGTTTTCTTCACTTTAACCATGCAAAATCGTTTGTTAAACTAAAGGCATTCATGTGTTTTTTGCCCCTTCTTCAAAATCCCTAAAAGAAATTGCCGACACTGCGAAAATATTCCAACCAAACAAAAAATTTACATTGAATCATAAATAGCTTAAACTAAAAAGTTTACAATAACTAATCTATGGAAACAAAGACAAAAATTGACTGAGCATAGCAAAAAGTTATCACAAAAAAATGCAAATTCCAATTCATCAAACATGCAACAAAAAAAGTATATGTCTTAGAAAATCACGATCTGTTGATCCAAAATTAAAACTGAATGCAAAATGTTCAGTATGATCAGACACAATGCAAAATCTTGATTTGTTGACCTAAAATTAAAACCGAATGCAAAATGCAAACTGAAGCTAGCTTATTTTGTCGTTTAGGTGGCATTTTGATGCTAGATGCCTATACGGCATCTTATGGGGTAAGAAAAAGGAGAGTGTGTAATGCGAACCCATAATTGAAGAAGGGAAAGAATGCTACGAGGATACTGACATTTCAACAGAAATTTCATCGCCATATTGCCCACATTGATCAAGCACAATTATCAACATCCAGTTCTCATTACTATCCTAACAAAATCAGCATTTTCCATATTTGAAGACAGAGAACATCCAGATTCTAAATTCTCATAAAACTTCTGAAAACGGTAGAAAGGTAGCAAGATTCCTCTATGTAATATGTATAGCTTAAGATTTATGAATGTTCATAGCATCCGATTGAGGCTGCAACATTTATTTGATGTGCTATGCGATTGGAAACAAAAATAAATGAAATTGGCTCAGTAAATTTGACAGAGTTTCAATACTTGATGGTATATTAATTTGTTTATTTTTGAATGTTTACATATCATCAGATCATCAGAGTTAGCTTGATTTTCCCATGTACACATGGTAATATTGAAGATCTTATCTCAAAATTTAAATCCTGGTATGCGGAGCATATGCCTGATGCATGTTTAAGAACAAAATGGCATGAACATTGCATGCTTAAAAGTTTACATATGAGCATTAAATACTTAGCGAAAAAAGTTTCAAATATCAAAGTTTACATATGATGCCGTACATGTGGTGTTTAAATAGATGATAGGATGATAAGCTTCATGCAGGGAGTCTACTTCATCCGACACAAATACCAAAAAGTTTCCAAAAGTGTAGTACTCACTGAAAGTTTCCAGTTTAAGAGAAGTTTGTAATAATGGTACAATGAAGTGGAAATTGTTAAAATATTTGTGAATTTGGAAGGTTGCTAATTTTTTGGTGGCCTAGAACAGATTAGTTTGCAGTGAGATTAATGCTATGAACCTAACCCCCTTCAACTTTTTTGTGGAGATATAAAAATACTTATGAGAACAATTATTCTGTCTTTTTTAATTGGGAAATGAGAGGGCCTTCTCTGTGTCCTACTTTTGTCTAATAAGTTTCCTACTATGGAGGTGTTTATCATATGTAAATTGATAATTTTCATATTTAAAAATAAATTGATTGGGCATAGACATGAATATATTTATGTACATTGCACATAATTTCTAACACAACAAAAATTTCAATCAAATTTTTTGCCTCATCTTCAAAATCCCTAAAAAAATTTTCGACACCGCTAAAATATTCCAACCAAATAAAAAATTTACATTGAATCAAAAATAGCCCAAACTAAAAAGTTTTATGAAAAAAGAAACCGATTTTTGCATTCTACGGTATGATCCTCATTAGTATCAAACTCTTAGCCCCAAAAATCCATGGTGATCTCCTCTCATGAATCATCGTTCTCTCCTCCTTGGACATCCTCAAACACTAAGTACAAATATTTTATTAAAAAAATAAAAACAAAATAAAACTAAAGCAACTTGTCTATTGTTCTAAGAACATAAATAAATCAATCACGTATTCTTTGTTTCTCATTTAAATTTTAACCAGAATACTTAGGATTGAATTTTCATATTAATTCATTTGGTTGTAGATAATCATGAGTGAAAAAAGAAGAATAAAAAGTGAATGCTAGATATAAAGTATGCTAATGAAATAGCTTGTTATCTATCAAAAGATAAAACATGGAATTTCACTGCTAACTATATACTTAAAATCAATTACTTCATAATTTTTTTTTCTACAAATCTAAAATTACAACCAATTAATCACCAAGAATATTTATTTCCATATCAAGAGCAACAAAATGTACAATTTTACTAATAAAAGCATATATAATATATAAGCACCACAGATAAAAAATTAACCATATATGATATATATATTCTACAAAGATGATAAAGTAACATATTATTCATAAAGCATCAATTAAAACAGTAAACATGCAATTTCACTACCAATTATATACTTACACCCAAATATTATTCATAAAGCATCAATTAAAACAGTAAACATACAATTTCACTACCAATTATATACTTACACCCAATTACTCCATGCATATTTCTTGTAAAAAAGTAATATTAAAACCAATTCATCAAAAAAATTGATCACCAAAAATGCTGTTCCACATATCTGGAGCAAAAATAAAATAAAATAGATCTCTCTATATAGACGGATTTAGGGAGGTTAGCGATCTCGCTGGAGCGTCGCCTGCCGACAAGCAATTCTTCCGCTACATTTCTCTTCAATTGCTTTGCCTTCAAATCTACGAAACAGAACAAAATAAATCATCCCAACAAAATCAAATCAATTGGGGGAAGACCCAAACCAAATCAGAAAGGGAGTAAGAGATAGAAAGGGTGTGGTGACTCACGGGAGAGGGTTTAGGGCTGGTGGCTGGCGATTGTTGGATAGAGAAGGAGATATTGGGAAGAGGCGACAGATCGTGGGGCTCATCGATTGATTGGAAGAGGCGACGGATCGTGGGGCTGATGGTCGTCGATGGATCGTGGGGTTCGTCGGCTGATTGGGAATAGGCGAGAGCGCGGGAGATGAAGGAGCAGCGGAAAATTAGTCGGGATGGGATTATCGTGACATAGTTATAGGAAAACAAAGGGGGCAGATGTTTTGCGCAGGGGGAGGGATTATTGTGACCTAGGGCAGAGGTTTCGCGGGGAGAGGCGGGGTTTTTTACATTTTCGCGGTAAAATTTGGGGAAATTTCGGGACTTCCCCCAAGATCAGCATCAACTATTATAATGTGATCAATATTGAAATTTTCGGTATGAAAAACATGTTTAATAAAATAATATAGATATTAAATAGTAATAACAATAATTTACATACATTGAAATTAACTAGTTTGTTAGTGATCTCTTTCTTTGTATGTGTTCAATTTGTTGGCAGCTGGTGTCTGTTTGTATATATACATGGAGCCATCCTCACAAGTAGTCACAACAAAGCAATTTATGTATGTGAATGTGAAAATTAAAGCGACGTATGTAACTCCAGGCTAAATTCTATATCTAGCAGTTTAATTATCTAGCTTTATGGCTAGTAATATAAATAAATTAGCTAATTACATATCCCTGGGTTTGCAGCGTGTTAAAGATCAAAAGCCCATGCAATTCTTTCCGCTATTTTTCGCCACTGTGATCTTCTTGTTCATCGTATCGATGCGGAGACGGTGGAAGCTCCCATTTCCTCCGGGGCCTCGCCCCCTCCCCCATCGTCGGCAACATGAACATGATGGACCAGCAAACCCACCGCATCCTGGCAAGGCTTGCGCAACAATACAACGGTCTCTTCTACATGCGGCTCTGTTTCGTCCGTGCATTCGCCGTCTCAACCCCAGAGATGGCCCATCAAGTGCTGCATGTCCAAGACAACGCGCCTTCTCCAACCGCCCGACCACCATCGCCATCGCTTACCTCACCTACGACCATAGCCATCACAACAATCCTCACTTTTCTTTTTGCCAACGTGTAACGAATAGATATCATTTATTTAAATTTATTTACAAGTTTGCCATTATAAATTTACAGCATTTCCCAACGTTTTAAAAAACACCGGGAAAAGCCCAGCATTTACCGACGTTTTTCGGAAAGTGCTAGCAAAAGTCGAGCATTTCCCAACGTTTTAAATAAGCGTTGGAAAAAGTCCCGCATTTGCAGCGTTTTTTGTAAAGCGCTGGCAAAAGTCCTGCATGTTCCAACGTTTTAAAAAAGCGTAGGGAAAAGTCCAGCATTTGCCAGCGTTTTTGGAAAGCGCTGGCAAACGTTCAGCATCTCCCCACTTTTTAAAAAAATCGTCAGGAAAAGTACAGCATTTGCCTGCATTTTTCGGAAAACATCGAGAAAAACCCAACATTTACCAACATTCTTATAAACGCTGGTAAAAGTCTAGCATTTGCTGGCGTTTTTATAAACGCTGGCAAATGTCGAAATACTAATAGACATTTGCCAACGTTTCTTTAAAACGTTGGCATAAAAACGTTGGCAAAAGCCATTTTTTAGTAGTGTTAAGGCACCTATATGTTTGTGGTTGTCCAGCAGAAGCAAGAATCAATAATCCACATATAAAGAAGTTAGATTCTCGAACGATTAGTGGGTATTTTATTGGTTACCCAGAGAAATCAAAAGGGTATATATTTTATTGTCCTAATCATAATCCTAGAATTATGGAAACTGGTGTTGCAAAATTCCTTGAGAATGAACGGTTTAGTGGGAGCAAGGAACAACATGATATGGACGTAAATGAAATTAAGATGAATATTCCTTTATCAGTAAATGTCCCTTCACCTATGACTGTAAGTGTTAGATTCTCGAACGATTAGTGGGTATTTTATTGGTTACCCAGAGAAATCAAAAGGGTATATATTTTATTGTCCTAATCATAATCCTAGAATTATGGAAACTGGTGTTGCAAAATTCCTTGAGAATGAACGGTTTAGTGGGAGCAAGGAACAACATGATATGGACGAAAATGAAATTAAGATGAACAGTCCTTTACCAGTAAATGTCCCTTCACCTATGACTGTAAGTGTTCCATCTTCTATTGCTGTTTCAAGTGTTGTTCCAAATATTGCATCAAGTCTTGCCAATAATGGACAACACTATTATGATGATACATATATGGAAGAAAGCAACCCACAATTGTCTGAAACAATATACCTTTGAGGAGATCTCAAAGAATAAGAAAACCTGCTATTCCTAATGATTATGAAATATATTTGCAAGAAACAGACATTGGAATCAATAATGATCCAGTTTCATTTACGGAAGCTATTGAAAGTAATGAGTCCGAAAAATGGATTGATGGCATGAAAGATGAGTTAAATCCATAGACGATAATCAAGGCTGGGATATCATTGATTTACCAAAGGGTGTGAAGCAAGTCGGCTGTAAGTGGGTTTTCAAGACCAAGCGTGACTCTAATGGTAATATGAACGATACAAAGCAAGACTTATTGCCAAAGGTTTTACTCAAAAGGATAAAGAGACATTTTCACCTGTTTCAAAGAAGGACTCGTTACGTATAATTTTAGCTTTGGGGGCTCATTTTGACTTGGAGTTGCACCAAATGGACGTCAAAACTGCCTTTCTAAATGGAGATCTTGAAGAAAAGGTTTATATGGACCAACCAGAAGGTTTTTCATTTAAAGAAGAAGGTCATAAAGTGTGTATAAACTTAATAAATCCATATATGGGCTTAAACAAGCTTCTAGGCAATGGTACATTAAGTTCAATGCTACCATTACATCTTTCGGTTTTGAAGAAAATAAAGCTGATCGCTGTATATACCAAAAGATCAGTGGGAGTAAATTTATGTTTTTAGTCCTATATGTTGATGACATCTTGCTATATGATGCGCAATACGAAAAATTATCTCTCGAGAAATTTTGAGATGAAAATTATGGGAGATGCATCCTATGTGATAGGAATAGAAATATTCCGGGATAGATCACAAGGAAAATTAGGATTGTCTCAAAGATGCTATATTGAAAGAGTTTTGGAGAAATTCAGAATGAAAGATTGTTCTGCTGGAGTTGTTCCAATTCAAAAAGGGGATAAATTTAGTCTTATGCAATGCCCAAAGAATGACTTAGAACGAAAGCAAATGGAATCTATTCCATATAGTTCTGTTGTGGAAAGTCTCATGTATGTGCAAACTTGCACAAGACCAGACAACAGTTTTGCGGTTGGAATGCTGGGTCGTTACCAAAGTAACCCTGGAATTGATCATTGGAAAGCTGCAAAGAAAGTCTTGTGATATCTTCAAGGAACAACAGATTACATGCTTATGTACAGAAGATCCAACCACTTGGAAGCAATTGGGTATTCGGACTTAGACTTTGTCGGATGCCTTTATAGTAGGAAGTCAACTTTTGGTTACTTATTCTTACTTGGAGAAGGAGATATATCATGGAAAAGTTCTCCATTATTGCTTCATCCACTATGGAAGATGAATTTGTGGCATGTTTTGAAGTCACAATTCAAGCATTATGGTTGCGAAACTTTATTTTAGTGCTTGAGATAGTTGATACTATTAATAAGCCACTGAAAATTTATTGTGACAACACCACAGCCGTATTTTTCTCTAAAAATGACAAGTAGTCAAGAGGCACCAAGCATATGGAATTGAAGTACTTTGCTGTTAACGATGAAGTTAATAAAAAGAGAATAATTATTGAGTATATTAGGATGGATCTCATGATTGCCAATCCTTTAACTAAAGGATTACAACCAAAGACATTTAGGGAACATGTACATAGAATGTGTGTTGGTTGTATTTAGCATGATAAATGATGATGTAATAATGTTAAACATTTTGAGCTCATTTATGTATTTATGAAATTTACGTGTATTCAAAAAGACTATTGTGGACCATTATAAGACTTATATATAAAGAATAGACCTAATATGACGAAGTGATAGTGTTTGTGGTATATGGAAGGAAGTATGTCTTTCATGATAGATTTACAACCACCATAACCCACATTTTATTTCAATCATATCTTGGTAAAGTATGAGGATGCATATAATGTAATATGTTAAAGAATTATCAAGCCAAGTGGGAGAATGTTGGAAAAACATTTAATAATAATAATTTATTATTATAATAACCGTTTTTCGGTTATGGCCTGATAGTTATAACTTCCTAGGAGTTATAACTTCCCAATCAATCTCATCCGTTAGATCTAATGCTTGATGGACGCACTAGATTGATTTAGGGAATCTATAAATAGGTTCTTTCCCTATCCCTTGGTACACACTACATTTCCATCACAAATTGTGTACGTAAGTTCTGGGATCAAGGTAGAGAAACCTATTTAATTAAATAAGTGACATAATGTCTTCCAACCCAGGTGAAGATTATAAATATCTAAGTTCCTGCAATTTATTAATGTTTCCGCTTTATGTCTTAATCATGCTTACACATGAGTCTAAAGAAACAATGAAATAAAGCCGATGTAATGATATCACATCTACAAATTGAAGAATTAGCACGTCCATATGTTCCTATTGTATCAATTCCACATGTTGATATGAAACTTAATAGACATTCTAAATATCATTATTAGTTAAGATAATTATTATGAGACCTCATGTTATGATCAAGTACCCAATTTCAAGCATGAAATTTTACCAAATTAGCTAATAACTTCTGCAAAGCTAGGGGTTTTAAGAAAGGAAAAGAGAGGATGAAGAATATGTAATGTTAAGTTGTTAACCTTCTTTGTCCTGGATCTTGGCGTTGACGTTGTCGATGGCACTGTCGCTGCTCTCGAACTCCAGGCCGAGGTTGCGAAACGGCAAAACGAGGGCTGGATTTTTTGGGGGAAGTCAGAGACATGGATGATTCGTAGTGAAAAGTGTATATTTATACCCCCTAACTACACCCATCTTGTGCATATAACTCATTGAATCATGCTCACTTAACTATATTTGCATCAATTCATCGTCTTTTGAGCATATGATTTTATTTCAGCACAATTTCACTCTCCAAAGCTTTATAAACATGAATTGTATTTTCACATATTTTTCTGGATTTTTTAGGAGTCCCGAAGGGGATAAAATCAAGTAATTGGAGAAGTGAACATGGGGCAAGAACAGTCGACTGTCCTTACAACAACAGTCGACTGTTATCTCGACAGTCGCCTGGAGCAAGCCAAAGTGCAACACAGTCACCTGCAGAAGGATTGACAGTCGACTGTACCACTGTGCAGTTGACTGTTAGTCCTTCAGCAGTCGATTGTTTCATCTCCTTCCGAAGGGCAAAGGAAATTCAACTCTCTGTCGATTTGAAACTTCTGCAGCAGGCGACTGAAGCAGAAAAGACAGTCGCCTGTGTCATTCACAGTCGACTGTGATTTTCAAGACAGTTGCCTGTCCCTCATTAGGAAGCTACGCTGCCTGACCAATGACAGGCGACTGACGTTTGTTCAGCAGTCGCCGGTCGCGGGTTTTTCCTGGCGGATCTGGGTTACGAAAAACGGGGTTTTCTTAACCCGATTTCTCCACAGTCGATGTGGGCCATTGGATGCTTCTTTGGAGGGTTAGGATGCAATGCCCTAGGGGTTTAAAACCCCTAAACTCTGATGTAATAAGGAGAATTTGGCCAAGCCTCGTTTTTACTGTTCCATTGGGGGTTTAGAGCCCCATCTTCTTTTCCAAAGGCTAGGGTTAGGGCTTGGATGCCATTGGAACTTGGTGGAGCTTGGAGGAGGAGCAAGAGAGGGAAAGCCTGCGTGTTTAGGGTTCTATTTGGTGATTTCTTCCCCTCTCTTGTAACATTTGGCTTCATTGCTTTGTATTTCTTAATTTGTAAATAATTGTTGAATGATGGTGAGAATCATTGGATAATTGTTTGGTTAATAGCTTGTAATGAAGATTTGTGTTTCCATTTCGAATGGTTATCATCTTGTTTTCATTATGAAGGCCCAGAGCCATTTGTGTGTGGCTTGGGATTAGCTAGGGTTTTGTGGGGTTGAATAGTAATTGCTCATTCCTTGCATTTAATAGACCTAGCATGCCTTGAAATGGATGCTAGTAGTGTAGATTGATGGGTTATGCTCTAGGTTTAATTGAGCCGTGCACTACTCTTGGCGGGGCTGTAGAATGGTGGTGTACCTTAAGGGTCACACCTACATCCTTGCATTCTATTGACACAGATGCAAGGGTTGACTCACGAGCTTAAGTTAGGGAATTTCAATTCACTAATCAACACACGAATGAATTGTGCATTACCCTTGGTGGGGCCGTAGAACGGCGGTGGGCCTTAAAGGAATTACCTACGTGCACAACCCCGCATACCTTGAAATGGAAGCGAGGGTTGATTCATTTGGAATGAACCGATTGCTAATCAACTCACAACCCTAATGACACCCCATTCCACACACTTCTCCTTGCCTGACTAGCTCCACACTTTGGTCTCCACCCTACCTACCTTGGGTTTGGCTCGACCGTACCACCACACTTTCACTCACCACACTTGTTAGTTTAGTTGGTTGTACCAACACATTTAGCCTTTCCTTAACCAATCGAGATTTTGAATGTGAAACGAATTGTCTCTGTGGATTCGACCCCATACTCACGGGATTATATTGCATCTCACACTCCTACCCTTGGGAGGCGAGCGTGTGCATCCTACTTGGATTGTGCGCGCCCCGCGGTCAATCAACTTGGCGCCGTTGCCGGGGACAACGGTTTTCACATTCACATTTTTGGTTAGTTTGGGACACTTTGGGTGTAGTACTTCCAGCTTAGTATTGAGTCTTTTTGGTTGTTTATTTTATACTTTTTTGAGTCATTTTTCTTTCTTTCTTTCTTTTATTTTAAAATCTTTTGTATAAATTTTTTTTCTTATGGATTCATTTTCAAACTTTAGCGATGCTGATGTGGAGAATTCCCAACTCCCACCATTCTTTCATGGTATGGGGTTGAAAAATCCTAGTTCATTTATGCCAAAGTTTGAAAAATGGTGTAGAAAAGAGTTTTGGGATTTGTTTGATGAGAACAATTGTGCAGATTTTATTTATTTTAAAGTGTTCACATATACTTTGAGAGATGATGCTAAAATTTGGTTTGATGCTTATCCTCGAGATTCTTTTTCTATATGGCTTTCTTTTCAGACTGATTTTCTTCGAGCTTTCTTTCCTATTTATCACAGGAATTAGGTACAAATGCACCAGGCATTTGAGCAACAAATGGCGAGCTTTATCCAGTTTGATGGTGTACTGTCAGGTTTTGGAGAGGTTCGATGGTTTAGTGCTTGGGTGTACATACCATGCTTTCAGCCAAGAGGATCTACTTCGGATTTTCTACACAGGGTTGCAGACGTCGACACGGGACTTTGTGCAGATGAGCAAAGTGGAGATTTCTTTGCATACACTACAGAGGATGCATGGTTGTACCTGAGGGACCTTGCAGAGTAGGAGAGGACTGCACCGTCTGGAGAGCCGTCACTTGGATATGAGGATGATGGCCAGTCCACACTTACACTTCAGGATGCAGAGCAGCAGGTTCAGTGTCAATCTGAGGAGCCACCTTTGGGCTCTTTTTCTTGCGACCCCATGGGATACCTAGCAGAGCAGGATTTTGGGTTGAAAGAATGCCCGGTAGAGGATGTTGAGAGACTACACGTTGAGGATCAGGAGGAGATGGATGACAGAGTTTGTGTCACCCATGTTGGAGACACGATGCAGTTTTATTGGGTTGGTGGTGATGATGAGATGGAGATGTGTCCAGACGAGAGTGCGATAGAAGACATCAGAGAGCCTGAGTCACATTGCATGTCTGGTCCACTACCACAGCTGTAGGTGTGCGAGCATCTTGGATGGACTGCTGAGATGGTTTACTACGGTGATATTGAGGAGGATGAGTGCACAAGATACAGCCCACAGACTACTTTGGAGCCCGAGCCCTTCCTCCCTTCAGGTTCAGTTCAGCAACCATCACTTCAGACACCTCAGGACATATATCAGTCCGTCATCCAGGACGACGATATTCAGGGTGGATCACAGAGTCCAGGGATGATTGCAGAGGCCATTACCTTTGATGGCGAGGATGCAGCAAGCGACAATGACTACGTGATGATCTACATTGAGCCTGCGTTGCCTTCTCCTTCATAGTTGCCCATGCAGCCATTTCACCCTCCTCCTGAGGATTCGCATCTGCCAGGCGATAGCATCGCCATTCAGAGAAGTCCTCATCACACTTTTTCTTTCATTTCTGAATCTCAAGCTTCATTTCCATATATATTAGATTCAGATTGTCGCCATACATATTTATATTCTCATTTTTATCGACCCTATTTGGACTTCCTTCATTGGAAGTCTTACTTATTTTCCTTGGATTAACACAGCTTGTCTCCTGTAGGACACATGAGTATATTCTAGGGAGATACTGGAAGCTATGTTGCTAGGATCCAAGGAATCTGGAGGAGCTTCATTTCCAAAGCAGCTGGCTGAGGAACAAAAGGAGCTTCATTATCCTATATTAATAAGTATAAATTAACGAGAAAGCTTGGATTTTACACTGGAGAGTGGCACACATGCATTAAGTATTGCTGAATCTTCCCTTACCATGTGATATGCGGAACTAGAGGCCTCACAAGTCAACATGAAAGTCAACATGAAAGAGTGAGATGAGTTGTGAGAAATGAAACAGGTAGTATCTCTTCTACATTTTTCATATAACATGAAATAAATTGATAGATTTTTGTTATTATATAGCTGCTTGCATTTATCAAATGTTTAGCCTTAGAAGATCAGTTTAAATCAAGGTTTTAGGTATCGGTTTCGGAGAGGGTATCGCTCCGCCCAAAATTTAGTGTTTCGGTATCGGTATCGCACGTTTCGGTGGTTTCGGAAGCAAATTTCGGTATCGTCCGTATCGTCCGTATCGGTAGTTTCGTTTCGGTATCAGTATCGGTATCGGAGATATTTTCCTGTATTTTCCTATATTTTCCTTTATTTCGGTATTTTCCTGTATTTGATACTTTGTTGTATTTTCATATATTTTCATGTATTTTTCTGTATTTTATACTTTGCTGTATTTTCATGTATCTTCCTGTATTTCGGTATCGGAGATACTTTGCTGTATTTTTCTGTATTTTTCATGTATTTTCCTGTACATTACACATTTGTAACAAAAAATAACAAATTAATAGGTATAAAAGAACAATAATAAAAGTGTAAGCAACTATGAAATAATAAATATATCTAACAAGTATGAAAACAGCTAAAGTTTATGAAATACCTCTAAATATCTACGTATTTTTCTTTATTTTTTTCTGTATTTTTGGGATTTTTCTGTATTTTTTGTATTTAGCAGTTATGAAATATATGTAACAACTAACAAGTATGAAATACAACTAAAGTTTATGAAATACATTTAAAGATCTACATGTATTTTTTCGGTATTTTCGGTATTTTCTGGCAATTATATGCATTATATGCATTTTCTTTATTTTTCATGTATTTTTCATGTATTTTCATTATTTTTCATGTATTTTTCTTTTCACATTACTCATTTGTAACCACACGTAACTAATTAATAGATATAAAAGAACAATAAATATTGATGAACCATAAATCTGCCTTTATAATACAAAAGCTGAATAAAATACATCAAAATATATAAAAATGAAGAAAATAAATAAAAAGATACAAAAATCTCATTTGTAGTTCTCATCATTCGGCTGTCGTGCATTGTAGTATGGAGGATATGAATACTGCATCTGTTCCGGGCCTAAAAAGATATCATCATGTTATCATATGCTGAGGGCCGACTCTGCCCGATGAAAGGCGTGCCATACTGCCTTAACTGCTGGACTGCTCAGTCACGTTTGGACCGTACATGTATTGACTATCATAATCAGCATAGACATCAGAGTGTC
>CM061142.1:745262643-745512506 GCA_030789695.1 Scilla litardierei
GTCCGGTGAACCCGCCGGACCTCCGGCAGGGCCCGCCGGCCCTGCCAGAGGCCCAGCAGGGCCTGCTGCCCCTCCGACAAGGTCGGAGGGGCCCGCATGACTTCCACTGAGAGCAGTAACCCCCCTGGCAGCTGCCGGGGGGTGATGCACACGGGCAGCCTCTAGGGAGGGTTTTCGAGCCTCCCGGGCATCGGACTGAGGCTAGGAGGGAGAATTTTAGGGGAGAGGACCCCAGCGGACAGCATGTGGGAGGGTTTTTTGACCCTTCGGGACGACAGCCAGCAGCGGAGGACCCATTTTACGGAGATGGACACGGGAGGGAGCATTATTATGACGGCGGGGGTGGCTACGAGGTGGAGTTTGGTGATGATGCAGGTTGGGACGACTTCGATGGCCGGCATGGAGTTTATGGGGGAGGCTATGAGGGTCACGGAGGAGTGCCACCTAGACGGTACGAGACCCATGACTAGAGGAGACAGCACAACCGTCCGCATCACCGAGAGGAGGGGAGGCCCGAGCAGGGGCACTTTGGAGGAGACTGCCGAGTGCGGAAGCTGAAGATGCAGCTATTTTCTATGGAGGATCCACATGCCTGGTTATTCACAGTAGAGAGATATTTCGTGGTGCACCACATGACTGAGGCACAAAATCTGGAGGCGGCAGCCATTTGCATGGAGGGGAGAGCCTTGGGGCGGTTCCAGTGGAAGGAGAGGAGGCAGCAGATCCGAGGCTGGGAGGAGCTGAAGGACCTCGTGCTGGAAAAGTTTAGAGATCCCCGCCTGGGAAACCTTCACGAGCAGCTATATTCCCTCAGACAGGAGAGATCTGTGTGGGAGTATATTGAGAGGTTCGAGACTTTGGCGGGGAGAGTACATGGTGTGTCGGACGAGTCTCTGGAGGGCACCTTCCTTAAGGGACTGAGGCCCAGTCTTCGAGCTGCAGTGAGGCCCTACAAGCCTCGGGGCCTTTCAGAGGTCATCGAGATAGCGCAGATGGTAGATGACTCCCGGACTGAGGATAGGAGAGGCGGGAGCAGCGACATTGGGCAGGTACAGTGGGGCACCTCGACTGGAGCCGGCGGAGCGGGGGTCACTATTGAGACAGATCAGATGGGGATTGAGAAGTCGGGGGAACAGAACAACCCACCACCGGCTGGGGGCCAATTCCGAAGGATGACCGATGCGGAGATGAGAGAGAAGAGGCAAAAAGGGCTCTGCTTCAGATGTGACGAGAGCTTCACTCCAGGACACCGCTGTGCGATTCGTAAGCTGCAAGTGTTGATAGCGGAGGTCGACGAGGATGATGACGTGGAGGAAGAAGGGATCGGAGGGAAAGACGACTCTCACTCGGAGTAGCACCGTCGGTACTTTCATGCACCACCTTGAGGACAATGTGGATTTTCAGGGGCGCAGTAATGTTAGACCCACGGGTCTGGAGGCCCAGGCCGCTGGCCCACCAAGCCCACGTGCGCACACCCACTTGCCTCGAAACCCTAGTTTCTATTATTTATATATGGGGGCTAGCCGTCGTTTGGTCTTTATGCTTGATGATTGATATTTCTCTTGAGCGTCTTTAGGTAGATTTAGATTAAATGAGTGCGGTCGTCCTCTTCGGCGTCTTGGGAGGAGAATACCCCTCTTTGGTATTCAATTATCTAGTTCTTGCTACTAAATTCTCAATAAAAATCGTGCCTTTTGTTAGCCTTTTGTTAGTTCCTAACATGTCGATCCAACTAAACTTATGTATTCACGTAGAACACATCGTTAATATTTACATAAAATATTACAACGGCTCTATTTACACAAAATAGGCAAGTGGGTTCTGATAATTGGAACAATCAGCAAACTAAAATTGCCAATCAAATAATAATTTAAAGTTAAATATAAAACACATGCAAATTCATATGCATGTATTTATGCTGAAATACATGCATGTGAATAAATAAGCAACATATGCTTACAAGTCATAAGTTCCATTAAAAAATTTCTTGAGCAACAAAAAAATATCATGCTCTTTCTATGCATTAACAAATTCATGCATATATCTTAAGGAACTAAATTAATTAATCATGAATAATAATATGTTTCTATATGGCCAAATCAGATTAATCATGTTGCTATTAGCAATAGCTACTTATGGCCCAAAATAATATGTCACTAATAAAGAAAATATGGACACATGAACATAAAATGACATCGAGGAAAAAAATCGCTTAATCAACATATATATGTTAGGCCAAAATTAATTAAAATAATCTAGGGCCATTGAAAATCACAGTTTGCGTTGGGAAGGAAAAATCCAACAACAACTGTATGCAAGTCAGATACCATTTGTTTTCTTTGTCCAAGAAGCTTAAACATATGTGCATCCTTCAAACAAATATCTAAGGGAATAAGATAAGCATCGGTTAAAAACCTGCACATGAATATCTCAATCCATTTTTAAATGAGCACAGAAGCCCATTATTTAACATAAATAAAAAAAATAAGATTAGTGAACACAAATCTAATTAAAAACAAAATAAGAGTGTGTACTTGCAATTTGAATTGATCGCAAGCCTCAATCATTCAAAATGAAGCTTCCAGAATGATGCAACTTAAAAGGAAAAAATTAAATAAAAATCAAACGGATGGCTCGGTCCCTCGGCCCAACCAAAACTTCGTCCACAAACACAGTGGGGCAGTTTTCCACCGGCTAAACGATGGAGAGGTGGCAATCAATGGATGGGCCTGAGTCCCTCCGTCTGATTAATCGGCGGGAAGGTCATGGTCATGGTCAACCATCAGAGAAGGGCGGAAAAAATCCCATTGCTAATCGCAGAGAGGAACCCCATAACCTTGGCCCTTCGGCACGAAGATGTTGCTTCTGGTCTGAGAGGCATCGTCGGAGGAAAAAAAACAGATTGACCGGCCTCTCAGTCGCCAATTGTTACAACCGGACGATCGCCTTGACAGACAGGGGTGGACGAAACCTCGTCGAGCAACCATGATCGGCCTCCCTGGGCTGAACCCTACGGCAGCTTGCAAAGGTAGATCAGTCCGATCGAAGGCGGAAGGGGCATAGCCCACGACTCACGGTAGAGGGCTAAGCCCTCTCTTCTGATCGCAGGCGAAGGTTGAGACTGTACGCATGCAGGCGGTGGCTGAGAACGCTCTGATACCAATGTTAAAAATTAGAGATGGATCACATCACCTGAAATGCAGCAGATGGAGGAGCGCAATGGATCGTGTTTGGAATCAATGGAGGAAACCGAACAAATTCTCACCACCAAAATACCAGTTCCTTTCTTTTGTTTGTGTTGGGAGAGAGGAGAATGCAAATCAATTGCTTGATTTTTCTCACAGCAATTAGGGGTATAAATAGGGATTAAAGGGGAGGAAGTTATTGTTGAGTATTGGTGTTTCATACCAATCTTATTTTGATGATGATCTCAACATTATGTTGTTGCTAATGACTCTCATGTTTTAGTCTCTCAGTTTTATTTCAAGAATATCTTTCTTGGAGACTAATCACTTGATGCAAGGATGGACATCAAGTGGAGAAGAGCCAAAGCTTGGACTCAAGGAGTGCTTAAGCTTGGAGATGATGGAGATCAACAAGGCATCAAGATTGAAGACTTAGACTCTAAGGAAAGCATTGTAATCCATGTAATTTACTTTATTGCTTTCTCTCTCTTTTGAGTCTAGGATTAATGTAATGCCTTGTTAGATGGTTTACTCATTCATGCATATGCATCTAACCATCTTAGTGAGCCTTAGGATTATCATAGAATCCAACCCAATAGGTTCACTATGTCCAAAGACAGACTCATTTGGAGTCTCTGGCTTTCCTTCAGTCACCTGCTGAAGGAAACACAGTCGACTGGGTGATTTACAGTCGCATGTGGATCCTTCTACAGTCGCCAGATATGCACTGCTCAAGTCAACATTTCAATTGACCCAAACTTGAGCTTTACGCACAGTCGACTACTGGTCAGTTTACAGTCGCCTGTATATTTACAATCGCCTGTAGATTGATCATCAGTCGCCTGTAAAGCGTAAGTGCATTCTCTGCATCTCTCTGTTGTTTCTCCATCTTATTCAGCAGACGACTGATTAAGGTTTTACAGTCGCCTGACTAATAGACAGTCGACTGTATTATTGACATCAGTCGCCTGTGTGATTAACTGGAGAAAGAGTGCAGCTCTATGTTTTATTCTATCCCAGGCAGCAGTCGCCTACTGAAGGATTAACAGGCGCCTGTCCTGTTTACAGTCGACTGTATCAACTTCATCAGTCGACTGTCTTGGCTCAAATTATAGCCGTTGGATATTTTCTAGCCGTTGATCAGTCGACTGTCTTTTAATCATCAGTCGACTGTTCCTGTCATTTTCGCCCAGTTTCTAGCAGTTGCAGAATTGATTCTTTGGCTGTTTTCTTGGGTTTTGGGGTTTGATATAGTGTTCCTATATATATGAGTGTGCTGCCATCTCGTATACTTCTTGATGCTATTGAATATCTCAAGAGATCTATAAGCAACTCTCAAACTCCCTCAATTCCCTCTCAAGAGATGTCATTCATCTTCATGCATTGAAGTCTAGCTCAAGGGAATTCATCCAAGTGCTCTCAAGCATATCTCAACACTTGGAGATCCTCTTCCATGCCTTGCATCCATTCATGAGTAAGCATCTCAAGGCATAGGTAAGAGTATTTACTTTACTTGGTGTAATTTGTGTCTCTAATTCTCTTTGTGGGAATTAGAACTTTCTCTCTTTGTGGGGATTATCTCTTTGTGGGCGGTTGTCTCTTTGTGGGACTTAGGATACTCTCTTTGTGGGAGTTTAGTGTCCTAATGTAGGGCTAACCCTAATTCTCTGAGTGGGAGTTAGTGATTCTCTGTGTGGGAGTCTTGATCCTCGTGTAGGATTGGTTGGGTCCTTGTGTAAGGCATAAATCCTCTTTGTGGAGGTATCTCCTTGTGAGATTTGTATTCACTTCTCTGTGTGGGATTATAGTGGATATTGGTGTGGCTGGATGTACCCAAGTTTGGGGAACCAGGGTAAAACTTTGTGTTTGCGTTTGAATTGATTGTGCCTTTTAATTCCTCTTGCATTTATAATTCCGCATTTGCAAGTTAAATTTTAATTGGACAATTTTATTGCCATTACACTATTCACCCCCCTCTAGTGTGTGTTGTTAGTATTGCAAGGGTAAGGCGATCCTTACAATTGGTATCAGAGCGAGGTTATAGCATACTGCAACGATGGCATTCAACGCCTCATCCGTGTCTCATGAAGAAGGTCACTCAACCGTTCGACCCCCGCTCTTCAACGGAACCAACTACCCAAGTTGGAAGATCAGAATGATGATCTACATGGAGGGTCAAGACCTATGGGACATTACGGAGGTGCCATTTGAGAAGCCCACTACTCCTGCGGCTTCTAGGACAAAGGCGGAGAAGGACTCGATCAAGTTCAATGCGAGGGCTATGAATGCATTACATTGCGCTCTCTCAGCAAATGAGTTCAACCGCATCTCCATGTGCCAAATGGCCAACGATATTTGGCATACCTTGGAGATTTGTCATGAAGGGACTACGAAGGTAAAGAAATCTAAACAAACTGTGTTTAGATCTAAATATGAAATGTTTAAGATGCAGGAAGGCGAAAGCATTTCAGAGATGATCACAAGGTTCACTGATATCGTGAATGCTTTGGAGGGACTTGGGAAGATGATTTCCTAAGAGGATCGTGTAGAGAAGATCCTTGACTCTCTCACACCTCGTTGGGAGTCAAAGGCCAACGGAATTTTGGAGCCATATGACACGTCTAAATACACCATTGAGGAGTGCTTTGGTAATCTCATGGCGTATGAAGTGAAGCTTCAACCAAGAAGGAGATTCAACCATCGAAGCCCGAGAAGCCGGAGAAGCAAAAGGGGGTTGCATTCCTCAAATGCAAGCAAGGTAAGTGGAGAAGAAATTGAGCAAGAAGAAGTTCTTAGTGAAGAATATGAGCAAGAAGATGCAAGTGGAGAAGAAATAGAGGAGCTTGCCGAGCAATTCAAAGCATTCCTCAAATGCAAGCAACGTAAGTCTAAGTCAAAGTTTGCCTCCAATTCTAACAAGGTTTCTACTTGTTACACTTGCAGTGGAAAAGGTCACTTGTCCACCGAATGCCCTTCCAAACCCAACAAAGAAAATTACAAGGGTAAAGGGAAGAAGCATTGGAAAGGAAAGTCCAAGTCCAAAAATCACAAGAAGGGACTTGTCGGGACCTTTGATGATTCGAGTGAGGACACTTTGAGTAACGAAGAAGAGGATGCAAAGGAGGATGCTTACGCATGCTTTGTAGCCATTGATGGTCCTACTCCAATCCCCTCCAGGTTAAATGAAGAAGAGTTGGATGCTTGGCTCGACGCCTACAACTCCTATGAGGATTCGTGCCTCATGGCTATGGAGGAGAAGTCATCATCAAGCTCTAGCAAGGATGATGATGAGGTTGACATCGAGGAAGAAAAGATCTCATATGAGGAGCTCAAGAATAATTTCGACTTGGTCTCCGAAAAGGCTAGTAAGTGCATCAACTCTTACAATAGATTAAAAGAAAAATATAAGACTGCTAAGAGTAGATTGCATGAACTAGATATTACTAGTGTAAATATTCATAATGCTATGTATGCTTATGACACTAGTGAGGGAGACACACTTCTCTCTCAAGTTAAGAAATTGAGCCTTACTAATGAAAAACTTGTTGCTCAAAACCTTAGCTTAGAGTCTCACATTCAACAACTTAAGTTGAAATGTGAAGAGGAATCCCGTAAGCTCATAAGCTTTGTGTATTCAAGGGATTCACTCCACGATTTGTTGGAAAAACAACATCCGGTAAATCATAGAGGAGGTTTGGGTTAAATTCAAAATGTGGTACCCAAACCCACCTCTAATTCCTCTTATGGTGCAAATACAAGAAATATTGCTAAAGCACCTAAGAAGAATCACCATGCTTTCTTGTACAACAATAACATCAACAAGAAGCATGTAGATCACGAGGTAATGAGGAAGAATGAAAAATCTTCATTTTTTTTGCTAAGAAGCAAAATCCTCATTCTTTGCATGCCAAGAAATTCGTTTCTACACCTAAGCATACCACATCCACCCCTCTTGCGAAGGCAAAACCCTTGCCTAGGAAATCCTTGAGAATATGGATTCCCACTAAGGTTAGTGTGCAAGAGAGGGATAACTACATCAACTCTCTAGTTAGGGATGTGATCACTCATGTGATTACATTAGGAAATCAAACTCCTCTTGGGTTTAGTTGCCTAATGTTTAGGTTCCTCACACATATGCATATTGCATGGGTATTGTGCTTGAATGATTTTTTAGCATACCCATTGTGTGTGTGTGTGTGTTTCATGATTTTGAAAATGTTTCCAAACTTATTTTTTTCATGAAAATGAGGACCTTGGGGTTTATTGACATGCATACATTTTTGATCCATGTGTATATCAATGGGAGAAGTTAATATGTTATATATTTAAAGTATTTTAAGACATATTTTAAGTCTCATTTCGGAGGTTATTTGATATCATTATTCACATTTGGTTGTTTTTGGATCTCAAACCAAACCTCTTGTTTATTGCCAACTTACTTCATGTTATATTTGTTTTGGCAATATTCTTTGTGTATCTTTGAAGCTTGATTTTTCCATATCTATTGCTTTGATACACTTTTGGCACATGGCTCCATTATTTGTATAATTGGTATTAGATCCTAGAAGTCAAAAGTTGACCATTTCTATGATCTAGGGGGAGCATGGGATAGTGAATTGATACCCACTAAAATTTTCAATTTGGTATCATACATATCTTTCTTTTCTTGCATATTGTCACATCTTGGTTAAGATGACAAAGGGGGATATTTTTGATGTCCACCTTTTTGACGATGTCAAGGGGGAGAGATATATATGCATTATGTAAATATATATGTGGAGATATATTCATATGCATATGGGGAGAGATATATCTATGGGGAGAGATATATGGGATTAGATAAACCTTGGATGTTTGCATGATAATTGTCTTTTACAATTGGTTTACAATTGGTTTATGTAATCCATGCCTATTATATGTCACCATGACCTTATTTGGTAGAATGAGTATTTACTATTGTGTAGCTCATTGTTTATTTGGTGCATATAAGTAGGGGGAGCTCATTAGCATTATGCTTTAATACTTTATATTTTACATAATGTGTGTCATCATCAAAAAGGGGGAGATTGTTGAGTATTGGTGTTTCATACCAATCTTATTTTGATGATGATCACAACATTATGTTGTTGCTAATGACTCTTATGTTTTAGTCTCTCAGTTTTATTTCAAGAATATCTTTCTTGGAGACTAATCACTTGGTGCAAGGATGGACATCAAGTGGAGAAGAACCAAAGCTTGGACTCAAGGAGTGCCTAAGCTTGGAGATGATGGAGAGCAATCAAGGCATCAAGACTGAAGACTTAGACTCTAAGGAAAGCATTGTAATCCATGTAATTTACTTTATTGCTTTCTCTCTCTTTTGAGTCTAGGATTAATGTAATGCCTTGTTAGATGGTTTACTCATTCATGCATATGCATCTAACCATCTTAGTGAGCCTTAGGATTATCATAGAATCCAACCCAATAGGTTCACTCTGTCCAAAGACTCATTTGGAGTCTCTGGCTTTCCTTCAGTCGCCTGCTGAAGGAAACACAGTCGACTGGGTGATTTCCAGTCGCCTGTGGATCCTTCTACAGTCGTCTGATATGCACTGCTCAAGTCAACATTTCAATTGACTCAAACTTGAGCTTTACGCACAGTCGACTACTGGTCAGTTTACAGTCGCATGTATATTTACAGTCGCCTGTAGATTGGTCATCAGTCGCCTGTAAAGCGTAAGTGCATTCTCTGCATCTCTCTGTTGTTTCTCCATCTTATTCAGCAGACGACTGATTAAGGTTTTACAGTCGCCTGACTAATAGACAGTCGACTGTATTATTGACATCAGTCGCCTGTGTGATTAACTGGAGAAAGAGTGCAGCTCTCTGTTTTATTCCATCCCCGGCAGCAGTCGCCTGCTGAAGGATTAACATGCGACTGTCCTGTTTACAGTCAACTGTATTGACTTCATCAGTCGACTGTCGTGGCTCATGTTATAGCCGTTGGATATTTTCTAGCCGTTGATCAGTCGACTGTCTTTTGATCATCAGTCGACTGTTCCTATCGTTTTCGTCCAGTTTCTAGCCGTTGCAGAAATGATTCTTTGGCTGTTTTCTTGGGTTTTAGGGTTTGATATATGGTTCATATATATCTGAGTGTGCTGCCATCTCTTATACTTCTTGATGCTATTGAATATCTCAAGAGATCTATAAGCAACTCTCAAACTCCCTCAATTCCCTCTCAAGAGCTGTCATTCATCTTCATGCATTGAAGTCCAGCTCAAGGGAATTCATCCAAGTGCTCTCAAGCATATCTCAACACTTGGAGATCCTCTTCCATGCCTTGCATCCATTCATGAGTAAGCATCTCAAGGCATAGGTAAGAGTATTTACTTTACTTGGTGTAATTTGTGTCTCTAATTCTCTTTGTGGAAATTAGAACTTTCTCTCTTTGTGGGAGGTTCTCTCTTTGTGGGAGGTTGTCTCTTTGTGGGACTTAGGATACTCTCTTTGTGGGAGTAACTCTCTTTGTGGGAGTTTAGTGTCCTAGTGTAGGGCTAACCCTAATTCTCTGAGTGGGAGTTAGTGATTCTCTGTGCGGGAGTCTTGATTCTCGTGTAGGATTGGTTGGTTCCTTGTGTAGGGCATAAATTCTCTCCGTGGGGTATCTCCTTGTGAGATTTGTATTCACTTCTCTGTGTGGGATTATAGTGGATATTGGTGTGGCTGGATGTACCCAAGTTTGGGGAACCAGGGTAAAACTTTGTGTTTGCGTTTGAATTGATTGTACCTTTTAATTCCTCTTGCATTTATAATTCCGCATTTGCAAGTTAAATTTTAATTGGACAATTTTATTGCCATCACACTATTCACC
Source organism: Scilla litardierei (assembly GCA_030789695.1). Classification (NCBI taxonomy): domain Eukaryota; kingdom Viridiplantae; phylum Streptophyta; class Magnoliopsida; order Asparagales; family Asparagaceae; genus Scilla; species Scilla litardierei. The sequence continues at coordinate 745,272,682 of CM061142.1, forward strand.
CCCCTCTAGTGTGTGTTATTAGTATTGCAAGGGTAAGACGATCCTTACAGTTAATGGATGTTGAAAACATAATGTATAGATTTCAACGGTAGAGTAGTTATACAAACTATTTGCATTGGGAAACCTAAACTTCTGTAAATTGCACTTATCCACTAAGGATAACTCAATTTACATATAACCCCTTATTAATATTATATTTGCGATTTACCCCCTGGATGAAACCCGTCATGGGCGTACGCAATTCCAACACTCGGGGACACGTCCTTATGGGTTGAGCTAACTATATGATCGAGAATTATCTTTCTTTGCCCTCGCATGCTACTCGGCTATACGGTCGGAGGGCCACCTGCTCGTGGACCGAGCCAGCTAAACGGTCGGGATGACTCGGAAGACTTCGCGATCTGGTCAGATATACAATTGGGGGCTATCCTCGTGCGAGCCAACCCACTTATCTGATCAGTGTTACTTCTTTCTCTTGCCGATCACATCACTCGACCTCAACCTTTGCAGCGGTTGAGCTAGGTCGATGGGGGCCATTGTTACATCAATTATGGCATACCATTGTGCCTAATAATTAGGCCATTGTTATGCCGGCCCACAACCCATAGCTCCTGAGTTGAATGAGTCAATCTCCACCTTCCTCACAAAGAGACATCAATGGTGGACGGTTACACTTCATCATGATATACTTTAATGGCCGCTAATTCGGTAATTAAGGGCTACATTCATGGTGGCAGTTACTCCAATAAGGCCACATTTCTAGCCTGGATATCACAAGCCAAAAGGAGGACCTATAAAAGTCCTAGGAGATAATGGGAGAAAGGGGAGAGAGGAACCTACACTCAAGTATCTTAATATTAAGTATCTACTCCATTTTACATTTCCTCATACGTAGCTCGACGTGACGGTGATCGGACGAACTCCCTATAGGTCGAACCTTGCCGACGAGCCCATTTCTAGTTATCCATTGACTTAAACATCGGAGGGGATTTGGTCGGGCCCCAGACCAACCCCCTGATGATTTTCCTATGTTGCAGATCTGCAAAGATACCCAAGAGTTTGGTCATGCATCTGATCTATAGCTCGGACTTAGCTCTCACATACCCTGGGTTGCCTCTTCGCTGGTCCCACTTCTCTGCCGATGAAGCATCCTGTCACATGAGGCATCTTCGTCGGCACTCCTTACTGTATGATGGATTTTTCCGTCAACAGGTTTGCTGACTAAGACAAAAGGATTGATAAAGACAATTGAGATTTAATCTTGAAAAATCAATGGTTTGTATTAAAGGTTGTGAAAGTTTTGAGGAAAAACCCTTATGGCTTTGAGATAGAAGGGGGGAGGGAAGAGGGGTAGGATGGTGGCGACAGTGACGGGGAGAGACAGTGTGGGTATATGTGGGTGTTGTTTGATTGAATTTATGACATGGAGAGTTGTAATTATCATGGGTTTTGTAATTATTTGTTTGTGGATGGGTGGTGTGATCCTTTTGACGAGAAGCAAGTTAGCGTGGTGTGGACCAATAATCTTATGACACAACAACAATGCTATCATGTTGGACCAAACACGCGTCACCACGAAACAATCACAATTTATATCGGCTTATGTCTGTGAGAAGGACACATGTTAATTCAATTCTGCGCAATCTAGTAGTTGGGCTGGAGGGGGGCTAGTGGTGTTATCTATTCTATATTTGATGAAGAATTTGAATGTTGTCCTACTAGGACAAGTGATTAGGACAAAATGGCTTCTGACTAGGATAAGGGCTTGTTGACTGGGACAATGACTAGGACAAAGTTTTAAGGGGGAAGCTTTTAAATTTTGGGAGGAAAACTATTTGATATGAGTATGAGATTTGAAATTTGAATTTTGAAACAAAACTATTTGGAGGGAAACTTGAAATCTTGGGGTAACTTAAAATTTGTTGGGGGGACTCAGCCATTAAATAAGCCGTGCCCTATGGGTACAGGCAATGACTAGTACCACTATAAAAGAGCTCTACAAAACTAACATGAGATTGGCTTAAGGACCCAACTCGCAAATGACCATAATATAAAGATCCGAGCTATGCAGAGAACAACGACTCCTATCAGCCGCCCTGAGCTCAGATTGTACATAAAGATTTACAAGAGATGAGAATGTTGCATGCTACATGTCCAGTGCAAACATTACACTGGTCAATGCCTTAATTTGGTCCCATGATTGCTCCCTTCACTCTTCTCCACAAACTCTGCACGAGTCCTACGCTGCTAGCATCAGTTTCGCCCCTGCTACGATCAGCGATCGTCTGCTTCTGGTTCTGGTTCTTCTTCGTCCTCTGCAAGCAGCTTAAGTTGCCTGACTCGGAGTAAACCGCCTTCCTGCTTCTTGCAGCTCGCAGCGCTCCGTTGAGCTGCCGTACCACCGCATCGAGCTCACACGAATCGAATAGGTTGTTGCGCTTGCCGCCCTTGATTCTTGGGCTCCAGCGAGGGGTCTGCCCCTGGGATAGATGAGCCACGAGGAACCGCTGCTCATGCCCGTCGTAGAGACCGATACTATGCATTTGGATGGACGGAGAGGTGAGAACAATGGGGTTAGTTTCTATAGAGGAGTGCGTAGGAGTTAACGAGATTGACAAGAAGATAACGTTGGATTCTATGCTCGGTTGATGGGCTCCAACAAAGAGGGTGAGCAAAAATTGCAACACAAAGCTTATGACAAGACAATGGCCTGAAGCCACATTAACAAACTAATTTCAACCCATCAACCCTATGGAAATACTAATCGCATTCATACAACACATTTGCGTTGGTAATTTTCTTTGTGTATTTGTTAAATGTACATGGATTATGAACGCTGAAGATAGTTGATTGATGGTGATATTGGTTGCTTGGGTGTTGATGATGCAGGCTTGGTTGTTTTTTTGTTGTTGCTTTCTTTGTTTTAGTTGTGTACATATGTAACATATGATATTATTGATATGCATGTCTCTCTTGATCTTAATCATGAGTTTTTGGTGGTTGATTACTATGGCTATCATTGTCTTGATGCTTAGAGCAGCCACGAAAATTTTCATGGTAAGTTGTGCGCTACACAATGCTCTAACTTGCAAACATCGCAGTTTTGTGTTTCCAATCTGATTGTTGAGGAAATGAATTGCCAAGAGAACCACTTCTCAGCCCTAAAGCCCATAAATAAGACCAAACTAGCAACCAATGGACCCATGCATAATCCCTAGTTTGTTTTTCTCTGATCCTAATCTTGAACCTGAAACAGATCCTGGCATCAACACTAAAATTTCAAAACAAGTACTTGCACCGATTGCAGAATCAGGACTGACACATACAAAAATTAACATCTTGGATCAAAGTTCTCTACCAACCAACCCCGAATTCAATCTAATTCAAGTCTGCAAATCTAATATATCCGTAAACCAAAGCTATGGAATGGAGTAAAACTACAGCAACAAAAGCACCATTAAGTTTGGGTTATTATCATGTATCAGTGCTGTAGTCTAGTCTCCAGAATAAGACCAAGTAGCCGATTAAACACGGAGCAGTACAAAAGGAAGCCTCCACCGATTATTGTGTGTGCTTCGTGTTTTCCTTCTCTGCACCAACATCGTGAATGCTGCAACTCGGGAAAGTTTCAACCATAGATCATGTAAACCAGCATTAGGTTAGCAGATTCTATCAACATTTCAACAAGCAATCACTATACCAGTGACCAAAAGAAAATTTTACAAAAATAAAAACGTTATCATAAATTACATGCATATAAAATCCCTGGACGTATGCTGATGGTGGATCTAACCAGGTGCTATCCAGCATACCAATCAAAAGCCGATGGACATGCCAAACCATGCCTAGAAACCTCAAGAATTATGTCATCCGAAATGCCCACGAACAACGCCAGCCAATTGTTCTTGTTGGACAAGCGGTGTTCGATCCAACACGTACAAGTATTGAAGACCACATAGCATTTTGAGGCGTGCTTATGGTTTCTCTTTCCTTTGTACATCATAAAGCACGCAGACATCTGCTGCTGTCTTCATCTGAAGGAAACAACACAATAAAACACAAATCTAGAATATCTAAATAATATCTGATAGGAACTCTAATACAGATAATAATAACATCAGCTGTAAAAAGAGCGTGTATCAAAAGAAGATTCTAAATGCATGGCAAGAAACTGTAAGAAGTAATTGGACCAAATAACAGCCACCATTGTAGCACAGATACCAAATTATTAGACATGAAAGAAACAGATGAGATTTAAAGAGGTAGAAGCAGCAACAGGCAGAATCAGTAGTCCTTTGACCTAAAGAGCCAAGCATACTAGAAGTAATCAGACCAGTTCACATTGGTGCCGATACCAAATTACTATACATGAAAAAAGAGCTGAAATTTTAAATTGATAGATAAATACAGTAATCTCCTCCAAAAGGCGAGCAATAAGCAGCGGTCCCATTTAGAATAAGACAGTGAAGAATTCTATTCAGAATGCAACCAAAAAATTATCAGAGGGTGGATCATAGTTGTACAGGTTACACCTATAGCAACAAGTCAACAACTAACCCTTCAAACCAAAGAAGGTCAGCTACATAAATACTTTTTCTTCATTCAGCTCTTTTCAGGAACATCATATCTGTTAATTAGCCACCAGTATAATATCCTATTCATGCTCTCGATCAACATTGATTTTGGTTGCACATGTCCAAAGTGATGCAAGCTGCCGTCACTAATTTTGTCGTTATTTGAATAAGCAACAGAGCACACCCTGTTAAATTACAGTCTCCATTATCTTATACAATAGAGGATATGATGAGGATAACCACACGCATACCAATGAGGACTCTGAAGTTCTATGGTCATAGTGGGAGTGCCAAAGAAGAAGGGTAAATCAAAACGAACTGGGTTGGTGTTTGCTAATTGACAGCAGCAGCAGTGGTGCTTGACAAGGCGGAGAGAAGGAACTAGATTTGTTATCGATAGAAAACTTTTTGAATTTATGGCAACATGCTGTTTGACCCCTCACATTCATGTTGGAATACAACACTACCGCATCTGTGTCCACAAATCAAAGGCGAAGCTCATTTGTTAACAGTATATACATGGCGCAGGAAAAGCTGCATCAAGAGTAACATTTGTTTGTGAGTTGAGGAAATTCATGCCGTTCCAAATATCCACAAAAAGATGCTTATTTTTAGTCCTGTTAGGCTTGTTTAATTTATTTTAATAAGTGTCGCGTGCTGTGCACATAGATTCATTGGGCTTTATATAACTTTCTTTTTGTTAGGATTTATCCTGGTTATTCTTGTATGCGGGCTTGTCATATGTGGCACTCTATTTATTGTCTCCTGCTCCTTTCTTCCTGTCGAGTCTTGTCATGCTATCTGGAGAATGTTGGATAGTTTGATGTATGGTTCATTGCATCTGAGCTACTGCTGTATGAAGAAAAGAATCGAATCAGTTAGGATGTTGGACATATTGTTGAACAAGTTGTTGTACCAGGATGTTCAACAGGCTAAGTCTATTTGCATCAATTGACTGCTCAAAAGGATGCGCAACTGGCATTCGCGTAATCTGTTATTTTCCTATCTAACTGATCAGGCACTTATGGAGGTTATTAACTGTTTTAGATTTGATTGGGTATAATCTCTTGTTACCTTATTGCGAAACGGTTGGAGAGAGATTTTCGCCAAATCAATACCCTAGCAACTTTCACTTACGGATCTTCCGGGATCTCCTTCTTGTTGAAGATGTTGCGGTTTTTGCTGTTGATGAAACCGAATCTAGATTCGATTGCCGGTGTGCGGATTGTATCGAAGATTGCGGTGTTTTGGACTTTTAGGGCTTGCAGCGATTGGCGGCCTTGTTGGGACTTTTGGCGAAAGAAGTTCTCGTTGATACACTCCGGGAGGGAGGCCGGCGATCACGTAGGTGGGATCAAGGGAGTTGATCTTGTCGGTAGTGCAAGGGGAGCTTGCAGGCAAGGGGAGCTTGCCAAGAATACTTCACGGGGTTGATTGCGATCACCCCTCACGGTTTGTTTTAAGGATGAGTGTGTTCTTCCTTATAGAAACGTGAATTTTTAGAGTTTGTATTCTCTGATCTTTATAGTGAAGTATTCTATTTTTCTGGGCGTGGCCCCGCAGATGTAGGTGTGCGCACCGAACTGCGATACCAAGTCTCGTGTGTCCTTGCTTGCTGTGTGTCTTTATTGTTGTTCGATATGTTCTCTACTGCGTACTGAATTTCATTTGGTATCGGAGCAGGTCATTCACAATACTTTGACTTTCTTTCAAAGTGGGTGTGATCCTGTGTATCAGTACGCTGATCATGAATACAAAAGAAGGTGCTTCGGTTACTCGTCCCCCTTTGCTCACTGGATCGAACTACACTTATTGGAAGTCTCGTATGCGAGCTTTTATCAAATCTTTGGATGAAAAGGCTTGGGTTGCTACAGTTGAAGGATGGAACCCTCCGGTTGAAGTCAACAAAGAAGGCAAGGAATGCTTCAAACATGTGAGAGACTGGAATTCTGATGAGGAACGTGCTGCCTTAGGAAACTCAAAGGCGGTTAACGCCATCTTTACTGCTGTTGATGAAGAGCAGTTCAAGCTTATATCAACTTGTGAACATGCTAAAGAAGCTTGGGACATTCTTCAAAACGTGCATGAAGGAACCAGCACGGTTAAGGCCTCAAAATTGCAAATGCTCGCCAGTCAGTTTGAAAATCTGAGGATGAATGAAAACGAGACGGTTGCTGAATTCAATGGAAGATTGAGAGATATTGCAAATCAGGCATTCCAACTGGGTAAGAAGTATTCACAAAAGAAACTTGTTGAAAAGACCCTGAGGTCCTTGCCAGATAAATTTTCAGCAAAGATTGCAGCTATAGAGGAAGTAAGGAACACATCGACCATGAGATTGGACGAACTCATGGGCTCCCTACAGACCTATGAGATGAATCTCAAACAAAACAAAAAGGAGAAGGGTGTTGCCTTGAAGACTGAAGCCAGTGAACTGTCAAAATCTGATAATGAGTCAGAGCTCGAAGATGATATCGCTATTCTCACCAAAAACTTTAGTAAGATGATGAGAAAGATTAGCAACAGAGGTCAGAATTTCAAAGCCACTAATAAAAAGGTGCGGTCAGGACCTCCTGCTGGTGAAAAGAGTGCTGGTCGCCCTATACAAAGGTATGAGTCTAAAAACAAAGGAAAGGGAATACAATGTAGAGAATGTGAAGGGTTCGGACATATACAGGCAGAATGTGCAAACACCCTTAAGAAGCAAAAAGGGAAATCCCTCGCCAGCACCTGGAGCGATGAAGACTCTGAAGGTAGTGTGGAAGATGAAGACATAACTAGTAATTATGTTGCTTTCACAGCTATTCTAAATGACAAATCTGAAGGCAAGTCCTTCAGTCATGTTGAACATAATGTTGCAACATGTGCTGCAACATCCAAGCACAAGGGAGAAAATGTTGTACGAAGTGTTGTAACAAATGATGCTAGTTCTGACAGTGAAGTTGAATCAAAAGGTGGAAGTGAAGAAGATATTGATGATGAGGAAATCCGCAGAGCCTACCAAACTATGTTCTACAAATGGATGGAAATCTGTGAAATCAACAAGAAACTGAAAGATGAATGCTCTAAGTTGAGAAGTGAGAAGAATGCAACTCAAGCCAAACTTTTGAAGACTGAAACAAGCCTCCGAAACTGTGAGAGAAATATGAAGAGAGCTTTACTAAGAGCTGAGAAGGCAGAAAGCACTGTTAACAGGTGGAACTCAGGAAAAACCAAACTTGATGACATCCTCAACATGGGAAAGGTGGCTGGAGATCGAACAGGAGTTGGTTACCACAGAGGAAGTCATCTACACACACTCAAGACCAGGAGTAGTCTCAATGCTAAGGAACATGTTAAAAGGAGTTCACATGATGAGGCCAAGTCAAGAGGAAAGAACAGAAAAGGTACTACTTTTAGGCAGCCTATATGCAATTACTGCAAACAAATAGGACACAATGATTGGAGCTGTTTCAGGCGCATGAAGCATGTGAGTGAAGGAAGAAATATTATTCATCCGCAACAGCGAACAAGCATGAAATGGATTAAGAAGTCAGAGCTGATCAGTATGGTTGCTTACACATCTTTGGCTACCTTTGCAGAAAATCGGTGGTATTTTGACAGCGGTTGCTCTCGGCACATGACAGGGAACAAGGGTCTTCTATCTGAGTACACTGCTGGGAATAAAGGCCATGTCACTTTTGGGGATGGACAGAGAAGCAGAGTTACTGGAAAAGGAAATCTGAATATGACAGAAACTCTGAAATTGAAAGATGTGATGCATGTTGAAAATTTAAAGGCTAATCTCATTAGTATCAGTCAGTTGTGCGATCAAGGTCTGCTGGTTCGATTCAACAAAAATGAATGTCTTGTGTTTAATGGTGATGAAGTGTGCATTCTTTCTGGAAAAAGATCTAGTGACAACTGCCACCTGTTGCAAGAACCTGACAGATGTCTGAGTATCACCACGGATGCTTCTGAACAGTGGCATCAGAAGCTAGGACATGTAAATTTCAAGATCCTAATGAAAATCTCCAAAGCAAGAGCTGTCCGTGGAATGCCTACTTTAATCAAGAAGAAAGAAGGAGTGTGCGAAGCCTGCCAACTGGGAAAGCAGAAGAAAGTGAGTCACAAACAAATTCAGAATATCACAACTTCAAAAACTCTGGAGCTGCTACATATGGATCTGATTGGACCCACTTCAGAAACAAGCGTCGGAGGTAAGAAGTACATCTTTGTATGTGTTGATGATTTTTCACGTTTCACCTGGGTGGATTTTCTGAAGGAGAAATCAGATACTTTCGATGCTTTCAAAAAATTGTGTACTCGTCTTCAAGTTGAAAGAGGGGACAACATAGGGAAAGTCATTCGGATCAGAAGTGATCATGGAAAAGAGTTTGAGAATCACTCATTCTCTGAATTCTGTGAGGCACAAGGTATAGGACATGAGTTCTCGGCTCCTAAGACTCCTCAGCAAAACGGAGTTGTTGAAAGGAAGAATCGAACACTTCAGGAAATGGCTCGAGTTATGCTGAATGCCCGAAAAGTGAATGTTAAGTGGTGGGCTGAAGCGATTAACACTGCATGCTACACCATCAACAGAGTTTACCTTCGTCCACGGACTGAGAAAACTCCATATGAAATTTGGAAAGGACGAAAGCCTGATGTCTCCTACTTTCATATCTTTGGAAGCAAGTGCTACATCCTGCAAGATCGGACACCAAGACGGAAGTTCGACACCAAGAGTGACAAAGGAATTTTCTTGGGGTATTCTACAAGGAGTCGTGCTTTCCGTGTGCTGAATGATCGAACAGATGTCATGATGGAATCCATTAACGTTGTGGTTGATGATTTTGATCAGGGAGAATCTATTCTAACTGGTGAAAAAGGAGTTCAAGAAGACAGAAATGAGGATGATGTTCGTGTTGAAAGTGATGTTGCAACAAACAAGACCAAACAGAACAATGTTGAACAAATTGTTGCAACACAGGATACTGCCACCATGGAGTCGATTCAAGTAGAAGCTGAAAATGCTCAAGATGCTGATGGAGTTACAAAGATTATACGAGACCATCCGCCGGAGCTAATCATTGGTGACGTTCACGACAGTCGTCGCACCAGAGGTACTAGTCTTGTTAATTACAGAGATCTGGCTGGGTATGCTTGCTTTCTTTCTACTATCGAACCCAAAAATGTGAAGGAAGCAATTGGTGATGATTTCTGGGTTTCGGCTATGCAAGAGGAACTAAACCAATTCCAACGAAATGACGTCTGGAGTCTTGTGGAGAGACCAAAAGGAACAAATGTCATCGGGACAAAATGTATATTCAAAAATAAGACAGATGAGAAGGGAAATGTTACTCGCAATAAAGCCCGGCTTGTTGCTCAAGGGTATACCCAAGTGGAAGGCATTGACTTCGATGAGACATTCGCTCCAGTAGCTCGGTTGGAATCTATTAGACTATTGCTAGCGGTTGCCTGTAGTTTAAATTTCAAACTGCACCAAATGGACGTGAAAAGTGCTTTTCTGAACGGGCTGTTGAATGAAGAAGTGTATGTTGAACAACCCAAAGGCTCTGCTGATCCATTTCTTCCAAATCATGTTTATAAGCTGAAGAAGGCGATGTATGGTCTGAAACAAGCTCCAAGGGCCTGGTATGAAAGATTGACCACATATCTTCTCAAGAAGGGATACGAAAGAGGAGGAGCTGATAAGACATTATTTGTTCAAAGGACAAGATCAAGTGTGATGATTGCCCAGATCTATGTTGATGACATAGTCTTCGGTTCAACATCGCAACAGCTAGTGCATGAGTTTATTAATCTCATGCAAAGGGAGTTTGAAATGAGCATGGTAGGTGAGTTGAATGTATTTCTTGGCCTCCAAGTTAAACAGTTTCCATATGGTCTGTTCATCTCGCAGAGCAAGTATGCAAGGAATCTTGTCAAGAGATTCGGTTTAGAAAGTGCTAGACATGTTCGGACTCCCATGAGTACATCTGAAAAACTCTCTAAGGATGAAGGAGGAAGAGATGTTGAAGTTACTCTTTACAGAAGCATGATAGGTAGTCTGTTATATTTAACAGCTAGCCGACCGGATATCAGTTTCAGTGTTGGAGTCTGTGCTCGTTACCAAGCAAGTCCTAAGGAATCCCATATTGTTGCCGTTAAGAGGATTATCAGGTATATCAGCGGAACAGCAGACTATGGTATATGGTATACAAAGGATACGAATACTCTTGTCTCAGGATATAGTGATGCTGACTGGGCAGGAAATACAGATGATCGGAAAAGCACCACCGGAGGATGTTTTTATGTGGGGAACAATCTGGTGTCATGGTATAGTAAAAAACAGAACTCCATATCGTTATCTACAGCAGAGGCTGAGTATATTGCAGCGGGAAGTTGTTGTACACAATTGCTATGGTTCACCGGAGGATGTTTTTATGTGGGGAACAATCTGGTGTCATGGTATAGTAAAAAACAGAACTCCATATCGTTATCTACAGCAGAGGCTGAGTATATTGCAGCGGGAAGTTGTTGTACACAATTGCTATGGTTGAAGCAAATGTTGATAGACTATGGACTGGAACAAGGAATTATGACCATTTTATGTGACAACCAGAGTGCTATAAATATCTCCAAGAACCCTGTCCAGCATTCCAGAACAAAACACATCGACATCCGACATCATTTTATTAGAGAGCTGGTTGAGAAGAAGTCCCTAGTCATGGAGTATGTAGCTACAGGTAATCAACTAGCAGACATATTTACAAAGCCTCTAGACACCACCAGATTTGAGGAATTGCGACAAGCCTTAGGGCTGTGTCGTATCTAATGTTGTTCTCTGTGTTGAGAACATTGTTGCAACATCAGGTTGCAACATTATGAGGGTCAACCGATCACCGTTGTCGGGTTGTTTTTCACTTATAACCTTACCCGATATTTATTACCCTCTGATTCTTTCCGTTCCCAAGGCGCACTTTCGTGTTCTCCTTCAACTCAAATTTTCTCCAAGATTCTTCTAACCACCCATCTAGGGTTCTTGAAATCGTCTTGTTTGAAGTTCCTCCCATTTAATCTGCAATGGCAAGAGATCAGTCGGAAAAATCTTCGCTGCCCCCTCGTCGGTCCTCTCGACGAACGACATCCGCTCGGAAAAGTGCTCCGCCTTCCTCGTCTCCGTCTATCAAGCGAAAAGGAGTGTTTCCCCGTCCTTTGCAAAGATCCTCCAGCGGTAATCCCTCTCCATCACCCTCCTCTTCCCCTCTCGGTGACATGCATTCTTCTAGAGCCTCTAATTTAAAGTTGGCAAAGTTTTCCCCAATTCTTGAAATTCCCCTCCTCCAAAAATCCGAGGAAGATGACGTGTACGATGACGATGAAGTTTATCCTGATCCTGTAACTATTCAAGACTGGTTCTGGTATTTGCGGAGAACAGGAAAGAAATTGGATCTCTCTTCGGTGGATGTATCTCATATTCATTTTAAAGGTCTCATGCATAAGAAGATTTTGGGGAAGGTTATGAGTGTTGAAGTACCTCGAGATAGAAAAGTTGTCATTCGAAACTGGAATCCGAAATCTTTTGTAAAAATTTCTGAAGTTGAAGTGATAGACATCTCTGATTCTGAAGACCCTCCAGTGTTCGCTGAATTGCCTAGGTCAAGGGGCACTGCTGGAGCGTCTACGTCTAATAGTCCTACTGAGAAACCTATTGAGCAGGATGATGTGCAGGTAAACAAGAAAGGTGTGGTGGAAGGTGATCTAAGTACTGAGAATACGTCTGCTGTTCCATGTCAGGAAGAGGTACATGTCTCTCCATCACCCATGTGTGTGGATGAAGGTTCTCAGAACATGTTCAATGACCATAATCGTGGTGTGGATGAGTGTACTCAGAATGTGCCTAGTTTCTCATCTCAAGATGTTTCTGAGCCTGGAAAAGATTCTGTGATTTGTGATCATGATCTTGTTGACAGTATTGAAGAGTCTTCTCTGAAAGACACAGTGGAAGTCGTGCCACTTGCTGATGATATGTCACAAAAGGTTCAGTCTCTAAATGATTCTGTAGAACCTGATCTCATTCCTATGGATTTAGAAACTACTGAAATCCTTCAGGATCCCCCCACTTTTTCTTCTGAGACTGGAGTTGGTGAGATGCAATATGTCCATGATAAGGACACTGCTGATGTTGTGACTGGAAGTGACTCAGCTGGTATTGGGGTAAATGATGAAGTGAATGTAGAAAAATGTTCAATGAGTCAAGGTACTTCAGCGGTTGGTGTTGACAATGTGGGGTTTAATGTTGAAGCTAATATCGAGCCTGATCCCTTCGTGGAAGCGAGTGTGGAACATATTGTTGCACAAAATGTTGCAACACAGGATGCAACACGTGAGGCCTCTGGTCCAACTGAACCTCCCCTGTCCTCCTTTATGCGCAAGGCTCGATCTTGCTCTAAGAAGCGCTCTGCTCCTTCCAGTAATGCTGTGGCTTCTCCTTCCAAGAGGTCAAAAATCTCCGCTTCAGGTTCCTCTCGTTCTCCGTCATTTACTTCTTCGGATGCCTTTAGCAGAATTTTCTTCGATAAAGCTCGCAAGAACAGATGGGCATCTTACTCGGAGAGATCTTTACTTCCTGAAAAGGTCCTGAACATGACCTCCTTTGATAAGACTCAGATAACTTCTATCTTAAAGAGTCTCAGATTGTACCATGCTGCCACTTGTTTCAGTACCTACTATCCTGTGTTAGTCAGGGAATTTTACTGTAACTTATCCAAATCTGCTGGAGATGGCTCCTCCCGTTGGAATTTCAGAAATTATGTTCGGGGCAGGATTATTTCCTTCTCTCCTTCCACCCTGAACAAATTACTGGACTGGAAATGTCCTCAATCTGCTCCTGCTTATGGAGAGTCAACTGGAGTGGAGTTTGATAGACTGATTCACGTTGTGACTGCGGGGAAGCTCCAGAGTTGGCCTAAGAAATCATCTGTCTTTCCTTCATCTGCTCTTACGGCCAAGTACTTTATTCTCTACAGGATTGCCACGAGGAACTGGCTCCCTACTTCAAATGTTTCTGTGGTTACTCGAGACATGTGCAGGCTGTTGTTCTCTGCAGGAACCTCTCAGGCTTTCAATTTGGGCAGAATTATCTTTGATTCTATCTTATCCTTTGCTGAGTTATCCTCCTCCGGGACTTCTTTACCACATGGAGCTCTTATATCTATGATGCTCCTGGCTCAAAGGGTGCCCCTGTCCTCGTCAGACCTTCCTTCATCTTGTGACAGTATTTTGTATACGGCAAAGTCTGTGGCTGGTAAAATGGATGACATCTCTGACATGATACCCTCCCTTCATGGTGTTCCTTCGACATCCTCTCCGCCTCTAAATGCTGAACCTTCTTTCACAGTGCCTCCTGCATCTCAGTCTCCTCCACTCTGTCCTGCTACTGCTGCCACTTCTTCCTCAGCAAGTGTGGTTGATATTCAGTTCCTCGAGAATGCTATTCAGAATATTGATGATCAACTTCTGTTTCTCGAAAGCCAGCGGGTCCTTCTGAATCGCCACAAGATGTTGCTGCAGAGCAAGCTGTCCTCTCTAAGGAGTGGTCCTTCTGCGGATCCCTGATGTATTCCCTTTGTCCTTTGTGGCGCAAAAGGGGAGAAGAGGTATGATTTGTTGTTCTCTTAACATAACCGATGGTGTGTTGGATGTTTTGTTGGGAGTTTTGTTGTTGGGAGTTTTGTTGGATGTCTGCTGCTGTTGATACAATGTGTCTCCAAGAGTCATGAAGGCAGAATGACACTTTGTTTGTCTCCGTTCCTGTTCCTGTTGTGGAGTATGGTTGGTGCAGCTCTTGTGTTTTGATCTTCTTGTATTAGTCCGGACTCAGCAGTTTTTGTTTGGTTAAACAATTGCCTTCTTCTTCTATCATACCGTATGTTGTGCCACCAAATGACAAAAGGGGAGATTGTTAGGATTTATCCTGGTTATTCTTGTATGCGGGCTTGTCATATGTGGCACTCTATTTATTGTCTCCTGCTCCTTTCTTCCTGTCGAGTCTTGTCATGCTATCTGGAGAATGTTGGATAGTTTGATGTATGGTTCATTGCATCTGAGCTACTGCTGTATGAAGAAGAGAATCGAATCAGTTAGGATGTTGGACATATTGTTGAACAGGTTGTTGTACCAGGATGTTCAACAGGCTAAGTCTATTTGCATCAATTGACTGCTCAAAAAGGATGCGCAACTGGCGTTCGCGTAATCTGTTATTTTCCTATCTAACTGATCAGGCACTTATGGAGTTTATTAACTGTTTTAGATTTGATTGGGTATAATCTCTTGTTACCTTATTGCGAAACGGTTGGAGAGAGATTTTCGCCAAATCAATACCCTAGCAACTTTCACTTACGGATCTTCCGGGATCTCCTTCTTGTTGAAGATGTTGCGGTTTTTGCTGTTGATGAAACCGAATCTAGATTCGATTGCCGGTGTGCGGATTGTATCGAAGATTGCGGTGTTTTGGACTTTTAGGGCTTGCAGCGATTGGCGGCCTTGTTGGGACTTTTGGCGAAAGAAGTTCTCGTTGATACACTCCGGGAGGGAGTCCGGCGATCACGTAGGTGGGATCAAGGGATTTGATCTTGTCGGTAGTGCAAGGGGAGCTTGCAGGCAAGGGGAGCTTGCCAAGAATACTTCACGGGGTTGATTGCGATCACCCCTCACGGTTTGTTTTAAGGATGAGTGTGTTCTTCCTTATAGAAGCGTGAATTTTTAGAGTTTGTATTCTCTGATCTTTATAGTGAAGTATTCTATTTTTCTGGGCGTGGCCCCGCAGATGTAGGTGTGCGCACCGAACTGCAATACCAAGTCTCGTATGTCCTTGCTTGCTGTGTGTCTTTATTGTTGTTCGATATGTTCTCTACTGCGTACTGAATTTCACTTTTATTATCTTCTTTCATTTCATTTCATTTTAATGGGACGTGTTGTACATGTAGCTAGACTATAAGGAAGCTTGCACTCAGAACAAAGTTAGTGAATGAGAATGATTTAATGTTTTGAGAGTGATCTTAATAGGTTTGTAAGAAACCCTAGATCTCTTTATAAATCTCTATGCATGTAAGATGCTTGTGTGTGCATGTGGGTGTACATGGGCACGAGGTCCGAAGGTTATCCCTAATCTATCAATCCCTAACTTCAATTTCCTTTTATTATTTTATCTTAGTTAATCAAATCCCTAATCTTCCTCCAAATCTTCAATCCTAGATCTAGTTCTTTCCCAAATTTCCAATATCCCACGATAAACAAATCCCTAGATCTACTTCCGCTATCTATAGTGGAAAGGAGCCAAATGAGTGACAATGTCTCACTAATTTGTATATTATCTTGAGCCATGACAATGAACAAAGAGCATGAGATCTATCTGTCCCTAGTAGTAAACCCACAACAGGATTTTACCTAAATGATACAGAAAGCAATTTATAAACACAGAAGTGCCTAATGGGCGTGTTAGCAAGAATTCCTGCTATGATTACCCCTTCTGCCCAAATGGTACTCTAATAAAATCATAGCAAGAATTCCTGCTATGATTACCCCTTCTGCCCAAATGGTACCCTAATGGGCGTGTTAGCAAGAATTCCTGCTATGATTACCCCTTCTGCCCAAATGGTACTCTAATTTTATTGCCAGCACATCAAGGACTTCCAAGATCCCTTCTTAAAAATAAATTACCAAGTTCATTTTCATTGCACAGCTTGAAAATCCTTGCCCCAGCAAAGTCTCATATCTAATATAATCTGTGCACCTATAGCTCTACCTCTTTACTCCATAATATGTGCCTCATGTAAAACAAACAGCAACTGACCCGCTATGTTCCCATGTAACACAAGAAATTTACATGAGGTGTCCGTCCTGCCATTTATTTTCCCCCCATCAACTGTGAATTTTACTTGTATCTTTAAATTAACTTATGTAACAGAATGACACGTGCAAATGGAGAATCTAAGAACCATGGAACAGTTTCAGTAAACTAAGAATATAAATGGAATGGTTCTTGGCTTTTAAAAGTGACGCTACGAACACATATTTGATTTTCCAAACGGTATCCAGCCCAACAAAATAAGACACGTTATTCAATCCAACAACATGCACTATATATGTCAATCTGCAATATTCACAACAGTCCATAATAAAATTTCAATTGGTGCACATGTGACGAATAAATTGTATGTCAACAATATGAGAGTTCTTATGACAATCAGCGGTAAATATCAGCACAAATGGCAACAAATTAAAAGGTTTTAATAGCATATAAAACCCACTATGACTATCATATTCAAATACTATTCTGAAATAGGGTGAAATGTGAAATAAAATGTACTCCAGTTATAACCAGACTAACCAGTCAACGAATGTATTGGCAACCAGAAGTACAAAAAAGGTAATAGTAGAAATAACACATTTAACATCCATTTCAATCATTTGGAAAGGATTTATAACCAAGTGCCAGAAGATAGTCTCAAGGGTATAGTCAACAAAAAATTATATTATGCCACTGAACTTATAGATACCTGGATGACGTTGACCACTTGCTTGATTGCACATCCAATAAGAGACAAAGATAGTGGCAGGGATAGAAGTAAATTAGCTTTCATAGCATTGACACAGTCCATAATAAAGGAAAATTCATAGAACAGTAAGTTTATGATAAATTTCATATTTATAACGTCAAACATCGCAGAATCCAATGACTTACAGTGACGACACTATCAGATTGGTCTTCATGAAGAAGGAAGAGGATTATGTAGAGAACCTGGAACAGAATAGTATATTTGCTTAAGATAAAAAAGCTAATAATCGATATGGTTAATTTTTAAATATTGCTTGAGATCTTTACCTCGGAGCCTACACAACAAAAGGCCATGAATGGTCGGTGTTTATAATATGCTTTCAAAAGCCAACTACTTTTGTCCTTAACATCTTTATGACTAGTCTTCCCTGATAAGAAAGTACTGTAATGGAGAAGCATGAGGTATCTAAAATATATGCATAACAATATACGATGGATGAGATATCAAGATCAAGCATCCAAGTTAAGCAAAGTGAAAAATGTGCTACTTAATAATATTGCCTGGTTATCATTAACTTAATTTTTTGTATGTGAATAATCTATGATATGGGGAGGTTATCCATTTATCCGTCGATCCAATCATTACAAAATTTAACAGGTTAGAACAATAGAAAATGTTGTAACATGCTAATCGAGGATCAAATTCTCCTATGGTTCACCCATATTTAGGTTTTGAGATTTTCGATTGTTTAAAAATAATTTAGAAATTTTTTATTAAAAAATTAATAAAACACATTTTTTGTGCTACCGATGTAGGAAATTTCATACACCGTACATACCCATTAATCTCATGTGCGCACGTGTGCTTACCTCACGAATCCACCTTTCATCCGATAAAGACTTGACTCATCTTCCCTTTTAAATTCATATTTATTTTATTGCATTCTCCCCGAAAAAACTTTTTTCTTGAATGCTTTTCCATTTATTAGCTAGATGACGTTTAGGATATAATAACAAACCTTAAATTACCAATATTACTATGTATAAAGAATATAGACTGTTCAATATGAGCACCCAATATCAGTGTTACCAGGGCACTCTCTTTTTACAAGTTGATGTGTCGGACATTTGGATGCACGTGCAACAGGACTTGAAGTCTTGAACACGGCTTTCATAAAGAGAACAACAGTATCATCGAATTTTATAAAGGAAAGAATTTAAAAGAATGTCAGAAAGAAACCTAAGGAGGTCTGGATGAATCAAGAGAAGTTAAATAAATGATATGCTTCTTTCCATTCCCAATCAACCAAACAAATTCTCAGTATGTAAAC
This sequence comes from Scilla litardierei, assembly GCA_030789695.1. Classification (NCBI taxonomy): domain Eukaryota; kingdom Viridiplantae; phylum Streptophyta; class Magnoliopsida; order Asparagales; family Asparagaceae; genus Scilla; species Scilla litardierei. The sequence goes on from CM061142.1 coordinate 745,291,128, forward strand.
AAGTAGAATTAAAAGAGAGTGTATTGCTTCTCTAAATATCTGTTACACATATATGTTTTATATGTATTCATGTGTACATAGGTCCTGCTCCCTATACTAGTACCTAAAATTTGCCATGTCGGACTCCATTGACATTTATTTGACATATCCAAGCAATACGGGCCAATGTTAGTCCTATACCTTTGATATATTGTCTGTATACGCTATCTGATATTAAAATCCCAATTGCTATGAACTGAACATCTAATATCTAAACCCTTGATATAGAAGCAACTCCCTTTGCTTTTTTTTTTTGGCGGGGGGGGGGGGGGGGGGGGGGGGGGGGTGGGGGTGGGTGGGTGGGGGAGGACCTCCAATCGCCCGAAGCACTGATGCAAAATTGTGTAAAATTCAGTGGTTTACTAGGGTGAAAGCATGTAAATCCCTGCCTAGCGATTTCAATTTTTGATATCATATGATTACAATGAGTGGAAGATTTACTTTTCGTCATCTCTTGCTCACATTTCTCCTAAGAAGTACAGACTCTTGATCTATTTAGGGTTGTGGATTTCATGTTTCTAGTGTTTTTCCTGGAGCAGGTTCCCGTCTAAAATCTTAAGGGTTTTATGATGCCGATGTTGTGATTCTTGTTTCTTTCATGGCTACAGGTCAAGAATGATCCAAATTATAGGGATTCTTAACGTGTGACTCGGAGAATATTTGCTGGATATGGATTTCAGGTTTCATCTCAATGGATAAAAATTGAAAACTTTTTAGATCAATACTTCTACTCTTATAAGAGAGTTCATCCCCTCATGAACTCCACTCTTTTACAATAATATATTTCATGATTATCATTACTAAGACAAATGTGTGTTTCTCAAAATGCTAAATGTTAACCTTTTCTGCCGCTAGATCTCTCATATTGCCAGGCCTTTTGTCCATGTTACCCCTTTAATCTACAGCTCCATCACCCTTGTTGGCAGCTTGCTCTTTTCTGTCTTCCTTGCCATCACATCTTCACCATCAAATACTTTCTCCTCTTAATTTTTTGTTCTCTTTGCAAATTCAGTAGATGCAGGGATATGGTTAATGCCTAAAAGTTGCACCCGAAAATAGTTTTGACATTTCCATGGGAGGAACCAAGCTTTGATATCATGATCCATAATGGGGGGAAGGAGGAGATCACCTTTTCTAATCCACTCAACTATAGATGTTGAATAGTGGACATCAAAGTTTTCAATGGTGAGGATAAGAAATTTACTACTTTCATTTTTTTAATTTTTAATGATTACAATGAATGGAAGATTTATGTTTCTTCTTGCTTTCTTGCTCACATCTCATTTTACACGACCAACTCTCGATCTATGTGGGGTTTTTGGTTCATATGATTGAGTTGTACATAGAGGAGAAGACTTCCCACTATAAGATTTTCAGAAATTTTCTGCGGAGATTATCATCTGACGGAGACTCGTAGCACTGAGCTGGAGCCTTGTCAGCAGTTGAGGTGGGACCCTTGGTTGGAAGAATCAGGGTCGGATGATTGTAGTTGAGGATGATACGACCTTCGATCGATTCACAAGCGACCGTCGCATCGATCATTCGAGGTTGGAGAGTCGAGCGTCGGCCTTCGATGTTGGATGTCGATTGTCGATCTGCACCACAGGGAGTCGTTAGGGGGGTCGGATCTGGGTTCCAACCCAAATCCCCTCCGATGCTTAAGTGAGTAGGGAACTTAAGAAAGAGAGGGAGCTAGGTGTAGCTGAGATCGACATACGGAGGTTCGTCTCTATACTAACGACGCAAGCTCGAATATAGAATGGTAAAGTGAGAAGATATAGTTCTATGTCTTAGATCGCGTACCTTGAGGATGTGACCTATCTCCCTATTCATAGAGGTTTGGGGTCCTCTTAGAGACGTTGGGGAGATAAAGGCCACCTATAATGGGGCCACGATCTTCCACCATGAATGTGAGTAAACATTACCCACGTCCCCGAGATTTCCGAGCTCGCCTTTAATCCCACGTTCATGCGAGACAGAACTAACGGTCGACTGGCTATTTGGGCTTAGACTGAGTCGATATCATGCTTCTCTAGTGGGCCTGGTGGGCCTTGGCCATTCGTCGACTGAGTTTCCTCGAGTGCGGGCCCAATGACTCAACAATGGCCCCCCGTCGCACGACCTTGAAGGATCCATTTGGTGAGGTCAAGCGACGTTACATCACATTTAATGGGGCGCGGCAGTCGAGAAAATAGCACTCAAGTTCTGAGCGCCAAAACGCCCGCCTCATCGATTCGGATGATTTTTCGATTTGAAATCTAAGACGCCATGGTCCTTGGATCTTTGACACCTGTTCCATGATGTGGTTGTGCTTCGCCCATATATGACAGTTCCAGTGGAGGATTGTGTGGATATCTTCTCCATTCTCTTGATCCAGATTCTCCTTCTCTCGAAAGCAATGGCTTCGTCATCTGTTTCCGGAAAGAATATGGTCACCGCCATCCAGAAGAATCAGAAAGGGGTCATGGAGCCGGGCTTGCTGGCGAATTTGAGGACCAAAGTTAAGGCTGGCCAAATCGACACGCTTCAGAGGAAGTATGTTCGCCTCGACTATCAGATCAGACTGCCTGGGAGGGACGAGAGGGCTCATCGTCCCGGCGACCGGGAAGTGGAGGTCTACGTCAAAACTTTCAAACAGGGCCTTCGATTTCCTGGGTACTTCCTGTGTACCCTGAATATTTCTCTCTGCCAGCTGATGCCAAATGGTGTCGGCATGCTGATGGCCTTCATAATTCTGTGTGTGACGAAGGGAATCGAGCCATCCATGCATCTATTCAACCACTTCTTCTGGATCGCTCCCCTTAAGACCCCAGGGTGGTATACGATAATGGCTCGTTGGGGGAGGAAGTTGTGGAAAGATCTCCCCACCTCCAACCCCAAGTGGAAGGATGAGTTTGAATTTGTGGTCTTTCCAGGGGAGGCAAACTTCTGCACCGGTTGGGTCGCCCCTGATTTAGGGCCTACCGAGAATAAGCCGCTGACCGTTGAGGAGAATAAAGCTACCGACACTCTGAAGGGTCTGCCAGAGGGGATGAGGTCGGTTGAGTGGCCATAGTCGGACAAAGTGTTGTGTCGGACCATGTGGACGAAAGGTTGGTTCGACCATGCTCGCCAACTGTTCGACCTTTATGACTCGGACTAACTTGTTTGTTGCTCTAGCAGGGATGATCAGTGCGGATTACCAGATAGATCTAGCACTGAAGGATGCGGTCGAGGCTTTCATCAGAGAGGCAGAGGCGAGTATGTTGTCGCCCCGGGCCCCAACCGTATTGAGGTCTTTGACCCAGCCGTTCGGAGATCGGCCCATGATCATTGAGGGAATTGCCCAGGAGGCTCGTCCTCAGTAGAAGAAGAAGAAAGAATTATCCTCCGAGTTTGAGGTGGTTGCATGGGAGGGAGGTCAGAAAAGGCCGGAGGGTTCTTCTTATCAGCGACTCGGAGCCATCTGGGTCAAAGCAACCGTGGATCAGGTCTCTCGACCAGGGAGTGATGCACCCCATGAGAAAGGTTCGACGTAGACTCAGGTTCCGCCGGATCTCCGTATTCACCAGGATTCCTGGCCTTGAGAGGTCTGTCTCCTTCCATTAGGTTGCCCGAAGACATCTCTGGGGAGTACAGACCGATGTTGGAGGGTCGATCTTCTCAGGCCCCATTCGACTGTACCGAGGAGGAGCTTGTCAGGGCGAGATTTCCATTGGGGCTTGAGGATTCCGTCCTTCTCGATTGTGCGGCCGCTTCCGGCATCGTTGAGAATGCGACCCTTCCACGGGACAGGACAGTCGCGGAAAGGGTCGACTACGAGCGGCTTGCGTCAGTAGCCGGCCATGCCAACGTCCATGTAATTATCAACTGGGCCCCTGTCGATGTTGATATCGGCACACAACCGGACCATCAATTATTGTATGCAGGCTCTTGTAGAGACCGTGACGTTACGCTGTCGAGTGTTGGTGGTGGCCGACCATGACATCACCCTGGAGGCCATCCGGTCGAGGGTGGATAAGTCCCATGTTGAGATAGAAAGAATCAGCCAACTCTCCGAGACGAGGTCGCTAGTTGTTCAGAAGCTCGAGCACGAGCTAAGCGAGTCACGTAGGAGGGAGGCCGATCAAACTGCCTTGAGAGAGCGAGAGGAGAATGCTCTGCTGGAAGAGAGAGTCGAGGCGAACGTCATTGCAGAGAAGGTGATCCGTGATTTCACGGATATGTTTTCCGACTTTGATGAGCTATATGAGCAGGGTTACGAGCGATGCCGGTTGGAGATGAAGAACTGATTCCCTGACCTCTCCTCGAAGATCGACGAGATCCCGGTGGTTTTTCCAGACCATGGCGACGATGAATCGAGCCATGGTGATGATGAGTCAAGCCGAGGCGTGGATGAGGCACCTTCTGTGGATGAGGCCACAACCACGGCCGTCGAAGCAAGAGTAGTTGCTACGGGGGAGCCGGAGCTCACGACCGTGTTGGAGGGAGATCAGGGGCTTGAACGGCCGTTGTAAGATCGGGCCCGCCTGAAATTTTTTGAATGTATAGGGGGCAATGTAAATGATAACAACATTTTGTAATGCCTGATAAGAGAGTTGACTTGTGTATTCTCGTATGCCGTTGCCTCTCCTTGTTTGTTGTCGCTCATGCCCAGTGGTGGTCTTAATGCCTGATGGCCCATTTCGATGGGTTAGGTGCTGCTTCGAGGGTAGACTATCGAACCACATTTAGAATTTGACCACCATGTTCCATGGAGAGGGTGACATCCGCCTGACTCATGGTCTGACGATATAGGGACCTGAATCGTTCAGTAGCGAAGGGGTGGCCCCTTCGACTTACGACTGACGATATAGGGACCTGAATCGTCCTCAGTAGAAGAAGAAGAAAGAATTATCCTCCGAGTTTGAGGTGGTTGCATGGGAGGGAGGTCAGAAAAGGCCGGAGGGTTCTTCTTATCATCGACTCGGAGCCATCTGGGTCAAAGCAACCGTGGATCAGGTCTCTCGACCAGGGAGTGATGCACCCCATGAGAAAGGTTCGACGTAGACTCAGGTTCCGCCGGATCTCCGTATTCACCAGGATTCCTGGCCTTGAGAGGTCTGTCTCCTTCCATTAGGTTGCCCGAAGACATCTCTGGGGAGTACAGACCGATGTTGGAGGGTCGATCTTCTCAGGCCCCATTCGACTGTACCGAGGAGGAGCTTGTCAGGGCGAGATTTCCATTGGGGCTTGAGGATTCCGTCCTTCTCGATTGTGCGGCCGCTTCCGGCATCGTTGAGAATGCGACCCTTCCACGGGACAGGACAGTCGCGGAAAGGGTCGACTACGAGCGGCTTGCGTCAGTAGCCGGCCATGCCAACGTCCATGTAATTATCAACTGGGCCCCTGTCGATGTTGATATCGGCACACAACCGGACCATCAATTATTGTATGCAGGCTCTTGTAGAGACCGTGACGTTACGCTGTCGAGTGTTGGTGGTGGCCGACCATGACATCACCCTGGAGGCCATCCGGTCGAGGGTGGATAAGTCCCATGTTGAGATAGAAAGAATCAGCCAACTCTCCGAGACGAGGTCGCTAGTTGTTCAGAAGCTCGAGCACGAGCTAAGCGAGTCACGTAGGAGGGAGGCCGATCAAACTGCCTTGAGAGAGCGAGAGGAGAATGCTCTGCTGGAAGAGAGAGTCGAGGCGAACGTCATTGCAGAGAAGGTGATCCGTGATTTCACGGATATGTTTTCCGACTTTGATGAGCTATATGAGCAGGGTTACGAGCGATGCCGGTTGGAGATGAAGAACTGATTCCCTGACCTCTCCTCGAAGATCGACGAGATCCCGGTGGTTTTTCCAGACCATGGCGACGATGAATCGAGCCATGGTGATGATGAGTCAAGCCGAGGCGTGGATGAGGCACCTTCTGTGGATGAGGCCACAACCACGGCCGTCGAAGCAAGAGTAGTTGCTACGGGGGAGCCGGAGCTCACGACCGTGTTGGAGGGAGATCAGGGGCTTGAACGGCCGTTGTAAGATCGGGCCCGCCTGAAATTTTTTGAATGTATAGGGGGCAATGTAAATGATAACAACATTTTGTAATGCCTGATAAGAGAGTTGACTTGTGTATTCTCGTATGCCGTTGCCTCTCCTTGTTTGTTGTCGCTCATGCCCAGTGGTGGTCTTAATGCCTGATGGCCCATTTCGATGGGTTAGGTGCTGCTTCGAGGGTAGACTATCGAACCACATTTAGAATTTGACCACCATGTTCCATGGAGAGGGTGACATCCGCCTGACTCATGGTCTGACGATATAGGGACCTGAATCGTTCAGTAGCGAAGGGGTGGCCCCTTCGACTTACGACTGACGACCGTTTAGGAGGGTCGTTCAGTGGCGAAGGGGTGGCCCCTTCGACTTACGGCCGACGACTATTCGAGAGTCGTTCAGTGGCGAAGGGGTGGCCCCTTCGGCTTACGGCTGACGACCGTCTATGAGGTTTGTTCAGTGGCGAAGGGGTGGCCCCTTCGACTTACGGTTGACGACCGTTTCGGACAGTCGTCCAGTGACGAACGGGTGGCCCCTTCGACTTACGGCTGACGACCGTTCCTGAGAGTCGTTCAGTGGTGACGGGTGGCCCCTTCGACTTACGACTGACGATCGTTCGGAGGAGTCGTTCAGTGGCGAACGGGTGGCCCATTCGACTTACGACTGATACTCGTTCGAGAGTCGTTCAGTGACGAACTCTTCAGCTTACGGCTGACGACCGTTTAGGAGAGTCGTTCATTAGCGAAGGGGTTGTCCCTTCGACTTACGGCTAACGACCGTTCGAGAGTCGTTCAGTGACGAAAGGGTGATCCCTTTGACTTACGGCTAACGCTCGTTCGAGAGTCGTTCAGTGACGAAGGAGTGGTCCTTTCGACTTACGGCTGACGACCGTTTAGTAGTCATTCAGTGGCGAAGGGGTGGCCCCTTCGACTTACGGCTGACGACCGTTCGGGAGAGTCTTTCAGTAGCGAAGGGGTGGCCACATCGACTTACGGCTGACAACCGTTCGGGAGAGTTGTTCAATGGCGAAGGGATGCCCCCTTTGACTTACGACTGACGACCGTTCGAGAGTCGTTCAGTGGGGAAGGGGTGGCCCCTTCGACTTACGGCTAACGACCGTTCGGGAGAGTCGTTCTGTGGGGAAGGGGTGCCCCCTTCGACTTACGGCTGACGACCATTCGGGAGATTCGTTCAGTGGGGAAGGGGTGTCCCCTTCAACTTACGGCTGACGACCGTTCGGGAGAGTCGTTCAGAGCGAATGGGTGGCCCCTTCGACTTACGGCTGACGACCGTTCGAGAGTCGTTCAGTGGCGAAGGGGTGGCCCCTTCGACTTACGGCTGACGCTCGAGAGAGTCGTTCAGTTGCGAAGGGGGTGGCCCCTTCGACTTACGACCGACGCTCGCAGGGGAGGGTCGTTCAGAAGTGAGAGGGTGTCCCATTCGACTTACGACTGATGACCGCTTATATTATCGTAAGTTAGGCTTTCCCAACACCTCTTGAGGATCGGGTCCTTTTTCGAGGAGAGTTTTGATTGGGAAATCTCTACAAACTTTACGAAGGATCAAAGAAGCAAATCTTTGTTTGATAAAGGAAACATGCTTTATTGACGAAAATAAAAATGGTAAAGGTGTACATGTGTTTTCTGATTGATGTCGGAGCTGTTGCCGTTCATTGTCGTGTTATTTGTCAGGGGTTTTAGATGGTTCATCAGTCGACCATGTTGGTGACGGGTGATCCCGTCAACTTGCCCTTCTGCTTCGAGGATCCTTCCTTACTAGATGGATCACTAACTGGGCCTTTGGGGGTGTCCCCGTTTGACTAGGGCGTCAATCTCCTTCTTGAGGGTGTCCCCGTTTGACTAGGGCGTTGATCTCCTTCTTGAGGGTCCAACAATCGTTTGTGTCGTGCCCATAGTCATTGTGATATTTACAGAATTTGAGATCGTCCTTATTCTCGTATTTGCCCTTCTTTGCAGCCTCCTGTATCAGCTCTTCTCGTGGGACGTAGGCAAGGACTTTTATCTTAGGGACGACTAGCTTAGCGTAGGTCGGACACTCCTTGCTTCGAGGGCTCCCTCCATAGGCCTCTTGTCTCGGGACTCCTGGCGGAGGGTTCCCAAATTTGATTTCACTCGCCTCGTGTCTCTGCGGCGGGAGGCGGAGCTCTTTGCATTGGCTCCGTTCGGCTCTTCTGATTTCTAGGAGGAAGTGAACCGATCTGTTATGTTGAGCATTTCTGTGAAGGTATTAGGGGAGAACTGGTGAAGCCTCTTTGTTCCTGACTGCCCGGGTGAGCGTCGCTATGATGGTCACATCCGACGTCTCTTCTACATCGAGCCTCTCGTCGTTGAATCTAGAGACGAAGTCTCAGATTGACTCGTTCTCATTCTGTTTGAGCGGGAAGAGGTGGGACGACCTCTTCTTGGGTCGTCGTCCGGCGGCGAATTGCTTGCAGAATATTTCTACTAGCTCGTCAAATGAGCCGATGCAGCAGTGGAACAGCCCTTCGTACAGCTTTTTACCCTTTTAGTCAAGGTGGCATTGAAAGCCCTACAAAGGTATGGCTCGTCGGCCCCATGGAGTAGCATGACATTTAAGTACTTTTGAATGTGCGACCATGGGTCCTGCCATCATAAGTTGGTAGGACTGGAAGCTTGAATTTGGGGAGAAAAGGAGCCGAGAGGATATTCTCCTCCAGGGGAGTCTTCCGAATGGCGGACCAGCACGGATCCTCCCACTCCGGTTTGCAAGAAGTTGGTCCTGGGTGATCGATTCAAGATCTCCTCCCCTCTCGCGAATCCACCTGCAGGGTTTAGTGGGTTATAACCAGGAGGAGCTCTGTATATTACCTGACCCAGGATGTTGCAGGTCATCGCCCGGTAATTGGAGTGAGTGGACTCCCGCTGGAGTACGAAAGCTTGATATTCGACCCATGCTCCATTGTATTGGTGGGTCGGGGGGTCAAACCGTTGAGGTTAATCTCTGCCCTTATGTCCCCCAGACCCAGGATGTATGCTGAGCCCCTCGTTGGCGTCAGGTACAGATTCAAAGGTGGTGGTGGCTCCTTTGCGAGGGATGGGCTCCCTATGTTCTGGCGTACCAAAGCCACCAACACGCCTAAGCTCATATTAACATGCGCAGTGAATTGGTTGAATTCTCTGCGAGTTACCTCGGACTCATTTGCCTCCCCATTGGTCGAAACGGGGGCATTGTTTGCTCTGGGCTTCTCTTTCGAACTTTCAACCGGTCCGGCGTTGCTGGGTCCAGTTGCCATAGCTTTTGAATAGCTTTGGGATGACAAGCTGGTTAACGTTTCCCACAGACGACGCCAAACTGTTAATGTCAAAATTGACCAGGACAGCTGTCAGGCTGACGAGACTCGTAGCACTGAGATGGAGCCTTGTCAGCAGTTGAGGTGGAACCCTTGGTTGGAAGAACCAGGGTCGGATGATTGTAGTTAAGAGTGATACAACCTTCGATCGACCCACAAGCGACCGTCGCGTCGATCATTCGAGGTTGGAGAGTCGAGCGTCAGCCTTCGATGTTAGATGGCAATCGTCGATCTACACCACAGGGAGTCGTTAGGGGGGTCGGATCTGGGTTTCGACCCAAATCCCCTCTGATGCTTAAGTTAGTAGGGAACTTAAGGAAGAGAGTGAGCTAGTTATAGGTGAGATCGACCCACAGAGGTTCGTATCTAGACTAACGACGCAAGCTCGAATATAGAATGGTAAAGTGAGAAGATAGAGTTCTATGTCTTAGATCTCGTACCTTGAAGATGGGACCCCTCTCCCTATTTATGGAGGTTCGGGGTCCTCTTAGAGACGTTGGGGAGATAGCGGCCACCTATAATGGGGCCACGATCTTCTACCATGAATGGGAGTAAACGTTACCCACGTCCCCGAGATTTTCGAGCCCGCCTTTAATCCCACGTTTGTGCGAGACGGACCTAACGGTTGACTGGCCATTTGGGCTTTGACTGAGTCAATATCGGGCTTCTCTGGTGGGTCTTGTGGGCCTTGGTCATTCGTCGACCAAGTTTCCTCGAGTGTCGGCCCAATGACTCAACACATGTGCACCAGCAAACCAAGGTAGCAACAAAAGACCCAGAAGAACACCCACATGAATATATGATTATTCTCTATATTCATGTGAACTATCTTGTTTCTCTATAGATATTGATATAGATGAGAAATATAATCCCATGAATTATATGGATGCATTGAAATCTCTTGAATCAGATCAATGGCTTGAGGCCATGAATATGGAGCTTGACTCAATCGAGAGAAACAATGTATGGACGCTATGCAACTTACCAGAAGAAAAGAAGTCCATCGTAAGCAAATGTGTGTTAAAGAAGAAATATAGGGTTGATGGGTCTGTTGATTTATTAAAGGCCTGGTTAGTTGTCAAAAGATTTACTAAGAAAGCGGGTATTGATTATCAGGAGGCTTATTATTCTCTAGTGGCTAAGTTTGCATCTATCTGGATAATCTTAATAATTGATGTACATATCTTGACTTGGAACTTTACCAGATAAATGTCAAGATTGCATTGCTCCACAGAAAGTTGAAGGAGGTAATATATATGGATCAACTAGAGGGATTTCGAGCTGTGGGATCTAAAAAAATAAAGTGTATAAATTAGAGAAATCATTATATAGTTTGAAACAATCATCTAGATAGTGATATCTCGAATTTTACTATACAATTATCCAACTTGGTTTTGTTGCAAATAAATTGGATAATTATGTGTATGTCTTGAAAAATAGGAGCAGTTTTACAATATTATCTTTTTATGTGGATGATATCTTGCTCGCTGGAAATGACATTAAAGTGTTGAATAAGATTAAATCAGTATTTTGTAGTGAAGTTGAGATGAAGGATATGGAGAATGCATCTGATGCGGACTAGGGTTTGTGGGTGGAATTTGGGGATTTTTATTTGGAATAGAAAATAGGGTAGCAATGATAAGTAGCCAATTTTTGGAGAGTTGGCCCCTCTCCTAGCTTTTGCTAAGGGAAAAGCCTAAACTCTCTTCTAGATCTCCTCGGAGAACTCTAGGAATGTCAAAAGACGGCTACTAATTCGGTGCCCTAACCCTAGCCCACGCCCTCTCTTATATAATGATGAGGCGTGGTGCGTACAGCAACACAAAAACAACTAATAGTGCATAAAGCAATTCCATCCCCAAATCGTCGGTGTGTCCATCAATTACTCCTTCGTCTTCTTGTGCCTCCTCTCGTAGGTGATAAGTGTATCAGCATCGTATGTTCTTGGTATACAGATCTTTAGAGATCAAAAGTATTTGCATACAATATTGAGAATTTTGAAATTCAAAATTTCTAATTTGACACCTACACCATTGGTTATGGGGAAACAGTTAAGTAAATAGCAATGTCCTGGAGATGGACAAAAATCCCTAGGTATACCATATGCTCATGATATTGAAAGTTTTAATGTATGTAATGTTGTGTACTGGACAAGACTTAGTGTACCAGCAAATATGGTGAGTAGATATCAAAGTAATCCTTGTCCAGCTCATTGAAAAGCTGTTAAGAGGACTTTTGAAATATCTGAAGGGTACGGTGCATCATAAGTTGGTTTATCAAGCAGATTCGCTTGAGGTTCTTGGTTACGTTGATGCAAATTTTGGAGGGGACACATATGACATGAAGTCCACTTTAGGACATTTGTTCATCTTTGGTGGTACATCTATTTCTTGAGATAGCAAAAAACAGAGATGTGTAGCAATGAACACACAAGAAGCTGAATATATAGCATGTAGTATGGCTGATTCGCATGCTGTGTCTGGATAAGACGGTTTATATTGGACTTGGATCTCAATTTGATAGATGGATTAATTGAAATGTACTGTGATAATCAAACAGCCATCAGATTGATCCATAGTGGTGAAAACATTTTCAAATGAAGACATATTGAAATACAATATCATTATATCCATAATATGGTGGAAAAGAAAGCAGTCAATGAGACTTATATTCTGACTAGTGATATGATTGATGATCCTTTAACGAAAGGTATTCCAACATGTACATTTATCAAACATATTGGTTTGATGGAACTTAGAAATATCCAAGTCAAAGAAACTTTCATTAATAATGAAAGGAGACAATCATGGATAATAATTGTACTTGGTGAATAAAATTTGCATATCTCACGAATAGTGGGAGTATATAAAATTACATTGTGTGTCATATTACAATTTTATATACTCCCACTATTCGTGAGATATGCAAATTTTATAACCGGAATGCATTTGGCCATTTCGACCAAGTGAAAGATGTTAATGGGGTTTGCCTGAAATGGCCCAACGGACTAAAACCCAACCCGACCCAATATGTTAGTTGATAAACGGGATGAAGTTTCTCACGTAATAGAATGAAGTTACATGATTTTCTCTCATGTAATCGTGGGTCGATTAAGGAAATCAATGGGTCATTACGGGATATAGGAAATGGTGATGGCCCTATAAATTGAGAATAGTTCTCATTTGGTATCAACAAACAGCCACTCTTCGGAATACTAAAATTCTCAATTCTCTCTCTCTCTCTCTTTATGTGTTGATCTCCAAAATCCATCACTTACAAGGGATTGCTATACACGAAAGGAGTCGTTTTGTATTATCTAACGGATTCCTTCGGTTTCAACTAATAAATTTCTTGTTATGCCAGGATTGATCTATGGGATATTAACATCATTTCATGTTGACACGGTTTTGATATGCTCGCCTAAGCATCACTACAAATAGGGGCATTATAAATATTTCATCTCATGTTACTATCCAATTAAATTGGTCTCAATTTATTAAGCTTTTATTTGTTTTTTTCTTCGTTCTTGTTAGGATAGAATGAGTCGTCATATATGTTTGTAACCCTCTACTATGGAATTTGTTCATTAAATTCTCCTTAGTGGAAGTAGGGAGGTTTTGTCTAACCATTTATCTTAAAAAAACAAACCAGTTAAAATAAGAATGCTTGTCATAGACATTTCATAAATTCGACAAGCAATGCATGAGTACACACATAAATATAATTCTAGGACGGAAATTTGTCTGACAAGGTAGAACTTAGTTACCTGAAATTTCCTTGTGTTTAATAGCATTATTCATCAGCATATCTCTACAGGAGACAATGGGATTATTCACACAACGATCACCCATTTCTTTTACATATAACAAAAATAATGAATTAATGATTAAAGGATCAGTAATATGAAAGCAATAATATATTGTTATCGCATAGATAATGATATAAAATTCACATTGCAAAAATTAGAACATACAAAGTGCAAACCATCTTCATGAAACAGACGACGCTCCATTCTAAGCATTGGAAGATACTACACTAAATTACAAAGATGTGTTAATTCTTAAAAATTCTTAACATGCATTGGTCACAAATAAAATTGAACAGAACAAATTAAGACAAAACACAGCAGTCATTAAAACATAGTATAATTCCCAATTATTTCAATCTCACCTTTTCACTAAGAACCGTATTATACTTCCGTCCTTGATAGTGTGCCGCTTGTGAAATTTGCTATGAAAAACTTGTTTACCATCTTCTTTACAAATCAAAAATAAACATGCAGGGAAAAGGATGAGTAATTTATCTATGCATTGTAACTAGAAAAGATAAGTATTAGTTCTTACAATTTTATACTTTAATTCGTCTCGGATGTCTTCTGAAATAATAGCAGCTGAACAAAAGCCCATGACAATGACATGAATTGATTCATTGCCCAGTTTAACTACTTTTCCTTCTGTAGTGAAGTACATTGTGTAACATAATGATGGGAAAACAATAATTGATACAAGCAGACAACACAAAGTAATAGCAATAAAAGATCCTCATGGACCACAAATGCCAACCCTTGAACCCAAGTGAGAGAGTAAAATACATGAAAATGTTTCCTACGCATATTGCATTGAAATCTTCATCACAAGCTTCACAATAAGAAACCGGAAACACTACTAGGGAGATTGTATGCAAGTTGTGCATGGGGTGAACCTAAAAAAATTGCAGGCAAGTTAGGAATACTGTGGACCATTATGTGATTGTTATCTATGTAATATTAAGATTAAGTCACATATTTAAGGAAGTTGGAGACTTCTATACTGAAAAGTAATGCTTTTAATCTTCATGGTCAATTAAATAAATTCTTTGAACAACAAAAATGCAATTGAGGCAAGCAACACCAACCAAAAGCCAACATTCTATAAGGAAAAATGAACTATTATTATTACCATTAAGAAACGCCCGTGTGCTTACATCATAGCCTCGACAAGGAAAAAGGGAACCCCACCGTAATGGGGGAAGAATTGCCCATAAAGGAAAAAAGAACTTCATATACAATGAACCTCAGTGAACCAACACAACCTGTGTGAGCCACACACCCGCGTTGTTACTGATGATTGTTGCATTTTTAATTCAAAATCCCCCTCGCACACCACTTATGAGGTTCAAACACACGACCTCACTGAGGGAAGTATTTTGCTACTTGAGCTCAACTAGGTTTGCAGGAAACCCTATATTTATCTTAAGAGAACAATTCATGAGAGACAAATTAACTCAAAGAGAGGGAAACAACCTTAAAGAAGAAATTTGGGCTAGTGCTTACGCTACAGTGGGTACAGGTGCTGGCGGACTTTCTGCCCTTAGACTTGGAAAGTACAGATGTCATCTTGGGCATGACGTGGCTACAGACGCTAGAAGAGATGAAGGTGAACTGGAAGCTGCCCAGGATGGAATTCTAGGATGACATGAGGGCAATGGTACTATCTATAGGGGGACCCCAATCTATGCAGAGCCTTGGTCTCGCTGAAGACCATAGTGAGGACCATCCAAGCAAAGGGTAATGGTTTTCTGGTGGAGCTACGTTCGTTAGCAGGAGAGGATGGTGCTGAGACAGGCAGTGGGCAGCCAATTATAGGGGAGGTGCAGATGTTACTGGAGCAGTATGAGGAGGTCTTTCAGGAGCCTCGGGGTCTCCCCCGCCTAGAGACCACGAGCATGCCATAATTCTGTAGGAGGTCGTGTCTCCCATCAGCATGACTCCCTATCACTACCCTCAGGCACAGAAGGATGAGATCAAGAGGATGGTGTCAGAGATGGTCGAGGCTGGTGTTATCCAGCCTAGTGTGAGTTCTTTTTCCAGCCATGTGTTATTGGTGAAAAAGACGGATGGAGTTGGTGCTTCTGTGTGGAATACAGAGCATTAAGTAAGGAGACAGTGCCTGATAAGTTTCACATACATGTGATTGACGAGCTCCTGGACGAGTTGCATAGTTCAGCCATTTTCATGAAGATTGACCTCTAACCGGCTACCACCATTATATCAAGATGAGAGAGGAGGATGTGCTTAAGACTGCCTTCATGACCATGAAGGCCACTATGAGTTGCCATTTGGCTTGACTAACGCACATGCTACCTTCCAAGCCTTGATGAATAAGGTATTCTATCCGTACCTTAGACGATTTGTACTGTTGTTTTTCGATGATATCCTGGCGTGCAGTCGTTTCTTGGAGGAGCACTTAGACCATCTGCAAGTAATCTTTCAGGAGTTGCAGTACCACCAGCTGTATTCAAATAGAAAGAAGTGTTTTTTGGGCAGCCAAAGGTGGATTACTTGGGATAGGTGGTGTCCTTGGAGGAAGTAGCAGCTGATAGAACGTAGATAGTGCCGATGCTAGAATGGTCTAAGTGCTCAGGGGCTGAGGGGGTTCCTTGGACTTACAGGCTACTATCGGAGGTTCGTGCAGGGATATGGTACAATCGCTTAGCCACATTGAGCTACTAAAAAGGACCAGTTTGTTTGAAGTGACGAGGCGACACTATCATTTGAGGCCTTGAAAAAAGCCATGACTACTGTACCAGTGTTGGCGTTACCAGATTTTTCTATACCTTTTATTGTGGAGGCTTGGTCATGGAAGAGAATGTATGTAGGAAGACCAATGCTCCTCCAGGATGTATTCGATGCCACCGTTCCCTATGTGTCAGGTGGAATGCAGCGAAAACATTCATCAAAACTGCTCATGGGAACCTTGATACGTACAGAGACCAGCTTGACATGTTAGAGAGTACACATGTATGTATATGTAAATTTTATAAAGTTAGGTGAACAATTGATGTATAACTGATATATTTGTGTCATTCATGCCTAATAGGTTACCTGGGAGCCTTATGTAGATCGACTCGAACAGTTGCCGGCCTTATGTCGCGAACATCCCGAGTTATGGCGTGCGAGGGTACCCATATTCTGCTGGGAAGCACGGGTGATGCATGCACCAGACCGCATCATGCGGAAATTTGGTTTAGGTCAACACATCCCAGCTGCACTCCCAGTCTTTTCGGGGAAGACAAGACATCACAGCCAGCAGGTGTTCATGTAATCATAGATCCTCTTGCGCAGTGGATCAATAGAGCAGATCACATTGTTCATGAGGGAGGTGTGGTATCTGTCAATGCCTATTTGAAGTGGTATTGGGAGATTACCAGGAGGTGGATTTTCCAGAGGCAGCAACCCCCATTCTCACAAATGCCCCGCAGACCCATCGAGCGCCAACATATAAGATGTTCAATTTTTTTTGTTTTATAGTATTTTTTATAACTAATATGATTAGTACTTCATTTGTTTTACAGGTTAGAGGATATATTACATTATACGATATGGCGGGCCAAGGACTCAAACAGATAATTCGAGGTATTACTTTACGATGAGGTCCCATATCGATGAGGTGCTATCCCATCGAGCGTAGCAACCCCCATTCTCACAAATGCCCCGCAGACCCATCGAGCGCCAACATATAAGATGTTCAATTTTTTTTGTTTTATAGTATTTTTTATAACTAATATGATTCGTACTTCATTTGTTTTACAGGTTAGAGGATATATTACATTATACGATATGGCGGGCCAAGGACTCAAATAGATAATTCGGGGTATTACTTTACGATGAGGTCTCATATCGATGAGGTGCTACATCGTACACGCCATCTGCCAGAAGGTGTTGATACGAGCGAGCTGAGGCGTTTTCACAGGATGGGTAAGGGTGACGCCGGCCATTCTCAACAGCAGCATACCTGAGCATATGATGCCGACACTTGGCAACAAAAGCATCCCGTAGTATATGGCGTAGGCACTTGGCAGCAGGAGCATCCCGTAGTGGATGACGCCAACACTTGGCATCAGGAGCATCCCGTAACGGGGATGACATCGGCACTTGGCAGCTGGATGTTCATGTTTCCAAGTGCCGCCAAGTGCTTGATATGGGATGCTCCAGCTGCCAAGTGACGACGTCATCCACTACGGGATACTCATACTGCCAAGTGTCGGTGTCATCCACTTCTGGATGTTCCTGCTGCCAAGTGTTGACGTCATATGCTCCGGGATGCTCCTGCTGCCAAGTGTTGGCGTCATATGCTCCTAGATGCTCCTTCTGCCAAGTGTCGACGTTGTCACGCCCCGCTTCACATTATATGTGTGAGAGAGGACGTGAGCGGGTCCGCATGGGCTGAAGTGATGAAGCTCAAACCCAATAAGAGTCTGGCTATGAATAAAACCAATCGCATGAACTTGCATGCATTCAGAAGCAACAGAAATAAATTTTAATTTAAGCCAACATCCATAATAAAAAGTACACAATATAACTAGGCCCCAAGCATGGCCAACAATAACAGAGTTCTACAAAGATAATGGGTACACACCCTCAGTAGGGAGGACTTCTGGATCAGCGTACTCCTGGTCCAGTGCTTCAGTCTCCTCCAGTAGTTCGTCTTCTAGATAATATGTCTCGTGACCTGACATACATTTCAAACATGGAATGTGTATGTCGGCAAGGATCATTGGCAAGCAAAAAGTGATAGAGGGACCCTTGGCAAGGTTTTCGAAATAGTTTGCATGGCAGTTAATACATTACTAAAAATTGAGCAGTTATGATTTCGAAGCAGGGTGAACAGGAATCATATTAACATGGCAGTTCTAATTTAAGTAAAAGCAGTAACAATTTTGCATGTTATATATATTTTAAGAAGGCAGTTTTCAGGCTATTCTTGAGTGTACCTAACTAATGACTAAGGTCTACGTCGTTAAGCGGATCGCAAGTGAATCTACATTGGCCTGCAATATCTATGATTAGCCAAACCGGCTTGAGCCAAACCGGCCTGTAATATTCATGATTTTCAAGTAGTTCAAGAAATTCATATATGTCGAACAATGTTTTGCATTTCATATTGTTACAAGGCATGGAATTTTAACATACGAGTTCGTATGAGTGTGAAACATGGTATAAAAGCAGTATTTAAATGAAACACTATTTAACAGCATAAAATGCACACTTGGTTAAAAAGCAGTGTTTTGCATTTCATATTGTTACAAGGCATGTAATTTTAACATACGAGTTCGCATAAGTGTGAAACATGGTTTAAAAGCAGTATTTAAATGAAACACTATTTAACAGCATAAAATGCACACTTGGTTTAAAAGCAGTGTTTTGCATTTCATATTGTTACAAGGAATGGAATTTTAACATATGAGTTCGCATGAGTGTGAAATATGGTTTAAAAGCAGTATTTAAATGAAACACTATTTAAAAGCTTAAAATGCACACTTGCCTGATTTGAGCGATTTTAGTGTCGTTGTGTTTGTATGAAAGCGCGGTTATTTCTGTGTCATTAGATTCATGATATTAAACTAACAGTTATTAACGAATTAAGATATTATTAAATCCAACAAAATATAACATATATAATATATATACGAACTGTATATGTATAGAATAATGGTTATCATACGTCATATGAGAGCCTCTCTCATACGTCCTCACACAAAGCACACAAGTACAACCAAGTACAAGCCCATGTGGGCTTGTACTTGGGTGCTTTATGTTAGAGGGCGTATGAGAGAGGCTCTCATATGGCGTATGATAGCCATTATTCTCATATATATAAACTGATTTATATGTATAACTATATAAAAATAACATATTTATATAACTGCATATATACATGTTAACACATATATTATATATATTACTGTATATATATAACAACTTACATATACAACAAGTTATATATAGTACTGCTCACATGTAAAACCACTCACATATTGGTTTAAGCTTCCTCGCTACCGTTGTGTCTTGCAGGAGGGAGGCGATTCACGGCGACTGCAGTTGGACGGTGGCAGGCGGTTGCAGGTATTGGCAGGTTTGAGGTAGGAACTGAGAGAGATGGCGGCGGCTTTGAAGGTTGCCGGAGATGGAGGTCGGGGTCGGTGGCTGCGGGTTGATGTAAGGGAAGGGAGATGAAGTCGGAGGTGTTGAAGGAGGGCCTAGCAGCTGGGAGACGCCGGCAGTGAGGGCGGTTGCAGTGGTGTTGGAGGAGTTGGTGGCGGTTTGTTGCAGGCAGAAGGGAGGAGGCTGAGGGTGGTCGGGGCTTGTGGGGGCTGTCGAAGGGGTGTCTAGAGGCTGAGGGTGGTGGTCGTGGTGGTGGTGACGGGGTTGTTGCCGCATGGATATATGGTGGCGCGGGAGGCGGCCTTGGGGATAATGGCACGAGGAGGGGATGAAGAGCGGTGGCGCGGTAAGTTGTGCTGGCGGCGGAGGGGATCGCCGAAGGTGAGGGAGATAGAGAGGCCGGAGATGGTTGAAGTTGGGGTGCCGCGGGTTGTAGTTTTAAGGTTTTGGTTTTTAAAATCTAAATTATTTAGACATTTTATTTATGTGAGATTAATGCTAAGTGGAATATGGAAAGTTTTTGAATGGTGCAATAATCATGAAGTGATTTAATAGGATTTAGTGAGAGAAATATTACCTAATTAGCTATAGGTTTTAATAGGGTTTGATTAGGGCTTAAAAAAGAAAGTTTTTGGAAGATTTGAATTTGAGATTAAACTTTTGAAATTTGAATTTGAAATAAGATATTATTACTCGTATAATAATAATGGATGGCTTCAAAAATGCTTATAATTAAGGTTGTAATTATTAAGCTATGATAAGGCATCGAACTATTAAATTAGGACGATATCGCCACTGGCTCAAAACTTGAGCTACGGTTGATGACAACTGAAGTTAAGAACAATAACTCCATACATCAAAAGAATACGTAAGAAATACGTACTGATAAATACTGGCCGTTATATTCTACACACCTTATGAAAAATTTCGTCCTCGGAATTTATATCAACTAAGAAGTATGGAATAAATGAGAATAGTGCTCACACATTTCCTCTTCCGATATCACACACCACACTCTCTACCATGCTTACACACTACCGATAAATAACAAGCATGACATATATCACATATATCATCCCGTATGTGCAAGTAATACAACACAATATTATAACTCTACTGCTATACGTAAAACACACATATTCATAATATATGCATAGTCATACATATGTATGACTATGCATAGTCATACTATATGCATAGTCTGTGCTTAGTTATATGCAGTCATACATATAACTAAGCACATACTTATCCACGCATAGGCACACACCCATACACATTATATATATACACTACAAACATCTCAATTAATACAAATAGATCTACATATACCATAAGCCTTATAAAAGAGAGGTTAAGTATTACCTCACATCACTTGTTCTGTGGCCTCAGCCTTTGCGGCTGGCATGGTGAATACTTGGTGCTTCTGCCGGTTAATCAACTCCTTCTGGGTAAAAATGTATTTCAAACTTTTGCGATCAGTGAAAATTTTCACTTGCTCACTCAGTAAGAAATGTCTCCAAATCTTCAGAGCAGCGACGACAACGGCTAGCTCCAAGTCGCGAGTCGGATAATTCTTCACGTGAACCTTTAGCTGCCGAGAGACATTTGCGACCACGTGACCAAGCTGGTGCAGGACACATCCAAGGCCTTTGTCGGAGGCATCACAGATCTCAAATCCTCCAGTCCTATCTGGTATAGCCAGGACTGGTGCAGTCGTCAGCCTTGCTTTCAATATCCCAAATGCATACTCACAAGAGTCTGACCATATAAACCTGACGTCTTTGCTCGTCAATCGAGTCATGGGCTCGGCTATCTTCGAGAAATCCTTAATAAATCGACGATAGTAACCCGCCAATCCTAGGAAACGCCTGATGTCTGATGCCGATCGAGGGGTAGGCCAATTACTGACTAATGCAATTTTCTCTGGGTCGACAAAAATACCGTCGCCTAATACCACATGTCCAAGGAATGCAATTCGGTCCAACCAGAATTTGCAATTACTGCTCTTGGGGTCGCTAGTAATTTTCACCCCAAGTTTCCCTGGTATGTCGCTCCTTTGCCAATCTATCCTCCACCAACTGGGCCAGGTCCATCTACTTCAGGAGACATCTGGGCTTGAGAGTGTGCAGCTTGGTCTTCGAAGTTTTCACGCCTCCATAAAGAACCCCTCCAAAGAATCTGATGGTTGCCCACCTACCCTATTCAGAAGCACCTCGAACTGCCGGATGTACTCTCGCACTGTTTCACTCTGCTTAAGAGCAGGTAGCTCCTTAAACTCCTCCCATGTCTTCATATGACTTTGGTGCTCTCTACACCTGAACTAGGAAATAGCCTCTCCCTCTAGGCAGGTCACAATCGCCCTCAGCTTTTCTGCCTCCGTCAACCCTGTCATCTCGAAATACCTCTCCAACTTGTATGTCCATCCTGAAGCTTTACTCCCATTGTGAAGTTTGTTTACTTCCCAAGTTATAAATTCGAATGGGACCTCTTCGGCCACTTTCTTACATATGACATATCGTATCCACATTCACATAGCTTGGCAATCACATTCACATTACATCACATTCATATTACAAGCACACATCACATTCAGATCCATATACATATTAGGATCTCATCATCTAAGCTATCATGGATTCAAGAGGTGGCTCCCATGGATTCACACGTCATTGACAAAGCACTGCCCTAGCCAATATTCTCATTCAAAAAATCTATCACATGTATCGCATTCACACACCATTGACAAAGCACTGCCCAAGACAAATTTCAATATTTCTTTCAGGTCCCTATTTTTTGTGTACTAGTGCTCGAAATACCTCTCCACCTTGTAGGTCCATCCCGAAGCTTTACTCCCATTGTGAAGTTTGTGTACTTCCCAAGTTATAAATTCGAATGAAACTTCTTCGGCCACTTTCTTACATATGACATATCGTATCCACATTCACATAGCTTGGCAGTCACATTCACATTACATCACATTTACATTACAAGCACACATCACATTTAGATCCATATACATATTAGGATCTCATCATCTAAGCTATCATGGATTCAAAAGGTGGCTCCCATGGATTCACATGTCATTAACAAAGCACTGCCCTAGCCAATATACTCATTCAAAAAATCTGTCACATGTATCGCATTCACACACCATTGACAAAGCACTGCCCAAGACAAATTTCACTATTTCAGGTCCCTATTTCAGGTCCCCCATTTCGTGCTCCGAACAGAGCACCGAATGACCAAGCTAGGAAGTGTATGCGGGGCATTTGTTTGCGCATAGCGGTAGGCGGTCCCCACCTGCACACCGCCCAACCCGAGTTTTTTCCGTAAATAAGCACCGCCCTAGCCCCCTTTTTTCTCGAGTCAGCAGGAGGTGCGTACCACGGCACACGAGCACGAGCCAACCCAACGTGTTCACGTGACCGCAGAGGGCCTCGTGCCTTCCCATGCACGGCTATGCCCTAGCATCTAGTTGGCCGATCTAGCGGATCCATGACGTCTGGGACGTACGCTCGCTGATGTGGCCAATTCTCGGCCGGTGTTCTACCGATGGGGACATGAAATGTAACAAAACAAGGACACACATTTTAAATAAGATTTGAAAGTATAAGAATATGATTAAAATTATTTTAAAATATCCTTTGACACACATTTTAAATAAGATTTGAAAGTATTGACAAATTCAGGCCATAACATCCCACCCACCCTATAAAAATTCCGTCCTCAGAATTTCTTTTGGTTATTTTGTTGGAATAAGAATGTTCACATGATGAGAATTTAACCTTGATTTGGCTCAAAATGATGATTAAATGATGGTCAACTAACCAAAAAAGGCATTGTAAAGATTTGTTGTAATGTATAAACATTGGTAAATGCACGTTTTATTTTCTTGTGTAAAAGCACACATACTTTTTAGAATATAAGTCACCATAAAAGCAACACTGACAGCTTAAAATGAGAGAGGAAGTTATAACATTATTAATCCAAAATAATGCTTGTGTCAAAAGATTTGAAATAGATGTCCTCAATATGCAGATGATTTATAAACAATGGTCGAAACTGATGTCCGTGTCTTTGCTAAGGAAATCTGCATATTTGATCATAAACATACCGCAATTACAACTCTTTATAAAAGCACACATACTTTTTAGAATATAAGTCACTATAAAAGCAACACTGACAGCTTAAAATGAGAGAGGAAGTTATATAGCATTATTAATCCAAAATAATGCTTGTGTCAAAAGATTTATAAAATATATGTCCTCGATATGGAGATGGTTTATAAACAATAGTCTGCAACAAAGTTTGCGAACACGCACTGATTTTTCTGTCAAGGAATACCTTGAACACATTCATGTTCCCAAGAATTCACATCGATCGATTCTCCAGTCTTGTCCTTTATTTCATCAACATAATATTTAGCCTGAGCACATAACAATGAATATTAGATAACCTTTAAGCATCCAAATATATATTCTATGCATGCATTTGTTTTTTAACTCTAGATGTTGCGAATCACAGGGATGATAGACCGTCATAGAAGGAAATTTCAAAGATTTTACAGTTCTGCAGTTAAAGGCCAATTTTCCAACTTTAAATGCTCTCAATGCTCTCAACTTTAAATGCTCTTAACTTTAAATGCTCTCAAATTTAAAACAAACAAAACATGAAAGATTTACTAGAACTCGCAGCACGCCACCATCCTCTACACCGAGTGAATCAAGATACTCGAATTGCTGATCTTTCCTATTAATAATAGCCCAGCACCAGTGGTTTCGTTTGTGGATGGGTACAAATATCTGGGGAAATAGGTTGATTGACCAAAATGTGAACTATTTAAAATAAAGTGAAATAAAACAGAGACATGCATTTTTTGAAATAAAATTTACTTTTTCACATTCACGAAGGGTGTATCCCAATTTTTTTACCCATCTTTGTACACTGCTGAAATCGTAGCCATCAGTTACCTTAATGGAAAAAAAATCAAACTTAAAGTTAAACTGCATAAAATCTGCACCTCTCAAGAAAATGAAAGGACCAATAAATCTGGATGACACCCATGAAGATATATATGCATAATATTTCAATGACTGTCATCAAATGACCTAAATTTCTCACGAAATTAGGAATAAAACAACAGTACTACTTATAAAGACATCAGTTAACTTAATGGAAAAAAATCAAACTTAAAGTTAAACTGCATAAAATCTGCACCTCTCAAGAAAATGAAAGGACCAATAAATCTGGATGACACCCATGAAGATATATATATATATGCATAATATTTCAATGATTGTCATCAAATGACCAAAATTTCTCACGAAATTAGGAATAAAACAACAGTACTTATAAAGACATGTGTCTTTATCTGGATGACACCCATGAAAATATATGCATCTGACATAATTGTTTAAGGTGATGAGAGAAACATGTAATCAACCTTTTTGTAAAAAATGTACAGAAATAGTGGGACTTCTGAAAATTTTCAGGTTCTCTTTTTCCCCTCTTTAAGCAAGTAAAGGTACAAATTTATCGCCTACAAAAAGAAGATAAAAGAAAGAACACACATACCTTGTAAGAAACATAACACACATGATCTACAATATCGGATTTCAAAAATTCAACCTGGTCCAACTAAGAAATTATGGTAAAAATCAAATATAAGTTGAAAAGCACCTCATCATTCAACCATCCCCTTGGTTTAAGGCAATGAAACTTTTCTCCAGTGATCTTTATGTCAGTTTCTATGTGAGTAACAACAACTGTACCCCTATAGCAAACTCCCAGTAAGTTGTGGTCTTAAGAAAATCCAGAAATGCACCATGTAATATGATTTAAGTCCTACATGTCGACTTTAAATGCATTTTTAATTTCTTTCTCTTCCGCATGCGTAAGAATATCAAAGGATTCATTTGTTTGCCTTCTTTTATAAATTGAGAGTAAACCAACAGAGTCCTTCATCCACGGTGGAAGTTTTTTCCACGTTTCGGTCTTGGTTGACCATCTTCAGTTTTACTAGGAGTACTAACAAGTTCAGCTTCACATAGAGTCCTAACATGTGTCTCACCTGAAAAATAATCAAGTGAATTCCAACATAAACCCATTAAAATCATAAGAAAACCAAATGAAAATCATAAAACAATAAAATAAAAGCAGATGGTTGTTGCTGATTTTATAAGCAGTGATTGATGACACTAACACTCTCGACGTCTCCTTCTGGAATATGTAATGGGAACAGCTGGAACAGGTGTAATGGCAACATATGAATGGTCAGGATGGTAATTGGCTTAAATATTTCTCGTCGCTTTTTGCGCAATCATTTTCCATAAGTTCACTTCATTAGAGAGTTTGTCTTCCCAATTCCTTCCTTTTGGCCCAGACTTGCTGAATTTTTTACCTTCCACTTTTCCTCAACCGCCTCTATTTTAGCCACCAGTTGTTTAGGACTGGTGGAAGAACAGTGCCAAACAGATTCATTGAAATGTATCAACGGTGTTTCAATGAATGCCATTGCTAGTTGGTGATTATGATCAACTGGAAAATTACTAATGCCATCGTAGGGCATCCACGCAACTTATAAAAAATTTGGATGATCAAACATTAAAAATGCAACTAACGAAGGGAAAACTTATAGAGAGAGATAAACTCACGTCTGCATCACTCGGATTGCTTAATATGCTCCTGATGCTTATTAATTTTGCAGATTTTTTGGTAAATTGGCTGCATGGTGTTAGCACATTTGACCATTCCAAGATAAGAGGAAATTGAAGCACCGATTCTCTCAAATCGAATGTCTCTCGAAGCTTGCGAACATACAGTAATATAAAAATATGAAATTTGTAAAGAATTAATCAATGCAAAAAGTAACAATTGAATGCATCAAAAAATAAGAAATGCAGAAGTTAAAAAATTTACATGTAGCACTGACAAGCTACCGGACAGAATGTTTGTTTTATTCATTTGAAAAGTGCTTACCCCCGGTGGAAGTTAGCTAAAAGGGCAGCACTCCATGCATATGATGCGACTTCGTTTAGATCCCTTAACAACGGTAAATATATTGTCGAAGCCTCACCAGACGTTGAAGCGGATTCAATGAAGCACCCTATTTAAAATAAAATATATGTCCTGACATACTTGTCCAAGTCCTCATTAGATAGACCATCATGAACATCAGAAAATCTGCTTTTCAGTTACTTTAGAGAAACAGCTGATTTATCTTTCCCCGGTGCTCGCTTTCTTATGGTTTTTGAAATAAAATTTTCTCCAAAAAGCTCCTCACAGAGAGAACCCGGGTCGTTTACATCTATACCAGTAACAAGCTTGCCATTGATTGACAAAACTCCTCAAGGCCCTGATGTAACTGAGTCACTGAGTTAAATTTTAAAAAGGGTTTATCTGTACCATTATAGGATTCCAAAACTGTATCTATAAGAAGAATAGAACATCTGAATTCAGACATCTTATTCAGATTTTCAAATCATTTTTAAAATCTGTATTTTGAAAATCTGCATAAGATGTCGGAATTCAGATGTTCTAGTCTTCTTATAGATACAGTTTTGGAATCCTATAATGGTACAGATAAACCCTTTTTTAAATTTAACTCAGTGACTCAGTTACATCTGGGCCTTGAGGAGATATATATATTATAACTGTTTTGCCAATCAATGGCAAGCATGTTACTCGTATAGATGTAAACGACCCGGGTTCTCTCTGCGAGGAGCTTCTTGGAGAAAATTTAATATCAAAAATCATGAGTAAGAGAGCACTGGGGAAAGATAAATCAGCTGTTTCTCTAAAGGAACTGAAAAGCAGATTTTCTGATGTTCCCGGTGGTCTATCTAATGAGGACTTGGACAAGTATATCAGGACATATATTTTATTTCTAATAGGGTGCTTCATTGAGCCCGCTTCAACGTCTGGTGAGGCTTTGACAATATATTTACTGTTGTTAAGGGATCTAAACGAAGTCGCATCATATGCATGGGGTACTGCCCTTCTAGCTAACTTCCACCGGGGGTAAGCACTTTTCAAATGAATAAAACAAACATTCTGTCAGGTAGCTTGTCAGTGCTACATGTAAAATTTTTAACTTCTGCATTTCTTATTTTTTGATGCATTCAATTGTTACTTTTTGCATTGATTAATTCTTTACAAATTTCAGATTTTTATATTACTGTATGTTCGCAAGCTTCGAGAGACATTCGATTTGGAATAATCTGAGCTTCAAGTTCAATTTCATCTTATCTTGGAATGGTCAAATGTGCTAACACCATGCAGCCAATTTACCAAAAAATCTGCAAAATTAATAAGCATCAGGAGCATATTACGCAATCCGAGTGATGCAGATGTGAGTTTATCTCTCTCTATAAGTTTTCCCTTCGTTAGTTGCATTTTTAATGTTTGATCATCCAAATTTTTTATGGGTTGCATGGATGCCCTAAGATGGCATTAGTAATTTGCCAGTTGATCATAATCACCAACTAGCAATGGCATTCATTGAAACACCGTTGATACATTTCAATGAATCTGTTTGGCACTGTTCTTCCACCAGTCCTAAACAACATGTGCCTAAAATAGAGACGGTTGAGGAAAAGTGGAAGGTAAAAAATTCAGCAAGTCTGGGACAAAAGGGATGAATTGGGAAGAGACTCTAGTGAAGTGAACTTATGGAAAATGACTGCGCAAAAAGCGACGAGAAATATTCAAGCCAATTACCATCCTGACCATTCATATGTTGTCAGTACACATGTTCCATCTGTTCCCATTACATATTTCAGAAGGAGACGTCGAGAGTGTTAGTGTCATCAATCACTGCTTATAAAATCAGCAACAACCATCTGCTTTTATTTTATTGTTTTATGATTTTCATTTGGTTTTCTTATGATTTAATAGGTTTATGTTGGAATTCACTTGATTATTTTTCAGATGAGACACATGTTAGGACTCTATGTGAAACTGAACTTGTTAGTACTCCTAGTAAAACTGAAGCTCCTCCATGTAAAACTGAAGATGGTCAACCAAGACCGAAACGTGAAAAAAAAACTTCCACCATGGATGAAGGACTCTGTTGGTTTACTCTCAATTTATAAAAGAAGGCAAACAAATGAATCCTTTGATATTCTTACGCATGCGAAAGAGAAAGAAATTAAAAATGCTTTTAAAGTCGACATATAGAACTTAAATCATATTACATGGTGCATTTCTGGATTTTCTTAAGACCACAACTTACTGAGAAGCTGACATAAAGATCATTGGAGAAAAGTTTCATTGCGTTAAACCAAGAGGATGGTTGAATGATGAAGTGCTTTTCAACTTATATTAGATTTTTACCATGATTTCTTAGTTGGACCAGATTGAATTTTTGAAATCCGGTATTATAGATCATATGTGTGTTATGTTTCTTACAAGGTATGTGTGTTCTTTCTTTTATCTTCTTTTGTAGGCCATAAATTTGTATCTTTGCTTGCTTAAAGAGAGGGAAAAAGAGAACCTGAAAATTTTCCGAAGTGCCACTATTTTTGTACCTTTTTTACAAAAAGGTTGATTACATGTTTCTCTCATCAACTTAAACAAATATGTATTTAATGATAGACACAGATGCATATATTTTCATGGGTGTCATCCAGATAAAGACACATGTCTTTATAAGTAGTAACTTCTTTGTACTGTTGTTTTATTCCTAATTTCGTGAGAAATTTTGGTCATTTGATGACACTCATTGAAATATTATGCATATATCTTCATGGGTGTCATCCAGATTTATTGGTCCTTTCATTTTCTTGAGAGGTGCAGATTTTATGCGGTTTAACTTTAAGTTTGATTTTTTTCCATTAAGTTAACTGATGGCTACGATTTTAGTAGTGTACAAAGATGGGTAAAAAATTGGGATACACCCTTCGTGAATGTGAAAAAGTAAATTTTATTTCAAAAAATGCATGTCTCTGTTTTATTTCACTTTATTTTAAATAGTTCACATTTTGGTCAATCAACCTATTTCCCCAGATATTTGTACCCATCCACAAACCAAACCACTGGTGTTGGGCTATTATTAATAGGAAAGATCAGAAATTCGAGTATCTTGATTCACTCGGTGTAGAGGATGGTGGCATGCTGCGAGTTCTAGTAAATCTTTCATGTTTTGTTTGTTTTAAATTTGAGAGCATTTAAAGTTAAGAGCATTTAAAGTTGAGAGCATTGAGAGCATTTAAACTTGGAAAATTGGCCTTTAATTGCAGAACTGTAAAATCTTTGAAATTTCCTTCTATGACGGTATATCATCCCTGTGATTCGCAACATCTAGAGTTAAAAAACAAATGCATGCATAAATATATATTTGGATGCTTAAAGGTTATCTAATATTCATTGTTATGTGCTCAGGCTAAATATTATGTTGATGAAATAAAGGACAAGACTGGAGAATCGATCGATGTGAATTCTTGGGAACATGAATGTGTTCAAGGTATTCCTCGACTGAAAAATCAGTGCGTGTTCGCAAACTTTGTTGCAGACTATTGTTTATAACCATCCCCATATCGAGGACATATATTTTATAAATCTTTTGACACAAGCATTATTTTGGATTAATAATGCTATATAACTTCCTCTCTCATTTTAAGCTGTCAGTGTTGCTTTTATAGTGACTTATATTCTAAAAAGTATGTGTGCTTTTATAAAGAGTTGTAATTGCGGTTGTTGGATTGACAGTCGCATGTCCAAGGCACAGTCGACTGTTAATGCTTTAACAGTCGACTGTTGATTTTTTCTCTACAAACTCTGCTCTCTGGAAAGTTTCACTTATTAGTGACAGACGACTGATGTTGGTTTCACATTCACCTGTCCATGGCGCAGGTGCCTGTGAGTTCCACATCAATCGCATGTCGTGTCTTCTCAAAACTTTCTGAGTTTTCTCAGCTTACCCATGTTGCGGTCAGTTGCCTGTAGAAGGGTTTTAAGTCGCCTGCTAGGTTTACAGGCGCATGTCTTCCCTTTATCAGTTGACTGTCCTACGCGATAAGTTGCCATTTGAATTCTCACTTACCCTCTGACACGGTGCAGCAGTCGACTGTGATTTCTTCACCAGTCGACTGCCGAGTGTGTAAATTCTATCTGTTGGCTTCCACGGATTTCAAAGGGGTTTTGGAGATTCTGTTTGAAGGTTTTTGGGAACCTATAAAGAGAGCTTCTACTGTCCTACGTGGTAAGGTACTCATCTTCTTGATCATCTCTTGAAAACCCATAGCTTTCAACTTGAAGTTTTTCAAAGCTCTCACATTCAAAAGCCCTAGAATTCCAATCTCATTCTCTCTTGCTCTCCAACCTAGAATCAAAGTGACAAGAGAAAGGCTTTTCTCTCCTCTTGAAAGAGACTTTCAACACACAATACACTTGCTCCTTCAAGTTCTACTTCAAGGCATAGGTGATTGTATGTGCTATTTCATTATTTCATATCCTTCGCTATTAGTTTAACTCTCGGTTTGTGAGAGTGATTTGCTTGATCCCAAGTTATGGGAGTCAAAGACATCAATTGTGTTTCGATTTCAATTGTAAGGTTGTTACAAGTGTTAAGAAAACCTCAAGTTAGGGTTCTAACTTGAGTATCTGGTAGTATCCGGGTGGAAGGGACGTAAAGGTACCGGGAACAAGTCGGAAGTTTATTTATAATTCCGCATTTATTGTTGGTTAGGAATTTAAATTGATATAAATTTTATAAACACTATTCAACCCTTCTTTCTAGTGTTTTCCTCGTTACCAGGGTCCTTCCATCATTGTCATTAATAATAAGCACATGGATAACCTTATGCTTCATTACAGATCAGTTGCATACCAGTTTAAGACAATACTCGTATGAATTGATCTTGATTACTTTGTATATCCGATCTCGTAGTTAGGTATATATGGAAGGCCTTCTAACCTTAAGGATCCTCCTAAGTATTTTGGTTTATTATTTGCGCTAATCAAGTAAATTTCCATCGAAATGACAGATGACAAAAAATACAATCAATTGTCATTTTTCCAAACAAATACAAATGACATCATTATTATGCCTTACATTATTATTATGCTGTAAATTAATTATGTAATGAGTTCATAATGTTAATTATAGCATGCACTAATTTCATATTAAATTTAGAGAATAATGGGTATCATACGCCATATGAGAGGGTGTCTCATATGCCCTCTCACATAAAGAGGGGCATCTCACATAAAGAGGGGCAAGTACAACAAGTACAAGCCCATGTGGGCTTGTACTTGCCCACTTTATGTGAGAGGGCATATGAGACACCCTCTCATATGGCGTATGATACCCATTATTCTCTTAAATTTATTGACAAAAATTTTAAACTTTCCCTCAATTTACATTACAATTATGTAAATTTATAGGTAAATTTTGAATCATGCCTAAATTTCATACCAAATCTAAGCAAATGGCATACTTCAAGAAACAAATTATTAAAAAAATTCAACTAAATCCCATAATAGGATTACCTTAAAGAGAGATATGGGAAAGCTTTAAAAACAATGGTACGGATGGATCCGATATGTGGGGGAATCTCCAGCGAGTGGGTGTCGTCTCCGAAGGGTGGGGGCTAGTTTTGGCTTGGGAGCAAAGGTTAAAGAGTGGGGGCTGCTTTAGAGTTTTTGTGGGGGGTGGCTGGTTGAAGAATATAAAAAGGATGATGGATTGCAACCATGTAAAAAAGAACATGGTTGCCAACCCCAGCCATTTTTCAAAATGGCCAGAGTTCAGAACCCCAGCCATTTTTTGCAATGAAAAATTTCCTCAAAATTTTACTGATTCTAAAATTTTGCAATGAAAAATGTGGTAGTGTTGATTTGTTTGGATAAATATTTCTAAAATTGAATAATTTTTATAATTATTTTTAATTTTAGATTTAAAAAAAATCGTCTAAAAAAGAATGCCTTGATGGGCCTCCCAACTCTTTTACTGATTCTAGCTCCAGGATGGTAATATTAGTCTGAACATAGAGATCAGCTTGCTAGATTGGATACTATAGTAATTCCTAGCTAGTCTTTGGGCATAACCATGAATGGACATCTGGGAGAGCTTAAGTCGTTGTTTCTGTTGGCTAACATGATAGCTTAATGTAAGAAACTTATTTTGTTTGCAGAAATTAAAACATGTGCATTTTCAATCAAGAGGTGCACATTTCTTCTTATCTTGTGTCGGCTAGCATGATGACATCAAGGACGAAGAACTCAATTGCTCACAGAAACACAGTACAGCAGACTAATCGATGTACGCAAGTAGGAATTAAAAAAGGAATAGAGTTGTCCATTTCGTATTACCTTCTATAGGTGTCAGAACGTTCGTTTGCTCCAAATGGTGGCATGCCATAAATAAACTCATAGCATAACACACCTAAGCTCCAGAGGTCTACAGTAGCATCATGTTCAACGCTCTCAACTAAACCAAAGATATGGATGAAAGCAAAGTCAGAATCGTAGAAGTACTAGCTTTATGGAAAAAATGATCAACATACTGTGAAAAGATGAATAAACCAAGTACCCATTTCAGGTGAAAGGTAATCCGATGTTACTACACATCGTTTGCCTACGATTGAGATTGAATGTTCGCCCTCTCAAAAGAATACCAAATTGTGATATGTGATCTCTATGGACAACATGCCTTCCATGTAAGATAAGGGCCCGTGCTAACAATGAAATATAATGAATCATGCAAATAGACTTCATTAGAACATTCTCCGTATAATGAACTGCATATTGGTGTAGCTATAATAGCAATGAAAACTTGTAAATATTTTCATTGAAACATTCTCAATATATTGAACTACATATTGGAGTAGCATAAGGAGCAATAAAAACCAGCAAATATATCAAAGCACGAACAAAAATGCCAGAAAGTGCATATTACTCACAGTAGCAGCTCGTCTCTCGCTAAAATATTTGCACTTCTGCAATTCTTTGTAAAGCTAACCTTTTGCTGCATATTCCAGAATCAGGTAAACCCTGATCTGCAATACATTTGCATAAGAAGATAAGGGTATTTCGTAACAGATTAACAACTACCAAATGGATAGAGACATGAATTTCAACCTGATCATAGAAGTATCCATAGAGCCAAATTATATTTGGGTGTCGGATATGACTTTGTATTTCTACTTCTCGACATAACTGGTGCTCAACTTGAGACTGCTTAAGTTGGCTCTTTAAAAGAACTTTCAACGCCAATATATGCTCTGTTCCAGGATAACAATTTTAAGGCAGTTTGGCTCTTAAACTTCCAATATGGCTTCTCTTACCTAAACCATGGGGGGTGGGGGCGTCAGTAATTTTCTTCTCGGGTAATAGCTATACATAAGTAGAAAATTCAAGTCTACTGATTGATCTATTTAATAAAGATAGTACTATTCCAGTTATAATATGATGAACACCATATGACCGAAAACATGGAGCTTTCAATGCTAGTATATGTTTACTCTGTTCCAAGTAATCAAAAGTCAGGTTGGCTCATGGAAAACTTATAATGACGTCTCTTGCTTAAAATCATTCTAATTTGTACGGTCTTTCATATGAGTTATACTACTTTGTACGGTCTTTCATATGATGACACTTCAAATTCCTACCCATTCCTAAAATTATAAAGGGTAATTTTTAATTTTAGGAAAAAAAAATTAAAAATAATATTAAATTTCGACCAAAAAAATTTACACATTTCGACCGTTTTTGGCCACGTCAGCACCCTGGCACGCCCCTGGTTGTTGACTGGGCCTGCTTTGACTTGGCCGCACTTGCCAAGTGCGGTCAAATTGTGCTTTGAAAATCTGGCCGCACTTGCCAACTGCGGCCAGATTGAGTTTTCACAATCTGGCCGCACTTCGCAAGTGCGGCCAAATTGTTAGGGTGCAGCTTCGGTCAAACCTTCAAATAGATTGTTTGCATGTTATATGATGAAAAAAATGTTAGCCTGGTGGTATTACTGCTAGTTTGGAGGTAAGTGGTCCTAGGATCAATTCCCAGTCTTCCCATATAAAAATTTATTTTTCATTTAAAATTAAGAAAAATTTATTTAAGCATCCACAACAAGATAACAAGCAGATATCAATATATTATAAATGTTATGAATCAAGTACCGAGGGGAGAGCCCTCAAGTCTATATTTATAGCCAAAGGGGAGAATACAAGTGGGTATGGGCCCAACCACTTGGGTTGGCCCAATAACTCACCCAACCCAGTAAATACTCATTCACAACACTCCCCCTTATCCAGCCATAGTTGTGGACCCTGCTCATGAATGCTTCAGGATTCTGAGCCTGTATGGGTCTCACATGGGGTGGATACTTCAGGATCCTGAGTTGGTGAGATTTGCCTCGTTAAAACCTTTGGCTATGGAAAACCCAGTGGGAAAAACCATAGTTAAGGAAAAAGAGTACAAACTCTGCCAAACTCCCCCTGATCTGTGCAAGCTCTCAAGCTTTTAGATCTCTTAGGCGTCTCATTCCAATCCTATGTACAAGTTTTCTAAAGGTAGCAGTAGGAAGGGCTTTAGTGAACAAATCTGCCAAATTGTCACATGACTGCACTTGTCTGATGTCGATCTTGCCATCTCTCTGTAGCTCGTGCGTCCAGAAGAACTTTGGTGAAATATGTTTCGTTCTGTCGCCTTTGATGAAGCCGCCTCTTAGCTGAGCTATGCAAGCAGCATTGTCCTCGAACATGGTAGTGGGCTCGAGGCCTCCAGTCTTCAGTCCGGTCGTAGACAAGATGTGGTGGATGACTGAGCGTAGCCATACGCATTCTCTGCTTGCTTCATGGATGGCAATGATCTCCGAGTGATTGGATGAGGTCGCCGTCAAGGTTTGCTTGATGGATCTCCAGGAAATGGCTGTCCCTCCGTAGGTAAACACGTACCCAGTCTGTGATTTTGCTTTGTGGGGATCAGACAAGCACCCTGCATCAGCATAACCTGCAAGTGTAGAGGATGTTCCATTTTTGTAGAAGAGTCCCAAATCTGTAGACCCTTGGAGGTAGCGCAGAAGGTGCTTTACCCCGGTCCAGTGGCGCTGCGTAGGCGCTGCACTGTATCTGGCAAGCAAATTTACTGCGAACGCTATATCGGGACGCGTGCAGTTTGCCAGATATAGTAGTGCTCCGATGGCACTCAGATAGGGAACTTCCGGACCAAGTATATCCTCCCCCTCTTCCAGCGGCCGGAATGGGTCTTTATGTGCATCCAGGGATCGTACTACCATAGGTGTACTCAATGGATGGCCATGGTCCATATGGAATCTTTGCAACATTTTCTTCGTATATGTGGTTTGGTGTAATAGGATTCCTTCTTTCTGATGTTCAATCTGTAAGCCAAGGCAGAATTTGGTTTTGCCTAGGTCTTTCATTTCGAATTCTTTTGTTAGGCTTACAGATATCTCAGTGATCTCTTCGGGAGATCCTATGAGATTCAGATCGTCTACGTAGACAGCTATTATCACGAATCCTTTTCCCTTTGTTCTTATGAAGATACAAGGGCAGACTTCATTGTTCGTGAATCCTTGTTGAACAAGGAACTCACTGAGTCTATTATACCACATTCTTCCTGATTGTTTGAGACCATACAATGATCTTTGTAGCTTAACAGAATAGACGTCCCGAGGTCTATCTTTCAGTTCAGCAGGCATTGAAAAGCAATCAGGAAGTTTCATGTAGATCTCCTTGTCGAGATTGCCATATAGATACGCAGTCACAACATCCATTAGCTGCATATCTAGGCATTCCTTTGCTGTTAAGCTTATCAGGAATCTGAACGTGATCGCATCCATGACCGGGGAGTATGTTTCGTCATAGTCTATACCCGGTCTTTGGGAAAATCCCTGTGCTACAAGTCTAGCTTTGTAGCGTGCGATCTCATTATTTTCGTTTCTTTTTCTGACGAATACCCATTTGTATCCCACAGGTTTGACACCGGTAGGTGTCATTATTTTCATTTGTTTCTGTTCGATCTCATTATTTTCATTATTTGTATCCCACAGGTTTGACACCGGTAGGTGTCTGGACTATTTGCCCAAAGACTTTTCGTTTCTGAAGCGAGTCCAGCTCGGCTTCTATTGCCTGATTCCACTTTGGCCAATCATCTCTACGTTTGCATTCAGCAACGGAGTGTGGTTCATAATCATCATCGCTTCCGGCGACGTGAATGGCAATGTGAAACGCGAAGTCATCGTCGACGACTGTACTCTTTCTGTCCAATACCTCCCATGTACGTACATAATTTAGTGATATTTCTGTTTCTCCCGGCAGTTCCTCTGCAGTGGATTCCGGGAGGGGAGAGGGTATGGACACGAGCTTGTTTCTCTGTGGGGTATTGTCCCAAGGTCTCCGGATATTTTTCTTTTTCTTGGATTTTTATCCTTGGAGCCTGGTGGTCTGCCTCTTTTCTGTTGAGGTGCAGCCACTTCTGCTGCAGGTGGATTGCATCCATCCTTCGGGATGTCAATCCTAGCTGGAGTATTCGCAGCAGGGATGTGTGATCTGACAATCTTCTGGTTGTCAGTGAACGAGTCCGGTAATCTATGGACTGTGTCCTGGATGTGTAAGATCTTCCGGATCTCATCATCACATTGTCTTGTTACCGGATCATAGTGGGTCAAGCTTTTTGTATCCCACGTCAACATTTGCTTTGCACTAGACTTTTCGATGTTTAGGCCCATTTTGGGGAAATACGTCTCATCAAAATTGCAGTCTTCAAGGCGTGCCTTGAAGGCGTCATCCTTCGGGATGTCAATCCTAGCTGGAGTATTCGCAGCAGGGATGTGTGATCTGACAATCTTCTGGTTGTCAGTGAACGAGTCCGGTAATCTATGGACTGTGTCCTGGATGTGTAAGATCTTCCGGATCTCATCATCACATTGTCTTGTTACCGGATCATAGTGGGTCAAGCTTTTTGTATCCCACGTCAACATTTGCTTTGCACTAGACTTTTCGATGTCTAGGCCCATTTTGGGGAAATACGTCTCATCAAAATTGCAGTCTTCAAGGCGTGCCTTGAAGGCGGCGTTTGGGGTTCTAGGTATCTTATAATGGAGGGTGAGTCAAACCCTACGTAGATACCTAGGCGACGTTGAGGGCCCATCTTGGTCCTCTGTGGTGGTGCAATGGTGATATAAACTGCGCAACCGAAGATTCTCAAGTGAGAGATGTTCGGCGGCGTTCCATATGCGAGTTGCATTGGAGATAGACTCTGACCTCTTGAGGGTCTAATTTTTATTAGTGATGCAGCATGCAAAATTGCATGTCCCCATGCATCCACCGGCAACTGGGATTTCATCAGCAATGGTCGTGCGATCCATTGGAGTCTTTTAATTAGCGACTCAGCTAACCCATTTTGGGTGTGAACATGTGGCACCGGATGTTCAATTTCTATTCCCGTTGCCTGGCAATATTCTTGGAATGACTGAGAGGTAAATTCCCCCGCATTATCCAGACGTATTTTCTTTATTTGGTTGTCTGGGAAATGCGCCCGCAACTTTATTATTTGTGCCAAAAGCTTTGGAAAAGCTAAGTTGCTGGTTGAAAATAGACACACATACGAGTATTTCGAAGATGCATCAATCAGTACCATAAAGTACCGAAAAGGCCCGCTAGGGGGGGTGGATAGGTCCACATATGTCTCCGTGTATTCTTTCAAGGAAGCTAGGAGACTCAATATCCACTTTAAGTGGTGATGGCCTTGTTATTAATTTACCCTTAAAGCAGGGTACACAAGGGAATTCTCCCTTCTGAAGAATCTTCTGGTTCTTCAGGTTATGCCCATGGGATTGTGCTAGGATGCGATGCATCATCACAGATCCGGGGTGGCCAAGTCTATCATGCCAAAGTAAGAATTTGGCCGATGTCGGGCACTTCAGGTGCTCCGTCAGGTTTGCTTCCTCTCTCCGAATTTTTGTATGGTAGAGGCCTGATGAGAGGCTCTCAAAACGTTCAAGAATGGTTTTAACTCCATTTTCTTGAGACGTTACATACAGTAATTCGTTTTCTTTGACATTTGCTGTTTCCAAGTGGAATCCGTTAAAACGGATATCTTTGAAACTTAGTAAGTTTCTCTTGGAATTCGGAGAGTAAAGTGCATCTTTTATTTTTATTTCTGTTCCATTTGGGAGCAACAAGGTTGCATTCCCAGAACCTTCTATTATATCCGATGGCCCTGAAATTGTGTTTACAGGGCTCTTATACGGGATAATGCTATGAAAATAGCATTTGTGTTGAAGGATCGTATGTGTTGACGCGCTGTCTACTAAGCAGTCATGAGAGCATTCCATCTAAAAATGAGTAAACATTTGCATTCAGAAAAGCTAAATTTTATTCAGCAGAATTGAAGATACATAAAAGCTCTCATGAAATAAAAATGTTCATACAATAGAAATGCTAAGATAAATGATAACAGGCTAATCAAGCAGATTATCTGACTCGAAGTCTTTTGCTGTAAATTTGACTGCATTATTCGCAGCCACCAGGTTTGATTCAGCATTCTTTTTCTTGCTTTGTTTATAAAGCTCCTGGAGATGCACTGAAATGGAGCTGCACACTCTAGACCAGTGGCCTGTCATGCCACAGCTGTGGCACTGGTCTTCCCAATCCCTCTTGGGTGGGGGTGCATTGTTTTTCTTGTTATCATTCCTGCGCTAGGTGAACTTGCGCTTCCCTTCATTCTTGCGCTGCTGTGGTGGGCCCTTGGCTCTTTTCTGTTGCCCCCCTTTCTGTGGTCTTTCTTTTCTTTTATTGTCCCTCTTCTTTTTGAAGGAAGAGGTATGGTGAGCTTCTGGTAGGGGGACAGTGCCGGGAGGGCGCATATTGTGAGTGGCGAGAAGAAGCTCTCTGTTTTGCTCGGCCATGAGAAGACATGACAGCAGCTCTGAATACTTGGTGAACTTACGTTCACGGTATTGCTGCATAAGTATCGCATCCTTTTCATGGAAAGACGTATACGTTTTTTCCAGCATGCGATCTTCTGAGACTTTTTCACCACACAACTTCAGGCGTGAGGTGATGCTAAAAAGTGCTGAGTTGTACTCAGCAATGGACTTAAGTCCTGCAGTCTCAGGTTCTCCCACTCATATCTCGCCCTTGGGAGTATAACATCTCTCTGATGTTTATACCTGTCCTCAAGGGCGGTCCATAGCTCAAGTGGATCTTCGACCGTAAGGTACTCAGCCTTTAAGGTCTTGTCCACATGGCGGCAAATATAGATGATGACTTGCGCCTTCTCTATATCGCTAACATTTTCTTTTTCAGTCACAGCAGTGATGAGGGACTTGGCCCGCAGGTGAAACTTAACATCTAGCTGCCAGCTTAGATAGTTTCTGCCTGATGCATCCAGCACTTCAAAGTCAACGCTTGCAATTTTAGCCATTTATCTAGCAGAGCACAAACATGCATGAATTAATAATCAACCAGAAAAACATTTTCATGCGGAAGCAATATTTAATGAAAAGCTAAATGTGTGGATCGGCCAGTCCCACAAGAAAGAGTCCAAGAGTCCACAGTCCAAATTATACAAATTTGCAGCTTGAATTTAAATGAAAATACAACTTTGGAAACCCCGTGGGTCCCATTTAATATCTTCGTCTTCAAGCGTAGCTTCCGGCTCCATGGAAGTAGGTCTTCTTTCTTTGACATTTACATAAATTCCTCACTACAATTTCTCTCAAAAATAAAAGAAAATTGCGGGAAATAAACTGTGGGACTAAACGGCCGATCCAAAAAACCACATTTAGCAATTCATGCAAGAATATTGTGCTCATCAACATTTTCATCCACAGACATCACAGGCAGTTTTATTCATATGAGGATAAAGCATTATTTAAACACTTAATAATTATTGGACAACTGGGCAACGTCATACACCGTTAGGTTAGGTAACTAACGGCAGAGCGGTCGCAGGATCTTCCTAATTATTAAGTTTTTAAATAAAATGAATGTACAACCACGCAAATAATATCCACATAATTTTGCCAGAGATGTAAAGCATGTAAAAGAGATTACAATGCATAGGTTGTAAAGTAAATGGGTTTAATCAATCAAATTGAATAAGAGCCCAAAATTAACATTTTCTTTGTCAGAGGAAAAAGTCTCCCTCGTCATCCCAAAAAGTCCCCCAAACAAAAAATCCCCAAAACGCCCTTGTCTGCCAGATATTCGTCCCGTAATTTACCGTGATTTTTCACGAATATTTTGCCTTTGAATCCCCATTTTAAATTAATTTTTAGGCTAATAGGTTGCCTTTTGAGGCACATTCATAGCCCTATTGCCTCCCCCAAATTTTTTTTGATGAAAATCTGTGGGCCTGAAGCCCACAGATCTGTTTTTTTTGTTGAATTCTGTGGGCCTGAAGCCCACAGATCTGCTGTGGGCTTCAGGCCCACAGCACTGTGCGTTTTTTTTCTCTGTTGAGGATACCCGATTAGGGTTTTGTGGGGTGGGGGCGGCGGCGGCTAGGGTTTAGCCGCCGCCGCCGCCCCCTGATCGGGCTAGGGTTTTGCGCCCCCCTCCGCTGCCGGTAGGGGGGCGGAGGGCGGAGGGGGGCGGAAAAGCAGGCCAACCCCCCGCTACAGGCGGGGGGGGAACCGCCCCTGTTGGGCGTCGCAGCGATCCCCTTTCCACAGGCGGTGGGGGGGGCACGGGTTCGATTTAGGGATTGACAAAATCCAAAGAAACCCGAAAAAAATTTGATTTTTGGGAAGAAAAATCCGTCGTTTTCAAGGCGACGATGAATCCCCATGACGATCTTGTGAGATCTAGGGGAGGGGTAATCATACGTATGATTAAAAACTTTTGTTTTTAGAGTTTTTACCTCTATATCCGTCCTCCGGATATAGCGACGGTTGCTCGAAGCCCTACGCGGATGACGACCCTTGATGGAGGAAGCCTTGCACCGCGCTCGTGGATCTACCGTCTCGCCTTCGCCTTCGCCTTCGCAACGAACGGAAAAATTTGTGGAAAAAAAAATTTTAGAGACTCGTGCTGATAACGTGTTATGAATCAAGTACCGAGGGGAGAGCCCTCAAGTCTATATTTATAGCCAAAGGGGAGAATACAAGTGGGTATGGGCCCAACCACTTGGGTTGGCCCAATAACTCACCCAACCCAGTAAATACACATTCACAACAATAAACAAATACTCTATTTGAACGTTTAAAAGAAGCGGCCCTCCTAATGACTTGGTCGCACTTGGCAAGTGCGGCCATATTGTGGCAACACAAGTTGGCCGCACTTGCCAAGTGCGGCCAAATTGTCAAAGCACTGGCCGTACTTGGCAAGTGCGTCTAAGCCAAAGCAGGCCCAGACAGCGACCAGGTGCGTACCTGGTCGTTGACGTGGCCAAAAATGGTCAAAAACTGTAATTATTTATTTTTTTGGTCGATTTTTAATATATTTTTTAATTTTTGTATTAAGAGTAAAAATTACCATATTATAAAAATACAACTGAAAAAGTGAAGATGTGATATTTGGAAAAGAAATCGACTTGTATATATGTACATGTATCCATCTTAAGATGAAACCTTCTTTACTGTGGCCAAATAAACATGGCCGAACTTCCCCCTGCCGAGAGGCTTCCCAATGTCCAAATCATTCAAATTCCAACACTTCTCTACAACCGAAACCTTCAATATTGCCTATATAAAAGCATAAATACTTGCAGAATTCAATGACACAATTTTCATATCACAATGCATCACTTGCAGAATTCCAAGAATAAGAATATATCAGGAAAATAGTGAGAAATAAAAGCTAAAAATGCTCTCTTCACTCTCGAGGCATGTCCTTTTCAGAATTAGAATTAGGCACTAGTTTTCTCAGCAGGCGAC
Organism: Scilla litardierei; assembly: GCA_030789695.1. NCBI lineage: Eukaryota > Viridiplantae > Streptophyta > Magnoliopsida > Asparagales > Asparagaceae > Scilla > Scilla litardierei. The sequence continues at coordinate 745,333,275 of CM061142.1, forward strand.
ACCACTAAGCTGTTCAGAGACCAGGATCAGCTGAGAAAGGATAACATTTTTATTTTTCCTTCTTTTGACAGCAGAGATGAAACAAAATCAACGAGTATCTTCTAAAAAAATAGCAGACTCATGATGCTCCATTAACCAACAAAAACTAGTTCTGATTTCTCATACTAACAACTATTACGTTGGAAATGGAAAAGAAGTGGAAACACTTCCGAAAAAGGAAATTCTTGAAGATTACATGCGAAAATGGAGATCCATCCACATTCAGCGAAAAAAAGAATTTGGATTTCTTCATATGAACCCCAAAAAGATCCTAACTTTCTCAAAGATATTAAACGTCTTACCATCAAGCATAAAATCCATCAAAGAACAACCGGTAACGTAAACAAAAACCCCAAAGAATCTTCTCAGTGTAACCCCAAAGAATCTTCTCAGTGTATCTTTGAATTGCAACAAGAAAACTGAAAAGTTCATCATCCCAAAATCTATTTTCATACCAAACGGTAACGGATGAAGAAAACCCTAAATTTAACATCAAATCAGAAGCATAACAAGAAGGGTAAACTAAAAACCAGCGAGAAACAATTTAAAACTCCAAACACATAATTAGAACCAGAAACCCTGGATTTGTTAATGTACCTTCTCTTCTTGCCGCGTCACGGTGGCGATCGCCTTGGGGGGGGGGGGGGGGGGGGGGGGGGGGGGGGGGGGGGGAGAGACCTAAAGAACAGCTAGAAACAATTTTTAAAACTCCAAACACAGAATTAGAGCCAGAAACCCTAGATTTGTTAATGTACCTTCGCTTCTTGCCGCGTATCGGTGGCGATAGCGATGTGTGCGTGTGCGTGAGAGAGAGAGAGAGAGAATCTGAGTGAAATTTTGGGCGAAGGCAAAAGGGTGACATCTTTAGGAATTTATATACTTCGATTCAAACGGTCGACTCTTGTGATGCTGCCACATGGCTGGATCTGACGGAGGACATGATTTTTGATTGTTTTTTCTTTTTTCTTTTTCAATATTGGTGTGAGCGTGAAAGAAATTTTACATGACTAACCTTTTCCTGCCAACGGTCGGCGATATGATTCTCACATGATGGGATACTAGTCATAACATGTGCTCTCCGTTATAACCCGTGCCCGGAGGGAACGGAGGTAGTCATCGCTCGGGCGTAAATGCGGAGAGAAGCGGTCGCCAAAGTGCAAAAAGCGCGTGTGTGTGAGGAGGGTCGTGAAAAAAGAGGAAAACAGGGACTAAAACACAAAAAAAATCACCAAAAACGCATCCCAAACCCAAGTCCAGAACCCCACCCAACCCCCACGTGGCGTCCCAGTCAGCAACCAAAAATATGACTGGGACAAAACTGCCACGTGGGACAAAACTGCCACGTATGACAAACTTCATGAAGAGTGATGTTAATTGCACCTCAATTATTTCTGAATACACCGCAAATCTTATTTCACCGCACATATTTTTTTCCTCCAAAAATTTGGACTTTTAAACCCTCTTCTTTCCTAATGCAACCTATAATAAATTTCATGTGGCTCAAAAAAGCATGTGCGGTGAAAAAACAGTTGATTCTAATTTTCGTGGTGGATAACAGATTGTTTGATTGGGAAAGGAGGCATCGGTCGAGTTTACAAGGGCTGCCTTGCTCATGGGCAGAAGGTGGCTATAAAGCTGTCGAAATCTTCCAAGGAAACATCAAGAGACTTCCTGTTAAAGGCCGATATCATCACTAAGCTTCAGCATGAGCATAACGTGCCCCTGTTGGGTGTATGTGTTGAATGCAAAACTTTCCTCTCTCTCGATCTATGGTTACTTCCCCACAGGAAGCTTGGAGGAGAACCTCCATGGTATGAAACAAAAAATTTGACAAATTCAAGTTTTTAATCTAATTGGCAAAAAAATTTGGTTCCGTTTTGATTTGATTTGATTTGAAAACAGGCAGCAGGTTGAAACCATCATTAGCTTGGGATAAGAGACGTAAGATCACCGTTGGCAGTTATTAATAGAGATGTTAAGTCTTCAAATATTCTTCTTACGGATGATTTTGAGCATTATTTTTGGTTAAAAAAATATGTGCGGTGAAATAAGAGTTGCGGTGTATTGAGAAATAGGTGCGGTGCAATTAACACCACTCCTTCATGAATTGTATAATAGATTTCACATGCACCCTGACTTTTGTAAATTACTTTTGTAAATTGCAATTACCATTCTTATGATATTATTTCTTACCTTCTTTTAGAGAATTGCTATATATACCGATTTTTCGGTGTAGGTATGTGACAACTTTTCAAAATTGGAAAGAAATAAAAAATCTTGGGTCACATCAGCCCCCCTCTTTCTTAATTTCTTTCCTATTTTGAAAAAGTGTCAACTCATTCCACCGAGTTGGGAGGTGTATATAGACCTCTTCTTTTATGTATGTAATTGAGTAGGGGTGCGCGGGTCTAGGTACCCTGTGTTTTTTATGTTACATGGACCCTACCTGGTAAGGGACCGGTTCCTAAAATTTGGACCCGGAACCTATCCAGGTGGACCCTATACCCAGAACCTACCCGGAAGGTTCCGGGGTACCATGTAAAATGTCTGTAGTTTTTTGTTTTTTGGTATAAGTTCAAGTGTATGGAATAGAAGATTGCAGATCTAGGTCTAAACTCTACATTTTATATGGATTGTAGCCCATTTTAATTCGTGTTTTGCGAATGGTGCACGCAAAATTGAAGTGGTCGGGTATAGCAAGATGATCGAGGGCTTGGTGGAAATGGGAGCGCGATGGGTCTTGTACGTCTAAATTCACTCAGAATAGGAAGTGTCTATTTAGAGTTGAAAGTTCCAAGGCTGTGGCCACGGTTGCCTAGTTCATTGAGGTTTTACTGCTATATTGACTTTGATGGTAGTGAATTAAGAAGTTGGAGATCAGAGATGAGGGTTTGTGGGGGAAAACATAGAGGAAAGATAAGAGCAACGATTCCTTAAACTGATGGGTTCGAATATCGGTTCCGGGCCCGGGTACCCGTTATCTATAGATGGGAACCCGAACCGGACACGATTCACATCGGTTCCTAATTTTCCTACACGAAACCTACCCGGAACTAATGGGTAACTACCCGGAACCTACCCGTTCGGGTAGGTTCCGATCAGGTATCTAAGTACCCTGTACCCGTGCACACCCCTACAATTGAGTACCTTTAGGTGGTGATGTCAGTTGCGAAACTAGCCATTTAGAATTATAGGGTCACAATTTACACTTAAAAATAATAGTATTAAAGTAAAAAAATTTAACATAATAAAGCCCTTCAACAATTTTCTTTGTAATTCCATATTCTGATAATACTGCATATTGTCTTCATTTGAAATTTGAAATTTGATCAAAAACTTCTTTCTCAATGTATTTTATTAACTGGCATATTTTACCAAAACTGTAACATCTAAAAATATATTTAGTTTCAGAAAAATAAAAAAATTGCTTGCAATGTGCTCTGCATGTCAAAGAACAAGCAGAAATGCAAGCATGTGATGCAAATGTAGAGCCACAGGATAACAGGCACATGATGTTAGAAAAACATTTAATAATAATAATTTATTATTATAATAACCGTTTTTCGGTTATTGCCTGATAGTTATAACTTCCTACGAGTTATAACTTCCCAATCAAGAGATTTGATCCCTCGCCAACTAAGTATGAAACTGGCACTTAAGACCACTCTGCCAAATGGGATCCTTGCATAGATGCTCCAGGAAAAAGTACTTAAGTCCTTTTCCGTGCAAATAAATGTTTACTGTTTAAATGTGTTGGCTTCAATTCTGTTTCTGCTGCTTTGTACTGATTATAATGTACTCATTAGTGATTCAGTTATTAATTAATATTTATGCTTCTTCCTAATTTTCCAAAAAGCAATTAGTAATAAATGAGGGCAATAGGAATTTGATCCTTGGCCATTTGAACCAAGGCATAAAATTCCGTCACCGATGACCATGCAGCCAAGTTTTAATTATATTGGTTACTAAATCAATTTTTTTCTTATTTCATTTGATTTATAATCATTAAAATTTATGATAAAAAATTAAGAAACAATCGCTGCTGGGATTTGATCCTGCAACCTTCAAGACCATCCCACCCAGTGAACTGTCTATAAAGCCTTTGCCCATAAATCAGTATTTCTTATGTTTTGTACACTACTAATGCATGTCAATTATTCAACTAAAGTGATCGGTTTTATGTTTTCTTGCTTGATCATTTCATGTGTCCATACTATTTATTACTGTAATTGCAATTCTCAGTTATTATAATTATGCCAATTATAGGGAAGTGATTCATTACATTTGGATATTAACTATGTTTTATTAGAATCTATATCTTAGATATTATGATCTTGAGAATTGAATTTATTTTATGTTATATGTATTATGTTTAAAGAATTTAGGTACACCAAAGTGACCGAAATTCAATATGTCTATTTTATAGTTGTTTATTCATGTCATTAAAGAACTTAAATGCATAGTAAGTATTTTATGATTAAACAATTTTCATTGATTGTTGGAAGTTTAAAATTTCCCAAAGGAAATTAAATTTTCTATGATCAATGAACATAAGAATGAAAATTGAACTTCTTGAATTAGATACATTTTTATCCAAAGATATCATGTATGTTTATTTGAGATGTTCAATTTCGTATGAATAAATTTAGGACATTCAATTATGATTATATGTTGTAGAATTTTCCAAAGAAAAACTACAACATATCGGACTATATGTGTATCTCAATTTTTATAACTTCTTATGATATATTTTTACAGCAGTTACCCTTCATTCGCAAGCCTCATCTGTAACCATATCTAATGACTTGAACTTTTCCGAATGGAGTGAGCAAGTCAAGTTTCACTTAGGTGTCTTGTACCTTGACTTAGCTTTACTAGAGGAAAAACCTGATGTTATCACAGATGATAGCACTGACGATGGGGAGTTCAAGATGAAAATGTTGGGAATGGTCTAATATGTTAAACTTGATGTTTATGCGCATGATCGTGGCAAATAACATTAATGCCACAATCCCACTAACTGAAAAAGCAAGCGAATATCTTAAGCTTGTGGAAGAACGCTTTCGTTCTGTGGATAAGTCTCTTGCTGGTGCATAATGTCTCAACTTACGTCCATGAAATTCAATGAGACTAAGAGCATGCAAGAACATATCATTGAAATGACAAATATTGCAGCAAGACTTAAGTCGTTAGGTATGCAAGTGGATGATTCCTTCCTTGTTCAGTTCATATTGAATTCATTACCTTCTGAGTATGGAGCTTTTCAAATAAATTATAACACTATTAAGGATAAGTGGGATATTAATGAATTAACTGGAAAGCTCATTCAGGAGGAAAATAGGTTAAAGAACTTGGAAGGACACTCTGTTAACCTAACGACTCATGGAACTACAAAATTGCTCAAGCCAAAAGGTAATAAATTCAAGAAAAAAGGGGGTTTTAAAGGCGAACATTCTAGAAAGAAGGAACATTCTGGAAAGAAGGAACATTCTGGAAATAGGTGTCGTTTCTGCAAAAAGGAAGGACAATGGCAAAAGGATTGTCTCAAACGTAAGGCATAGTTTGAAAAGAAAGGTACATTAGAACGTTATGTATGCACTTTTGAATCTAATTTGATTAATGTTCCTTCTAATTCTTGGTGACTTGATTCTGGAGCTACTACTCATGTATGCAATATGATGCAGGGATTACTTTCGATCCAAGCCACAAACCTCAGTAAGAACTATCTCTTTATGGGGAATCGCATGAAGGCTTCTATTGAATGCATAGGAACTTATCGTCTAGTCCTTGATACTGGCTATCAATTGGACTTAAGTATGACTCTTATCTTCCCACAATTACAAGGAACCTTGTTTCTCTTTCGAAGTTGGATTTGTGTGGTTATAAATGAAAATTTGAACATGGATGTTTTAATTTGTACAATCATGTTAAACTTGTTGGTTCAGGTGTACTTATTGATGGATTGTATAAGTTGAAGCTTAATAATGAATTTTCTGAATCCTTGTTGAATGTAAATCATATTATAAATATTAAGAGTAGAATGCATAAAGAAAATTCTGCATTCTTGTGGCATAAACGATTAGGTCATATATCTAAGGAAAGACTACATAGATTGGTAAAGAGTGAAATTCTTCCCAATTTAAATTTTACAGATTTTGAGTTATGCATAGATTGCATTAAGGGGAAGCAAACTAAGCATAATAAGAAAGTAGCCACAAGAAGTACTAAGCTCCTTGAAGTAATACACATTGACATATGTGGACCTTTTGATGCTCCATCATTTGGTGGAGAGAAATATTTTATCACCTTTATTGATGATTTTTCACGTTATGGTTATGTCTACTTGCTAAAGGAAAGATCTCAAGCAATTGATGCTTTTGAGAAATATATAAATGAAGTTGAAAGGCAATTAGACATGAAAGTGAAAATCGTAAGATCTAATAGAGGTGGTGAATATTATGGAAAACATGATGAAATGGGGCAATGTCCTGGTCCATTTGCAAAATTTCTTCAAGAACGTGGTATTTGTGCACAATACACTATGCCATACACATCACAACAAAATGGTGTGGCTGAAAGGCGTAACCGAACATTGATGGATATTGTTAGAAGTATGATAAGTAACTATTCTTTACCCAAATTCTTGTGGATGTACGCTTTGAAAACAACAATGTATCTGCTAAATAGGGTTCCTAGTAAAGCTGTTCCTACAACTCCCTTTGAGTTATGGACAGGTAGGAAACCTAGTTTAAGGCACCTATATGTTTGGGGTTGTCCAGCAGAAGCAAGAATCAATAATCCACATATAAAGAAGTTATATTCTCGAACAATTAGTGGGTATTTTATTGGTTACCCAGAGAAATCAAAAGGGTATATATTTTATTGTCCTAATCATAATCCTACAATTATGGAAACTGGTGTTGCAAAATTCCTTGAGAATGAACGATTTAGTGGGAGCAAGGAACAACATGATATGGATGTAAATGAAATTAAGATGAACATTCCTTTATCAGTAAATGTCCATTCACCTATGACCGTGAGTGTTCCATCTTCTATTGTTGTTTCAAGTGTTGTTCCAAATATTGCATCAAGTCTTGGCAATAATGAACAACACTATAATGATGATACAGATATGGAAGAAAGTAACCCACAAATGTTTGAAACAAATATACCTTTGAGGAGATCTCAAAGAATAAGGAAACCTGCTATTCCTAATGATTATGAAATATATTTGTAAGAAACAGACAATGGAATCAATAATTATCCAGTTTCATTTACAGAAGCTATTGAAAGTAATGAGTCCAAAAAATGGATTGATGCCATGAAAGATGAGTTAAAATCCATGGACGATAATGAAGTCGGGGATATCATTGATTTACCAAAGGGTGTGAAGCAAGTCGGCTGTAAGTGGGTTTTCAAGACCAAGCGTGACTCTAATGGTAATATTGAATGATACAAAGCAAGACGTGTTACCAAAGGTTTTACTCAAAAGGATGGCATAGACTATAAAGAGACATTTTCACCTGTCTCAAAGAAGGACTCGTTACGTATAATTTCAGCTTTGGTGGCTCATTTTGACTTGGAGTTGCACCAAATGACGTCAAAACTGCCTTTCTAAATGGATATCTTGAAGAAGAGGTTTATATGGACCAACCAGAAGGTTTTTCATTTAAAGAAGAAGGTCATAAAGTGTGTAAACCTAAGAAATCCATATATGGGCTTAAACAAGCTTCTAGGCAATGGTACATTAAGTTCAATGCTACCATTACATCTTTCGGTTTTGAAGAAAATAAAGCTGATCGCTGTATATACCGAAAGATTAGTGGGAGTAAAGTTATGTTTTTAGTCCTATATGTTGATGACATCTTGCTATATGATGCGCGATACGAAAACTTATCTCTCGAGAAATTTTGAGATGAAAAATATGGGTGATACATCCTATGTGATAGGAATAGAAATATTCCGGGATAGATCACAAGGAGTATTAGGATTGTCTCAAAGAGGCTATATCGAAAGAGTTTTGGAGAAATTCAGAATGAAAGATTGTTCTGCTGGAGTTGTTCTAATTCAAAAAGGGGATAAATTTAGTCTTATGCAATGCCCAAAGAATGACTTAGAACGAAAGCAAATGGAATCTATTCCAGATAGTTCTGTTGTGGAAAGTCTCATATATGTGCAAACTTGCACAAGACCAGACATCAGTTTTGCGGTTGGAATGCTGTGTCGTTACCAAAGTAACCCTGGAATTGATCATTGGAAAGCTGCAAAGAAAGCCTTGCGATATCTTCAAGGAACAACAGATTACATGCTTATGTACAGAAGATCCAACCACTTGGAAGCAATTGGGTATTCGGACTCAGACTTTGCCGGATGCCTTTATAGTAGGAAGTCAACTTTTGGTTACTTATTCTTACTTGGAGAAGGAGCTATATCATGGAAAAATTCTCAATTATTGCTTCATCCACTATAGAAGATGAATTTGTGGCATGTTTTGAAGTCACAATTCAAGCATTATGGTTGCGAAACTTTATTTCAGTGCTTGAGATAGTTGATACTATTAATAAGCCACTGAAAATTCATTGTGACAACACCGTAGCCGTATTTTTCTCTAAAAATGACAAGTACTCAAGAGGCACCAAGCTATGGAATTGAAGTACTTTGTTGTTAAGAATGAAGTTAATAAAAAGATAATAATTATTAAGTATATTAGGACTGATCTCATGATTGCCGATCCTTTAACTAAAGGATTACAACCAAAGACATTTAGGGAACATGTACATAGAATGTGTCTTGGTTGTATTTAGCATGATAAATGATGATGTAATAATGTTAAACATTTTGAGCTCATTTATGTATTTATGAAATTTACGTGTATTCAAAAAGACTATTGTGGACCATTATGAAACTTATATATAAAGAATAGACCTAATTTGACGAAGTGATAGTGGTTGTTGTATATGGAAGGAAGTATGTCTTTCATGATAGATTTACAACCACCATGACCCACATTTTATTTCAATCATAACTTAGTAAATTATGAGGATGCATATAATGTAATATGTTAAAGAATTATCAAGCCAAGTGGGAGAATGTTGGAAAAACATTTAATAATAATAAGTTATTATTATAATAACCGTTTTTCGGTTATGGCCTGATAGTGATAACTTCCTAGGAGTTATAACTTCCCAATCAATCTCATCCGTTGGATCTAATGCTTGATGGACGCACTAGATTGATTTAGGGAATCTATAAATAGGTTCTTTCCCTATTCCTTGGTACACACTACATTTCCATCACAAATTGTGTACGTAAGTTCTGGGATCAAAGTAGAGAAACCTATTTAATTAAATAAGTGACATAATGTCTTCCAACCCAGGTAAAGATTATAAATATCTAAGTTCCTGCAATTTATTAATATTTCCGCTTTATGTCTTAATCATGCTTACACATGAGTATAAAGAAACAATGAAATAAAGCCGATGTAATGATATCACATCTACAAATTGAAGAATTAGCACGCCCATATGTTCCTATTGTATCATTTCCACATGTTGATATGAAACTTAATAGACAGTCTAAATATCATTATTAGTTAAGATAATTATTATCAGACCTCATGTTATGATCAAGTACCCAATTTCAAGCATGAATTTTCCCAAATTAGCTAATAACTTCTGCAAAACTAGGGGTTTTTAAGAAAGGAAAAGAGAGGTTTATTTGGATGAAGAATATGTAATGTTAAGTTGTTAACCTTCTTTGTCCTGGATCTTGGCGTTGACGTTGTCGATGGCACTGTCCTGCTCTCGAACTCCAGGCCGAGGTTGCGAAACGGCCAAACGAGGGCTGGATTTTTTGGGGGAAGTCGGAGACGTGGATGATTTGTAGTGAAAAGTGTATATTTATACCCCCTAACTACACCCATCTTGTGCATATAACTCATTGAATCATGCTCACTTAACTATATTTGCATCAATTCATCATCTTTTGAGCATATGATTTTCTTTCAGCACAATTTCACTCTCCAAAGCTTTATAAACATGAATTATATTTTCACATATTTTTCTGGATTTTTTAGGAGTTTCGAAGGGGATAAAATCAAGTAATTGGAGAAGTGAACATGGGGCCAGAACAGTCGACTGTCCTTATAACGACTGTCGACTGTTATCTCGACAGTCGCCTGGAGCAAGCCAAAGTGCAACACAGTTGCCTGCAGAAGTATTGACAGTCGACCGTACCACTGTGCAGTCGACTGTTAGTTCTTCAGCAGTCGACTGTTTCATCTCCTCCCGAAGGGCAAAGGAAATTCAACTCTCTGTCGATTTGAAACTTCTGCAGCAGGCGACTGAAGCACAAAAGACAGGCGCCTGTGTCATTCACAGTCGGCTGTGATTTTCAAGATAGTCGCATGCCCCTCATTAGGAAGCTACGCTGCCTGACCAACGACAGGCGACTGACGTTTGTTCAGTAGTCGCCTGTCGCTGGTTTTTCCTGACGGATCTGGGTTACGAGAAACGAATTGTCTCTGTGGATTCGACCCCGTACTCACGGGATTATATTGCATCTCACACTCCTACCCTTGGGAGGCGAGCGTGTGCATCCTACTTGGATTGTGCGCGTCCTGCGGTCAATCAATTTGGCGCCGTTGACGGGGACAACGATTTTCACATTAACATTTTTGGTTAGTTTTGGACACTTTGGGTGTAGTACTTCCAGCTTAGTGTTGAGTCTTTTGGTTGTTTATTTTATACTTTTTTGTGTCATTTTTCTTTCTTTCTTTCTTCTATTTTAAAATCTTTTATATAAATTTTTTTCTTATGGATTCATTTTCAAACTTTAGCGATGCTGATGTGGAGAATTCCCAACTCCCACCATTCTTTCACGGTATGGGGTTGGAAAATCCTAGTTCATTTATGCCAAAGTTTGAAAAATGGTGTAGAAAAGAGTTTTGGTATTTGTTTGATGAGAACACTTGTGCAGATTTTATTTATTTTAAAGTGTTCTCATATACTTTGAGAGATGATGCTAAAATTTGGTTTGATGCTTATCCTCGAGATTCTTTTTCTACATGGCTTTCTTTTCAGACTGATTTTCTTCGAGCTTTCTTTCCTATTTATCATATGAATCAGGTACAAATGCGCCAGGCATTTGAGCAACAAAATGTCGAGCTTTATCCAGTTTGATGGTGTACTGTCAGGTTTTGGAGAGGTTCGATGGTTTAGTGCTTGGATGTCCATGCCATGCTTTCAGCCAAGAGGATATACTTCGGATTTTCTACACAGAGTTGCAGCCGTCGACACGTGACTTTGTGCAGATGAGCAGTAGTGGAGATTTCTTTGCATACACTACAGATGATGCATGGTTGTACCTAAGGGACCTTGCAGAGTGGGAGAGGACTGCACCATCTGGAAAGCCGTCACTTGGATATGAGGATGATGGCCAGTCCACACTTCCACTTCAGGATGCAGAGCAGCAGGTTCAGTGTCAATCTGAGGAGCCACCTTTGGGCTCTTTTTCTTGCGACCCCATGGGATACCTAGCAGAGCACGATTTTGGGTTAAAAGAATGCCCGGTAGAGAATGTTGAGAGACTACACGTTGAGGATCAGGAGGAGATGGATGACGGAGTGTGTGTCACCCACGTTGGAGACACGATGCAGTTTTATTGGGTTGGTGGTGATGATGAGATGGAGATGTGTCTAGATGAGAGTGAGATAGAAGACATCAGAGAGCCTGCGTCACATTGCATGTCTGATCCACTACCACAGCTGGACGTGTGCGAGCATCTTTGATGGACTGTTGAGATGGTTTACTACGGTGATATTGAGGAGGATGAGTGCACGAGATTCAGCCCACAGACTACTTTGGAGCCCGAGCCCTCCCTCCCTTCAGATTCAGCTCAGCAACCATCACTTCAGACACCTCAGGACATATATTAGTCCGTCATCTAGGACGACGATATTTAAGGTGGATCACAGAGTCCAGGGATGATTGCAGATGCCATTACCTTTGATGGCGAGGATGCAGCAAGCGACAATGACTACGTGACGATCTACATTGAGCCTGTGTTGCCTTCTCCTTCATACTTGCTGCAACCATTTCACCCTCCTCCTGAGGATTCGCATCTGCCAGGCGATAGCATCGCCATTCAGGGAAGTCCTCATCACACTTTTTCCTTCATTTCTGAATCTCAAGCTTCATTTCCATATATATCAGATTCAGACTGTCTTCATACATATTTATATTTTCATTTTTATTATGACGACCCCATTTGGACTTCCTTCATTGGAAGTCTTACTTATTTTCCTTGGATTAACACAGCTAGTCTCTCGTAGGGCACATAAGTATATTCTAGGGAGATGCTGGGAGCTGTGTTGCTAGGATCCAAGGAATCTGGAGGAGCTTCATTTCCAAAGCAGCTGGCTGAGGAACGAAAGGAGCTTCATTATCCTATATTAGTAAGTATAAATTGACGAGAAAGCTTGGATTTTACATTGGAGAGTGGCTCTCATGCATTAAGTATTGCTGGATCTTCCCTTACTATGTGATATGCAGAGCTAGAGGCCTCACAAGTCAACATGAAAGTCAACATGAAAGAGTGAGATGAGTTGTGAGAAATGAAACAGGTAGTATCTCTTCTACATTTTTCATATAACATGAAATAAATTGATAGATTTTTGTTATTATATACCTGCTTGCATTTATCAAATGTTTAGCATTAAAAGATCAGTTTAAATCAAGGTTTTAGGTATCGGTTTTGGAGAGGGTATCGCTCCGCCCAAAATTTAGGTTTCGGTATCGGTATCGCACGTTTCGATGGTTTCGGAAGCAAATTTCGGTATCGTCCGTATCGGTAGTTTCGTTTTGGTATCAGTATCAGTATCGGAGATATTTTCCTGTATTTTCCTATATTTTCCTTTATTTCGGTATTTTCCTGTATTTGATACTTTGTTGTATTTGTTGGGGTTTTGGCGGACCCTCAGAGCTTGGATCTGTGTCCGTCCTAAGTTAGACGGACCACAGGGGCTTAAAACGCAGCGGAAAAAGAAACAAAAACTTTTAAGCTAGCTAAACTATTTAGCTAGGCTCTACGTGAGCCAGAACCTAGCCCGATCTTGCTAACTTGGGGTGGATCTGACCACCATAAGAAAGATCTATACAAAAGCGACAAAATTAAATCTACACTAAAATTACTTAACCACATACCCGAAATCTTGGCCATGGAGCAGGCAAGATGTACCGCACCGTCTTCTGATGCTCCTCGTAGTCGAGCCGCTTTGACTCGATCCGCCTGAGCCACCTCGCACCCTCGAACCGATCCGCCCGAGCCGACTTTCGCCTCCGAGCCGATCACACGTGGTAGAAAGTTTCACTTGAGTAGAAACCGCGTCCTAGACGTCTGGATCCAAATCCAAACTCCCTTTGTAGTCTTGCTAGGACTACTCCGGAGAATAGGGGGAGAGAGAGAGAGAGAGAGAGAGAGAGAGAGAATAGTTTAGTCGCCGATCGAGCTTGCTCTAAAAGTAGGGAGCTACTTGATTGAGGACTTGGTGTGTTTTTCAACGAAGAGAGTGCAACCCTATTTATATAGGGAGTCGGCACTCACTCTTTCGTTGCGAGCAATGTGGGACTTTTGCAAATGAGAGGAAAAATCAATTAAGCCAATTTTGCTTAATTTGTAGTTTAAGCGAGCTTTTCATAAACGCAAACTTTAACTAATTAATTCTCTTCGCTCATTAAACTTTAGACACCAAGCAAGCTATCAATCCAAAGGGCTTCGAATGGTGAACGCGTAGGAACCGACGGCGATGAATTTCGACTTCGTTTGACCCTTCAAACAATTACCCAAAGTCGGGCAAAAATCAACTTTTCGTAGCCGTCATTTGTGGTTTCAAAAACCCTAAAATTAACTTAAGTTACGGGCGCGCCCGCTAAGCTTAGCGGGCGCGCCCGATAAGCTTTGCGGGCGCGCCCGCCCGCTGGGCAGCGGGCGTGCGTCTGTTGCTTGCAGCGGGCGCTGGCTCGCTTCAAGTATCGGGCTGCGCCCGCTGCAAACAGCGGGCCAAGCCCACTGCTACAGCGGGCGTGAGCCTGTTGCGGCCAGTGGGTCGTGCCCGTTTTGCCTCTGGGTATGGGCTTGTTAGCCCAGTGGGTCTAACCCACCTTGCCTTGAACTGTTTTCGCGTTTCTGGGCTCGTTTGAGCTCCGATTTGGACACTGTTTGAATCTGTGTTTAGACCGGGACGATCCCGTTCGCCAGGTAACCCTTTCCAAAATATCTATTCCTACTAAATTTGTCGTAACCAATTTACGACACGTTTAATCATAGTCTGCATCAAATGCAACATTTGTCCCTATTGCTATTACGACTAATTTTCACAACAAGCTTTGTGAATATCAACTATTCGATATCATCAAATGAATCTCTCTCAATTAATCTTCCTATTACTAAGACACGAACACTACTCGGTATGAGACCCTACAGCCTGACCTTACTACAGGTTGGGGCTCGGAACCCCTAGACGACGATCACTATGAGCAGTAGCTGTCGTCCCTGTTTCAGAATCATCATAACATGATCGACCCTTTGACAAAAGCATCATTGGGTTCACATTGGCTGTGTCAGTGATGAATGCCGTTAGCTATAGTCCCTTCGTCAAGACTGTGTTCCTGTTGGCCTAGGGTATGGTTTACTGTCAACCCTATTAGACAACATTGGTCAGTATACGACGGTCTTTGTTGTATTCACGTTGTACTTCTTACAACGTACCCCGGCCGAGGATTAACATAAAGACCGTACTGAGCCTGTAACACTAACTTCCCTTTAAAGGAAGTGACGAATCCCGTCTTAGTCATCTACTCACCTCGAGAGCTTCAGGTGCAACTCAACCTAAGATCTTTCAGCAGGCCTAGCCTCGAAGCTAGATCATATGTCTAAGCCACACCGTTCACTCACAGGTTTGTACAAATGACTTCATGTCTTAAGGACCAGCTTACCTATCATCACCCTAGAGTTATTAAAGACAGTTTAGTTAAAGTTAACCATTTAATAACTCTAATTTGGTCGTTTAGTGAACTCATTCTCCAATGAGCACATGTGTCGTGTCTCCTACTTCACCAAGTCGAAGGACTATGAGATCATCATTACCCTAAGGTAAGACTAAGACACAGTGGTCTATCCGATGTGTCGATATCCAGTTCTCGACACATCTATGACCACGAACCGTTTAAGACTTACATTCCTATTCGGTCGCTTACTTACTCATAATCGAGATCTTATCTAGATACGTAAGGACCTAAATATAAGTCTATGGATATTATCTAAGTATATTAATACGAACGATTTTATATTTTAGGACAATAGGTACCATATACAGTATGAACAAGACGTATACTTAGGATAAATTGCCTTATGTGCATATATCCTCCTACATCTCCCACTTGCACTTAGGCTATTTATCTCGGTATCTCACACCGTTATAGCATATCAGTCACTTTGACATTTATATGACAAACCTAAGAGTGGATTTACTAACGAGTATCTACAACGAATTTAAATGGATTAATTAATACATCTCTTGATCACACAGGGTTGACCCTTTGGAAAAATGATCTGGATCAATTTTTCCTTTCTTTGTATTAGCTAACAATTAGCTTATACAATCTAGATGTAGGGTCTAACATTTCTATACGTCAGTTTCAGCTCATTCCAATTTTCTAGTGTCAATATGTTAAGTTCATATACGACACTCTTAGTCTCTATATATGATTAAATCAGAACGATTTTGATTCAATGTTTTATATAGATGATTTATAAGTTGGAAATCCTTTTTACTTAGTCCGAAAAACCGGAACTAAGTATACGAGCTGGCTCCCACTGACTTTAAGAATTACCTGGTTAGATTACTTCAATATTATATCTAAATCATATTTAGATTATATATATGAAGACATACCTATTTGGTAAGTGCTTTAGATGGAATGTACTAGTGTCAGGTTTGGTTTGACGAATGAGTCAAGTCAAGATCGTATTAAGGAATCTTGATATTGACTCGCTCAATCAAATGTCCTACACTGTACTTTTCCATTAACCACATTTAATATTAACTCTTTAATAACTAAATGTAGTTTATTAAGAACTAATCTTAATATGTGTATAACTGTGATCGTACGCAATTTATACGCCCATGGAACCTATACTTAACTACCAATTGACTATAACATTAAGTCAGCTCTAAAAACAAAAAATTCTCTGAAGATTCGCATCATCATTCGAGAATTTTCGCAACCAACTCAGAAAGCCACAATCACAGAAAATTTAAGCCAATCTCAATCAAATTTCAATTTCAACAGAAAACGCAATTTCCGAGACATTCATTAAAACAACGGATTCATAAAGATGAACCGTAATTTGTTTATCAAATAAACTTTGAGTGTAGAACACTCAATCATTGTTTTCACTTGGAAGAATGATACATTTTATTCAACTAAAATTTAGTATCATATCCTTCTCGATCATGTCTCTCGAAGTCTTTGAACGGCCCCAGCAGCAACGATTGCCCAGATTGCCGACCGTCCTCCGCACTTCTCCCAATCTTCACTTCATTTCAGCCACCTGTATATATTACACAGATGTCTTTAGTATCTCATACTATATGATTGGAAATAATTACGTTTTATTGAATTTAATTTGTACCTGAGGTAGAGGCATCAGTATGCCCCTTCTTCTTCTCTGCAAGATAGATCTTACAGTTCCTCTTCCAGTGACCAATCTTATGGCAATGGAAGCACTCAGATTTTGACAGGGCCCCTTTAGTCTTTTTCTTCCATTTCTTCGCCTTTGCAGGTTGCGAGACCTGCCTCTTCTTACCCTTGCCTTTCGGCTGGTCGAAAGAAGCAGAGCCAACAACCAATGCAGTCGACTTCTTCTCAATCTCCTCAAATTGCCTAAGCATATTGAGGAGACCAGGAAGATCCGTTTCAAGACTGTTCATAATAAAACCAGTGATGAAAGGCTTAAACTCAGGAGTTAAAGACGTCAGGATAATGTCCACGGACATCTCATTGTCCAGGACAAATCCTAACTGGGCAGCGTCCTCTACGTACCCGATCATCTTGATAACATGATCCTGTACGGGCCCTGCATCCATCTTTGTGTCCTAGAGGTTGCTGGTGGCTTCGAACTTGGCGGCTCTAGATCGCTTGTCGTATAACTCTTGTGCATTTAGAAGCATACTTTGAACATCCATATGTTCATGCTTCCTCTGCAGCTCGTTACTCATCGAAGCCAGAGTAAGGCACCTGGCCTTCTCTGCATCCCTCTGATATAGCTTATAGGCTTCCTTTTCCTCGAAGGTCGAATCGTCATCGGGCTTCTCCGGAGCGTCCTAGAACAGTACGTATCCAATCCCGGCTAGGGAAAGGACCAACTTAATGTTCCTAAGCCAGTCTTTGTAGTTCGTTCCATCGAGCACGTTCTTCTCAACCATATATCTAAGACCCGAATCCATTCTGCATTTTTATAGATACTTTAGTCAGTATATGTTCATTGTATAGTTTTAATGGTTTTAATAAAACTATATTCTCCCACTAAATTTATTAAGGCCATAATGATAAACAATTTATTATATAATAACATTTGTGAGAGAGGGATCCGATTACCCTGAGTCTGACAACCTTGAGTGTGTCTCAACAAGTTGTCCGACTCTGCAGTCGGTAGACGAACTCGTCGTCAATCATATCTATTATGATTCCCTATCGATTTTACCCCTAGTCATTTGTGATCATGAGTGTGCTCAACCAGATCACAATGGCTAGCCTAGTGGGACCCTTGTTTTTGTGTCTAGCCTGACTTGCCCCACCGCTCGGTGTATGCACGACACGTCGGTTTGGGTCAGGACTTAGACTACATACTTGGTTAGACTTACGCCGATGCTCGCAGGATGAGACAACGGTTTTAGTCAAGTCAAGATGTAAATCAAGAAATCGGTTTCTATAAGATTGACATGTCACGGCTTGAGTGTAGCTCAACAACCGTAGCAGGTTTCTTACAGTTGCCAACTCCTAAAACAAGGAGGGCAACGATTTATTTTGAACAAGATTATTATCGTATTTGACTTGGGTATAGTCGATGGACTTACACAGTCATGAATCGACTCCTTGCGGTCCAGCGGACGCGGCCAAGGAATTGACTAAGCCAGGACCACTTAGTACCCTGACTAGCTAGGTTGGTCCCGCAAACTTAGCCAAGCACATTGACCGACATCATGATCCATTGAAAGAGTTTTCATCAATTTTATGTTTGTCCAAACAACTAAATGGCTTTTAATTAAAAGAACTAGTTAATCCTTATCAACTAGTGGATCCTAAAATTCGAAATTTTATGGATTGGTTGAACAATTTTTATTAAGTCCTTATCAACTATAAGGTTCAATCGTTCAACGTGCTACCCCAATCTAATTAGGATTTTATAAAACAATTACAACATGTTTCAACATTAGTCTTTTATGAAAATCATCAATTAAACGATTAAATGAAATGATTGACAATCAAAGGGAATATCCTAATCTGGTATCAGGTTTTGATGTTGTTTTTGTTTATAAAACATAACATGTCACTAATTTATTAAAATTTCATCTCATAAAATTTTAATCATTTAATGGCTAACCTAATAAGGTTCATGAATACATTATTCAACATGTCCATTAAAAGAAAATGAAACAACTAATTTATCCGCATAAATAAAAGTTTCATTTAGTGACATATAATGAGTATTTGCAAGTTTAAAATTATCTACATAATAAATAACACGCAAATCTAAAATTTAACAATTAAATTTAAAGATCAAAGTTTAAAGCTTCAAAACATTTTATCACATAAAACTAGGTAACGTTAAAATTATCAAATAATTTTAAAATCTAGGCTTTAAAATTTTAATCAATCATTTCTAGGATTAAAATATCGCATAAATAATCTAGAAACATATATGTAATTTAAAAGAAACTAATTTGTCTTTTCATCTTATGAAAATAAAATATTTCTATAATTTACATATCCACTAAAGCAATTTTAAAACACTTTTAAAATCATTAGAAATTGATTTAAAAGCTTTCAAATAAAGTTTTTAAAATTTCTAACCTATATGTAACTTAAGAGAATTAAATTTCAAAAATAAAATATTTCTTTAAAGTTACATAAATATTAAATGCTTGGAAAAATATTATATCTCATAAAAAAAATTTATATAAAGCATTTAAACATTAGAGACCCATTTAAAATTTATCGCATAAAATTAAATTGTCCCCCCAGGAAAAAATTTCGTGTTGCAAAAACAATTTTTAAAACCCAAAATAATTTTAAACTAATTTTAACATAAAGATAAAATAGTTCGTATGTTTAAAATTAAGCAAGTTAAAGATTTAAAAAAGTCGCTATAATAGATCTATAGCATAACCGTGGCTCTGATACCACTGTTGGGGTTTTGGCGGACCCCTAGAGCTCGGATCTGTGTCCGTCCTAAGTCGGACGGACCACATGGGCTTAAAACGCAGCGGAAAAAGAAACAAAAACTTTTAAACTAGCTAAACTATTTAGCTAGGCTCTAAGGAAGCCAGAACCTAGCCCGATCTTGCTAACTTAGGGTGGATCTGACCACCACAAGAAAGATCTATACTAAAGCGACCAAATTAAATCTACACTAAAATTACTTAACCACATACCCGAAATCTTGGCCCTGGAGCAGGCAAGATGTACCGCACCATCTTCTGATGCTCCTCGTAGTCGAGCCACTTTGACTCGATCCGCCTGAGCCGCCTCGCACCCTCGAACCGATCCGCCCGAGCCGACTTTCGCCTCTGAGCCGATCACACGCGGTAGAAAGTTTCACTTGAGTAGAACCCGCGTCTTAGACGTCTGGATTCAAATCCAAACCCCCTTTGTAGTCTTGTAGGGCCCAGCTGCCCTAAAGACGCCTTGCTGCTGGCTCTGCTGCTGCTGCTGCTGCTGGGGAGGAGGTGGCCTCTGAAACTGCGGAGGTTGCAGCCCTCCGCTTGGATTTCCATATGAGAAACCTGGGTGATTCCTGGCAGCCGAATGCTGCCACTGATTCCGTCCTTCTCCCTGGACATACTGAACAGTCTCGGATGTCTCAGCACCCTCATAATGACCCTCAGCGGGGATATACCCCAGATCTACGTACTCCTCAACGGGATGGTAGGAGGTGCTGGGTGCCGCTGGAAGGGAGTCCAGGTGTTGCTCAATACGGGTCACCTGCTTGCACAGGTTCTCTATGTGGGAGTCCAGGTGACTCGCATCCTTGGCCTCCGGGTTCCGGGTGATCACGGTCCTCTCATCACCCCACTGCTGGGTGTTGGCAGCCATGTGCTCCAGAAGATCAATAGCCTCCTCAGGAGACTTATCCAATAAGGCGCCCTGCGCCGCAGCATCAATGATCATTTTAGTGCCAGGTTGGAGCCTGTTGTAGAAGCTCTGCACTAAATCCCAAGGCTCGATTCCATGGTGGGGGCACTGATGTTGGAGGTCTTTAAACCTCTCCCAAGCCTCGTAAAGCGACTCCTGGGGGAGCTGCTTGAAATTGGATATGCCCCACGGATCCGGACCATTTTCGATGGTGGATAAAACCTATCCACGAATGCGAGCGTGAGCTTCTCCCAGGTAGTGAAGTGGTTGGGAGGGTGAGCTCGGAACCAGTAGGAGGCCTTGTCCCTCAAGGTGAACGGGAACAGCCGCAGCTTCACTGCATCATCACTGACATCCTTCGCCTTGAATGTATCGCACTTGGCCAAGAAGGAGTCAATGTTATGGTTTAGGTTCTCATGAGGATGCCCATGGAAGGGATCCTGCTGCATAAGATTGATCAAACCCGTCTTTAGCTTGAAGGTTGCCGTCGTCAGCTGCGGTCTAAGCACCAAGGAATTATTCCCAAAGGTCGGCTTCATATGGTCCCTGATGGACCCGGTGCGTGGAGGAGGAGGAGGATTATCTCCCATCTGAGCTGATGGGGATGAACTTCTGCTAGAAGCTCTCAAGGCTCTGGCGGTCTTTCCGATCTCAGGATCGAACAATAATTCTCTGGTAGACCCCTTGAAACGGGTGTTCATGCACCAACAAAGCTCAGAAAAGATACCTTTAGTAGCATTGAAATAATTAAAGAGAATAAAAATGATGGTAGGTAAGAAATGATAAGAATGCTAGCAAACTTCTCAATATAAAAACAAACTGAGATGAAAACACTATTGCCGTCCCCGGCAACGGCGCCAAAAACTTGACGCGCCCGCAATCTACAACTAGGATCCTCCTGGCGGTGTCACGATTGCCAGGCGTGATATGGCTCCTAGGCTAGGACTACGGGTTCAATCCGCAAGCGGACGGTGTCGAGTTATAGTATATAAGATAGTCTTATCCCACAGGGACGGTGATAGTGTTCGTAGTAATCTCAGTCTATTTCTAGATCTAGAAGTAATGTAGCGGTCGGAGTAAGAATGATTTGGGGTTGATTGTTATTGTTGTGTAATATAATAAGAGGAACTAGGGCTTTAGGGATCGCCGCTAGTATCGTTGGGGTTGATGTTGGATAGGTTCCTCACATCGCATTAGGGCTAGGGAATTAATCCCCCAATTCGTACCATTCTCGTAGGTTAGAATTGCGGGGTATTCCGGCGGTTCTTGTCGATGCAATGGCGGTAGCCATCGACGTAGCGGTATAGTTCGTCGATGGATCCCGTTAAGGCGCGAGCCGGGCATGGTCACGTGCCTTGATTGGATTCACCGATTTCCCTATTCGAATCCCTAGATACCCCTTAAGAACATCAATTCCACAACCATGGGCATGATCTCAGTACGGGTTATCTACGGATTCGGTAGGATCTCCCGGAATACAACCATAGATCCCCAATTCGATGTAAGAATCCAGATCTACATTTTCCCCTAAAATCCTAGGATGCACACATCGGCCCTAGAGAGGATCTACCCACTCATGGTGACCGGAACGCACAAAAATATAGATTTCGCATAGGAAAACATTTTTTGCAATAAAAGAATTTAGGGTTTAAAATTTACTTACAATGAGAGCGAACGAAGAACGAATCCAAAGAAAGCAGAAAGCAATAATCTTCAATTTAGATCCAGAAGTCTACTACAGAAATTAATCCAAAAATACTCCCTACAAAAATCCGCTCAAAACTTCTCTCCGAATTCTCTAAAAAACTCAGAATAGATCTCCCCAAGGCGCCAGCCCGCAGTCGCCAGCTTCAGCTGCAAAAAATCGCGCACATCGCGCGTTCAAAAATCTTCCAAAAATGCCCCAGGAAGTGCCGGCCGAGTATGTGACTCGACCCGAGTCGGAGCTGCTCGGGCAGAGGTTCGGCCCGCGTCACATCTTGCTAGGGCTCAGAATGGGTGACTCGGTCGGCTACTCGGGGTGTGCTCGGGTGCTACTCGGGGCGCGCCATCTGGCTGAGCAGATGACCTGCTCGGCCCGCATCGGCCGTATCTGCAGCTCCTTCAACGTGTCATGGCTCGGCCCGAACTGAAGCTGCTTGGGCCGAGCATTTTCTGGGAAAATACTCTGCTGATGCTGCCTCTCTCTGTCTCCTTCTTCTTTCTCCTTCTCATCCTTCTCTCCTCTAACAGCTTCGAGAACGCGACGAACTCCTCCAGAGCGCTGCCAACAAGCTCACGGGCATGTCGGATGTGTCCAAACCCAGGCGGGGGTCCAAATCGCTCCAAAATCCCTGAAAACTCAAAATATACTACGAAACTCGAAATATCGTCAGAAATACCAAAATCACAGTAAAAAGTGGGATTTGGAAGCGGGGATGACATGAAATGCCATGGAAATATGATATGAAAATGATGTAAAATATGGACACATCAAAATCCCCCAAGCTTACCTCTTACTCGTCCTCGAGGAAGACGAATAATCAGTATGCCGGGAGGAAAACAAAATGAAAATTAGAAAACGAAAACAAAAAGAAGTGAAAAACAAAAAAGAGAGAAGTAAGGGAGAATCGCTAAGGATGATCGGTCAGATCTCAGGCCTAAAAAGTCTATCACGATGCTCTGAGTGCTAAATATGCATGCTATTGGTAATTTCAAGCTTTATATATCATATGTCATGTAATGCAGGCAAAGAATAGAGATCTACTGAAATAACACCGTCAAATCCTATCAATCTCATGCAATTCCTAGAGTCTAGTATAAAATAGTTGACAACGCCCTTTCAATCAAAGATACACAATGAGCACAAAAGATTCACGCAACATGCAATAGAGAATAGAAAGATCATGCCATTCAGATATTCAAATTGATACGTGAAAAATCCCCAAAACTAAAGTAATTCATAAAGTTTGGGTTTTATTAAATCTCCCCGACGTGCACCGTCTCCACTCTAATGTCAAGCTCACTCATATGATCAGTTGGTTTTACCCCCCAAGCTTAGCTTGAGGCATCACATCAATGAAAATGATATAGAATTTAATTTTTTTCCCAGAAAGAGATATAGCTTCTTAATGGAATAGCACAAGACGGTATTTATTCATTTTTTTCATTTTTTTCTTTTCTTTCCCCCTTTTATTTCTTCTTTTTTTAAAGAATATAAGAAGCTATACTTTTTATTTTTATACATGGGAAGTGAGATGCGGTAAAGTAGTTATAGGGGTGTAACCAACTGATATGTAGAGAAGAAGTAGATATGTGGAGAAGGAAGATAATGGGACACTCGGTTCACTCATAAGAGGGTGCACATCAGTTCGATAAAATAAAACTCTAACTAAACTCATATGTAGCATGGGTATTTCACTTCTCTAAATGAATACTGAAAATAGCATGCGGTAATAATCACAATGTCAACAGGCATGCAAATAGAAGTGAATAAGATGATGAAAACAGGTGCTCCAAGTGTTCAGTGATGCGTGAACCTGGGTGTGTTTCCCAACATAAGTCATACTAGATACTAATTCATGCAATTGATTTCAATTCATATCAGGTATTAAATCAGGCAGATCAGCAAAAGAAATACATGCATATAGACAATAAAGCTGAAATTAATCCTAATAGCATGCCAAAGGGATAAGCATTGCTAAAAACTAGTAAAGCCTAGAGAGATATCATCATTTAGACCATCCTTAGCAGAAATAGAAAGAAACAGAGAAAAAGAGGAAATAGATAAGAAGAAGATGCATGCATGGAGAAAAACAGAAGATATGATGCAAAGTGAGAAAAAATAAAATGGGGCGGTAAAGTGGCAAAAAGGTGAAATAAAAACTGAAAATAAGGGTGGAAAATGTTAAAAAATGAAAATGAAAATAAAGCGGTAGCGCTCATCCCCCAAGCTAAACCTAGCAGTGTCCTCACTGCTAAGAAATCGCTTGTGAGAGGGAGATGATGCTGAGGGGTGGGGCGGGTGGGAAAATAAGATAAAAACTATGTGAATAAAGGAAAAAGGAAATAAAAATAAAAACGTGACATGATGCAAGGCAATGTGGAATGATGCATGAGTACGTATCCTCCCCCAAGCTGTGGTAAAGCGGGCCCCGCAAAGAAAGATGGGCACTAAGAATAAAGGGGGAGGCAAAAATTGGATAAGAATATATCAAGCAGAGGCACCACCCTTTGGGGGTGGTGATGGGTCCCTCTGCTGTGGACCCGGGGCGGTGGATGGTGAGTCTGGTGGCTGGGACACGTGGGGAGGGCTGCATGAGGGGTATATGGTGGAGGAGGAGGGATCAGAGTGTACTGGACCATGGCTGTGAGAGGATCGACTGTGGCTGACAGCTCTAGGGTGGAAGACGCAAGCTCTGCAGAAGCCTGTGGGAGTGAAGAACTGAGCTGTGCAGGGTCAGCCACAGTAGATGGCCTAGGCGGAGGAGGGTGAGCAAGTATAACTGTAGGCAGGCCACGGTGTCTCAACAGGTCTAGAATGGATGTGAGATCCGACTCTACCCTAGATCTGTGTGTCCTAGACTCATCACGAAAGTCGTCGAAATCCCGCTGTAGGCGGGAGGTCAACTCCTCGAGGGCGGTCAAGCGAGAGTCTGAGGATCGAGGCTCGGGGTGGGTACGGGTGGCATGTCGGTAGGTCACTACTCGTGATAAGCGGCCCGATGCAGTCGATGCACCGGGGCCGAGCATGGAATGTGGGCGAGGGTGCGCTAGTGAGAAAATCTGGAGCTGTCGTTGACATAGAAGTGTGGACAGAAGTCGCGACAGACTCCGTGAAAACGACCGACGATGAGGAGGAGGTGGTGCCAAGCAGTGGGGCAGAAGCCATAAGCTCCGAGAGAGGGGGGAGGGTGGGGATAGGGTCGAGTGAGGGAGCATCCAAATCTACAACTTCGTCGAAAAAAGGGGATCTGTGCCCTCAGGCACAGATACAGCTGTAGGAATGATATGAGTGTCAGGGCAGGAAGTGAGGACAGTCCCCAACGACTTGACGATAGTGGAAACTGAGGAACCAGGGGTGGTGGAGGCGGCTCCAGAAGACGTGTGAGTGGAAGGAAAAGGGAGACCGGCAACCAGGGCGGCTAAATCAAGGAGCTCGAAATCAGAGGAGTGGGGACCGTGGTCATCAGCGACAGCCTCGATCGGCGCTCCAGGGGGCTCAAGGTCATGAATGGGGGGGCGTGGGAAAACCTGAGGAATAATCCAGTCTAGCTGGACAGTAGGAATATGCGTCAGGTGAGGGGAAGGAAGGATCATATGGGTGTCGTGGCCTGTGCCGACAAGGTAGCGCCAGTGACGAGCACCGTAGGGGCGGAGAATCTGCATGTGCTCGAGCACGCCAGTGGTGAGGCGTGTCGGGCCAGAAGGGCGGTGCAAGTCATTGGGTAGGGGGATACCAAGCATCCTAGTGAAAATGGTAAAGAAAACACCGCAGCAAATATCCGTGGCATGGTAAGAGGTGGATGTCTGGTAGAATCTCTGACACAGCCAGGAAGCAGCGTCAGACAGCATGAATGGTCGTGCGGAGCCATCTGGGTGGAGTCTACGAGGTCGGGTCATACCCCAAAGGTGGGTAAGCTCGGGCAGGGACATAGTCCCGACCTCAAGTCTGCAAAAAAGTGTGCACGCTAGGTGCCTCTGCGCGTAGCGAAGGCACGGGTGCACAATGCACGATGCCTTCGCCCGGCTGGGGCGGGTACTCGGGCAGTCCAGAGATACGCTGCCAAAAGGTGCGAGCGTGAAATTCGTCTAGATCGTGGGTAGGGGAAAAAGCTGCCCTAGGGTCAGGGACGGCGGGGAAGTGCAAGTAGTCCCGGATCATAGCGAAAGTAACCGTGTACTCGTGATCCAGTAGCCAAAAAGTAATGCCGTCACCAGCATCGGTGAAAGTGAGGGAGTAAGACCCTCAAGGGCTAGGCGGGTGTATGTGGGGGCGTGAACTCCCAGGAATCGGTCGAAACCGATCGCCTGGTAGAGGTGGTGGACACCCTGGAGAATGCCTAGGGACGTAAGGGTTGGAACGTGCACGAAAACTGTGGGGATAAGACGGCGCTGGTGTATTCTAGCATAGTGCGATCTGTGTGCTCTATCGCGAAAAGTGATGCCGTGGGTGGGGATGGAAGCTGTGGGGTCATCACTAGGGGGTGAGGTGGGTGGTAGCGCTGCGACAGAGGTAGTGGAGGGGATATGAGATGATGGAATGGGAGCACTGGTGGAGGGGATGGTAGCGGCGGTAGTGGTGACATTGGCAGGGATTGTGGATGTGACAGGGGGTGTGGTAGTGGAAGTGGTGTGTGCACGATGGTGTGGACGTGAAGAGGTCGGGCCAGAAGATGGCCTCTTCCCACGGATGGGAGGGGTTGTCGATCCGCGAGTGCGGACCATGGTGACGCGAGCAGAAAAATAATACGGTACGAAAAATAGAGCGAGGAAAGGGTGTACCGAGTGTGTGGGTGATGCGGGAGCATGAAAGATCCCCCAAGCTGATCCACTCTACGTCTACTGTCGTAAGAACAGAGAACCTGCCAAGTGAAACCATCAAAACGTCAGAAAATCGAATAGAAATGGGAAATTTTAGAATTAACTATGACTCGGGGCGAGCTGGGTACTGCTCGGCCTGAGTCATGCACTTAGGAGAGGGGGGACTCAGGGAGGATTGCTGACCGAGTCGATCGACTCGGGGCGGATAAGGGTGAACGAGTCGATCGACTCGGGGCGTGGCATTGAACGAGCGGTGCCCTAGGGCGTGGCTCGGGGGGATTTCGGGGGGAAGGCTGATCGCTGTCGGGGTTTTTGGGGTGGGGGGTTTTGGTTTGGCGGCGGGGGATGAGATGGTGGTGAAGGGGAAGGAGGGGGTTTCGGGGCAGAGTTGGGGGAGGGAGCAGATGGCGGCACCGTCGACGGCGGCGATGCCGTCTGCGGTGCAGTAATTGTGATTGGGGTGGGGGATCGGTCGAGGGGGGTGATAACAGGAGAGGGGGGCGGGGGAGAGAGGGGGGCTTTGCAGGCGGCGACGTCGTCAATGAAGGTGGTGCCGTCGACGGCGCCCTCCGCTGTGAAGGGGGGCGTGGGGGGGGGGAATTAGGGGAGGGGGGTAAAGTTGGAGGAAGGGGGATAGAGAGGGGGGGCTGTTTACTGGCGAGCGACGGCGACGGCGGTGGAGCCGACGGTGGAGCGGTGAAGACTGGCGGCGGGTGGGTTGAACGAGTAGGTTAGGGGAGAGGAGCTCGAGAGGGAATTACGGGGAGGGAGTGAAAAATTTTTAGGGTTAAAAATTTTAAACCGTAGGATTAAAAGAAGAGGAACGGCGGTTAAAATTCCAAAATGACTCGGCCCGAGTAGCAGATCTGCTCGGCCGGATCGGGGGAAATAAAATTTTAAATAGAATGAATCGACTCGGGCCGAGTAAATATACTACTCGGCTTGGGTCAACGTAAAAGTTTTAAACGAAATACTCCCTCCGAGTCGTTGATGCTCGGGCCGAGCCAATAATTCTCCACCCGGGTCAACAGAGTGACGTTTTTGCTCCAACTTGGGCTCCCTGTAGTACTCGACCGAGCAAGTCAGAGCTCGAGGCGAGTCATATCCTACTCGGGTCGAGTCAATGTGCTCTCCCCGGGTTGACAGAGTGACGTTTTTCACCAAAATCTTCAACCTGTAAAACTCGACCGAGTAGGGTGCTGCTCGGGCCGAGCTTAGGTATCCCTATCTGCTCGACTCGACCGAGCAGCTGGTCAGCGCGGGCCGAGTTTCCTGTAGCTCCTTTTCCTTCTTTCCCTTTCATTTCCTCCTCAAATCTTCAACTTTGTTATCTTCCTCCGGCTTTCTTCCGTTTATAATGTCCATGCATGTTCCGTCCTACACGAAACACAAACTCTTCAAAGAAATTTTTTTGCGATATTTCCTTAAAACACGAAATAAAAATAGGAAAAATAAGAAAATGAGAAAGAAAATTCAAAAACTACGGAATTGGGTTGCCTCCCAATAAGCGCTTGTTTTCAGTCATGAGCTCGACTCCCCTATGATGTATCAATTCTCGCTTGGCACGCGCGGTGGTCGCGCGTCATTCTCTGGGGTGGTGCAATTTGGCGGCGTTTGACTTCCGCTTACTCCAACACTCTCCTCCATGAAAGATGTGACCTCCGATGCTAGATGATTTCTCTGATGGCGTTGAAACTCCTCATCCAATACTTGGATGTACACGACGACTGCTTTGTTGTACGTTGGGTCGCCATCGTCGTCGATGCTTGCTTTGACCGGGTCCTTCAGTATCCCTTCAGCAGAAAAGTCTTCAATCACTTCCTCCTCCAGAAACTCCAGATAACTAGCCCCTTCCACGTGGGCACGCTCCTTCATCGGCTTTTGCAGCCGAAACTCAGCTTCAATATTTCCCACATTATGGGAGAGGGTTCCTTCTTGGATGTCTATAAGCACCCCGGCCATCGCCATGAAGGGGCGACCGAGTATTAGATGAGAGCTTCCTCCCTCCGGCATGTCCATGATGACAAAATCAACCGGGACGCATAGTCCTGGAGGTTTCTGGAGGATCACGTCCCTCGCTATCCCTACCGGGTAGGTGATGGAGTGATCGGTGAGCTGGATTGACATTCTAGTGGGTTCCAGCTCGCTTCCTGTCTGGAGTCTTCTGAAGATAGAAAGGGGCATCAGGCTGATGCTAGCCCCTAGATCAATTAGCGCTCTATTGATTGGCATTCCTCCGATAGAGCAAGGCATGGTGAAGCTCCCCGGATCCGGCAGCTTCTGAGGGAGATGGTTCTTGATAATGGAGGTGGAATCCTCCATCAACTTGATTTCTTCCGGCCTTCGCTTCCCAATGATGAGATCCTTTAGAAATTTAGCATAAGCCGGGATCTCGATGATGGCATCAATGAACGGGATATTCAGCTGAATCCCCTTCAGTAACTCCATATACTTGGAGTACTTTTCCTCTAACTTGGCTTGGGCGAGTGTCTGAGTATACGGAGGGGGAGGCCTGGAAGCTTTGCTCTTAGATGCATCAGCGGGTGGAGGAGTAGTAGCAGTCATGACGGGAGGCGTATCCGTCTTCTCTTCAATAGCGATAGGCCCTTCAGTGGCCTCAACTCTGACACTGTCATCAGCAACTTCTTCAATGGTGGTCCTCTCCTTGCTAAGCACCGGGACCATAACTGGGTTGGTCACCCGTCCTCCTCGCGTGGTTACTGAAATCACGACGTTTTCTTGAGCTCTGGGGTTCGTCTCCGGCTGGGAGGGTAGTCTCCCTTGGTTCTTCAGCAATTGGGAAATCTGCCCTCTCAGCTCGTCGAGTGAAGAGTTGATACTCTTAAACTGGCTCGACGTATCTTGGTTGAACAGAATCTGGCCGCTCATAAAAGTCTCCAACATAGATTCAAGATTTGACTTTGGAGGAGTCGGCGCAAAATTTTGCTGAGGTGGCCGGTTGTACTGATATCCCGGCGGCCTATAGGCCCCAGCTGGCCTAAAGCCGCATTGCTGCTGGCTCTGTTGCTGCTGCTGCTGCAGCTGGGGAGGAGGTGGCCTCTGAAACTACGGAGGTTGCAGCCCTCCTCTTGGATTTCCATATGAGAAACCAGGGTGATTCCTGGCAGCCGGATGCTGCCACTGATTCCGTCCTTCTCCCTTGACATACTGAACAGTCTCGGATATCTCAGCACCCTCATAATGACCCTCAGCGGGGATATACCCTGGATCTACGTACTCCTCAGCGGGATGGTAGGAGGTGCTGGGTGCCGCTGGAAGGGAGTCCAGGCGTTGCTCAATACGGGCCACCTGCTTGCACAGGTTCTCTATGTGGAAGCTAGGTTGGAGCCTGTTGTAGAATCTCTGCACTAAATCCCAAGGCTCGATTCCATGGTGGGGGCACTGATGTTGGAGGTCTTTAAACCTCTCCCAAGCCTCGTAAAGCGACTCCTGGGGGAGTTGCTTGAAATTAGATATGGCCCCACGGATCCGGACCATTTTCGATGGTGGATAAAACCTATCCACGAATGCGAGTGCGAGCTTCTCCCAGGTAGTGAAGTGGTTGGGAGGGTGAGCTCGGAGCCAGTAGGAGGCCTTGTCCCTCAAGGTGAACAAGAACAGCCGCAGCTTCACTGCATCATCACTGACATCCTTCGCCTTGAATGTATCACACTTGGCCAAGAAGGAGTCAATGTGATGGTTTGGGTTCTCATGAGGATGCCCATGGAAGGGATCCTGCTGCATAAGATTGATCAACACCGTCTTTATCTCGAAGGTTGCCGCCGTCAGCTGTGGTCTAAGCACCGAGGAATTATTCCCAAAGGTCAGCTTCATATGGTCCCTGATGGACCCGGTGTGTGGAGGAGGAGGAGGATTCTCTCCCATCTGAGCTGATGGGGATGAACTTCTGCTAGAAGCTCTCAAGGCTCTGGCGGTCTTTTCGATCTCAGGATCGAACAATAATTCTCTGGTAGACCCCTTAAAACGGGTGTTCATGCACAAATAAAGCTCAGAAAAGATACCGTCAGTAGCACCGAAATAATTAAAGAGAATAAAAATGATGGTAGGTAAGAAATGATAAGAGTGATAGCAAACTTCTCAATATAAAAACAAACTGAGATGAAAACACTATTGTCGTCCCCGGCAACGACGCCAAAAACTTGACGCGCCCGCAATCTACACCTAGGATCCACCTGTCAGCGTCACGATTGCCAGGCGTGATACGGCTCCTAGGCTACGACTACGGGTTCAATCCGCAAGTGGACGGTGTCGAGTTATAGTATATACGATAGTCGAATCCCACAGGGACAGTGATAGTGTTCATAGTAATCTCAGTCTATTTCTAGATCTAGAAGTAATGTAGCGGTCGGAGTGAGAATGATTTGGGGTTGATTGTTGTTGTTGTGTAATATAATAGGAGGAACTAGGGCTTTAGGGATCGCCGCTAGGATCGTTGGGGTTGATGTTGGATAGGTTCCTCACATCGCATTAGGGCTAGGGAATTAATCCCCCAATTCGTACCACTCTCATAGGTTAGAATTGCGGGGTATTCCGGTGGCTCTTGTCGATGCAATGGCGGTAGCCATCGACGTAGCGGTATAGTTCGTCGATGGATCCCCTCAAGGCGCGAGCCGGGCATGGTCACGTGCCTTGATTGGATTCACCGATTTCCCTATTCGAATCCCTAGATACTCCTTAAGAACATCAATTCCACAGCCATGAGCATGATCTCAGTACGGGTTATCTACGGATTCGGTAGGATCTCCCGGAATACAACCCTAGATCCCCAATTCGATGTAAGGATCCAGATCTACATTTTCCCCTAAAATCCTAGGGTTCACACATCGGCTCTAGAGAGGATCTACTCACTCATGGTGATCAGAACGCACAAAAATATAGATTTCGCATAGGAAAACATTTTTTGCAATAAAAGAATTTAGGGTTTAAAATTTATTTACAATGAGAGCGAACGAAGAACGAATCCAAAGAAAGTTGAAAGCAATAATCTTCAATTTAGATTCAGAAGTCTACTACAGAAATTAATCCAAAAATACTCCCTACAAAAATCCGCTCAAAACTTCTCTCCGAATTCTCTAAAAAAACTCAGAATAGATCTCCCCAAGGCGCCAGCCCGCAGTCGCCAGCTTCAGCTGCAAAAAATCGCGCACATCGCGCGTTCAAAAATCTTCCAAAAATGCCCCAGGAAGTGCCGGCCGAGTATGTGACTCGACCCGAGTCGGAGCTGCTCGGGCAGAGGTTCGGCCCGCGTCACATCTTGCTAGGGCTCAGAATGGGTGACTCGGTCGGCTACTCGGGGTGTGCTTGGGTGCTACTCGGGGCGCGCCATCTGGCCGAGCAGATGACTTGCTCGGCCCGGGTCGGTCGTATCTGCAGCTCCTTCAACGTGTCATGGTTCGGCCCAAGCAGAAGCTGCTCGGGCCGAGCATTTTCTGGGAAAATACTCTGCTGCTGCTGCCTCTCTCTGTCTCCTTCTTCTTTCTCCTTCTCCTCCTCCTTCTCGCCTCCAACAGATTCAAGAACACGACGAACTCCTCCATAGCCATGCCAACAAGCTCTTGGGCACGTCGGATGTGTCCAAACCCAGGCGGGGGTCCAAATTGCTCCAAAATCCCTGAAAACTCAAAATATACTACGAAACTCGAAATATCGTCAGAAATACCAAAATCGCAGTAAAAAGTGGGATTTGGACGCGGGGATGACATGCAATACGATGGAAATATGATATGATAATGATGTAAAATACGGACACATCATGGGCGCGCCCGCCCAAGGCAACAGAGGGTTGCCGCCCGCCCGCTGGGTAGCGGGCGTGCGGCCAGTGGGCCATGCTCATTTTGCCTCTGGGTATGGGCTTGTTAGCCCAGTGGGTATAACCCACCTTGCCTTGAACTGTTTTCGCGTTTCTGGGCTCGTTTGATCTCCGATTTGGACACTGTTTGAATCTGTGTTTAGACCGGGACGATCCCGTTCGCCAGGTAACCCTTTCCAAAATATTTGTTCCTAATAAATTTGTCGTAACCAATTTACGACACGTTTAATCATAGTCTGCATCAAATGCAACATTTGTCCCTATTGCTATTACGACTAATTTTCACAACAAGCTTTGTGAATATCAACTATTCGATATCATCAAATGAATCTCTTCAATTAATCTTCCTATTACTAAGACACGAACACTACTCGGTATGAGACCCTACAGCCTGACCTTACTACAGGTTGGGGCTCGGAACCCCTAGACGACGATCACTATGAGCAGTAGCTGTCGTCCCTGTTTCAGAATCATCATAACATGATCGACCCTTTGACAAAAGCATCATTGGGTTCACATTGGCTGTGTCAGTGATGAATGCCGTTAGCTATAGTCCCTTCGTCAAGACTGTGTTCCTGTTGGCCTAGGGTATGGTTTACTGTCAACCCTATTAGACAACATTGGTCAGTATACGACGGTCTTTGTTGTATTCACGTTGTACTTCTTACAACGTACCCCGGCCGAGGATTAACATAAAGACCGTACTGAGCCTGTAACACTAACTTCCCTTTAAAGGAAGTGACGAATCCCGTCTTAGTCATCTACTCACCTCGAGAGCTTCAGGTGCAACTCAACCTAAGATCTTTCAGCAGGCCTAGCCTCGAAGCTAGATCATATGTCTAAGCCACACCGTTCACTCACAGGTTTGTACAAATGACTTCATGTCTTAAGGACCAGCTTACCTATCATCACCCTAGAGTTATTAAAGACAGTTTAGTTAAAGTTAACCATTTAATAACTCTAATTTGGTCGTTCAGTGAACTCATTCTCCAATGAGCACATGTGTCGTGTCTCCTACTTCACCAAGTCGAAGGACTATGAGATCATCATTACCCTAAGGTAAGACTAAGACACAGTGGTCTATCCGATGTGTCGATATCCAGTTCTCGACACATCTATGACCACGAACCGTTTAAGACTTACGTTTCTATTCGGTCGCTTACTTACTCATAATCGAGATCTTATCTAGATACGTAAGGACCTAACTATAAGTCTATGGATATTATCAAAGTATATTAATACGAACGATTTTATACTTTAGGACAATATGTACCATATACAGTATGAACAAGACGTATACTTAGGATAAATTGCCTTATGGGCATATATCATCCTACAGTATTTTCATGTATTTTCAAGTATTTTTCTGTATTTTATACTTTGCTATATTTTCCTGTATCTTCCTGTATTTCGGTATCGGAGATACTTTGCTGTATTTTTCTGTATTTTTCATGTATTTTCCTGTACATTACACATTTGTAAAAAAATAACAAATTCATAGGTATAAAAGAACAATAATAAAAAGTGTAAGCAACTATGAAATAATAAATATATCTAACAAGTATGAAAACAACTAAAGTTTATGAAATACCTCTAAATATCTACGTATTTTTCTTTATTTTTTTCTGTATTTTTGGGATTTTTCCGTACTTTTTGTATTTAGCAGTTTTGAAATATATGTAACAACTAACAAGTATGAAATACAACTAAAGTTTATGAAATACATTTAAAGATCTGCATGTATTTTTCGGTATTTTCGGTATTTTCGGTATTTTCTGGCAATTATATGTATTATATGCATTTTCTTTATTTTTCATGTATTTTTCATGTATTTTCATTATTTTCATGTATTTTTCTGTTCACATTACTCATTTGTAACCACAATTAACTAATTAATAGATATAAAAGAACAATAAATATTGATGAACCATAAATCTGCCTTTATAATACAAAAGCTGAATAAAATACATCAAAAGATACAAAATGAAGAAAATAAATAAAAAGATACAAAAATCTCATTCGTAGTTCTCATCATCCGGTTGTGGTGCATTGTAGTATGGATGATATGAATACTGCATCTGTTCCGGGTCTAAAAAGATATCATCATGTTATCATATGCTGAGGGCCAGCTCTGCTCGATGAAAGGCGTGGCATGACTGCCTTGACTGCTGGACTGCTCAGTCACGTTCGGACCGTACATGTATTGACTATCATAATCTGCATAGACATCAGAGTGTCTGTACGGTGCGCAATAACCGCCTTGGCTTCCTGAGTATCCACCGGAATAAGATTCATGAATGGCAGGACTATCATAACCTCCATAATAATCAGAAGCACGTCGATACCCTTGATATTCAGAGTGTCTACCATATGTATCATCCCCCGTTCTTCACTGTGCTGCCTATCATGCTCTCTATACCCATGCAAATGTTGTGTATCATAAGCATGGTCTCCACGTCTCTCAGCAGGACGAACGGATGCCGACACACCACAACCTCCGTCTGTAGGACCTTGGTCATCGGGAGGCGAAGCATCATCGCTATTGTGCCGAGCCCGAGTGGCTGCCTCCTTTCGCTTGTACGTGATATCTACAGGGGCATGACTTGGTCGCGGCTGGTTGATTCTTGTACGTTCTGCTTCCACAAGCACCTCGTCCAACCAAGGATTGTCTCTGTCATCGAGCACCCTGTCTTCTGTCTCTCTGGTCCATTCCTCCAATGGATCATCCTCGTGGAAAATCTTATCCAAATCGATCAACTGGTGATCGGCCTTCTCGCTCCTTCTCGCATGTCTATGTCGCAGTCTCATATTATAATGCACATAGACCAGCCTTTTAAGGTGTACCATTGTTAGCCTGTTTCTGGTCTTAGTGTGAATGAGTGAGAAGGTGGTCCAGTTTCGTTCACAGTTGGACGAAGAGACTGTTTGGCTCAAAACACGCACAACTAAGTGTGTAAGCGTTGGAGCTTGCTCTAACCCAACGCTTATCCACCATTGAGCTGCAACAAGTTCCAGTGGTCAGAAAAGATGGATCATTTTATGGGGAACATATATAAATCTAAGATCCATATAGATACCTGGAGTGACCCTTGTTTTCGCCATTTCCGCCTCAGCGGAGCCGAAATAACAAACTCTCATCTTATAGGCCTCCAGCTACAATTATCAATCATAATTTTAGACCGTGAAATGCTACATCATATTTTCAAACGTATTTGCGTATTTATACGCGTATAAACGTATTTCGATAATTATAAAATATGGGTTTTCTGATTAAAAATTGATAACTAATTATACAGGCCTCAGAAAATTACAAGACCAGCTTCAGAAAATCAGAAATGACTTTCTGGACCCATTGGCGCTAATTTCATCTCAATCAGACGAGTATATTTTTCACAATAAATTTTTAAGCCTAAAATTTAAATACGTCTTTTTCACTTAAAAATTCATAACTTAATATTTTCACGTAAACTGATATATGAAAAAAAATATGTCGTAGTACTAGTTAATACGGTTATTTTGACCCTTTGTTGGAAAAATTTCGACGTATGGTTTGCCCTAGAGAAATCTTTGAAAAATATAATGAAAAATCATTTTTTTCGTTTTTAATTAGTTTTAATTAATTCTAAGCTTTCAAAAATTATTAAAAATATATATAGGCTCCAGAAAAATATTTTCCTCTTAT
This sequence comes from Scilla litardierei, assembly GCA_030789695.1. Lineage (NCBI taxonomy): Eukaryota > Viridiplantae > Streptophyta > Magnoliopsida > Asparagales > Asparagaceae > Scilla > Scilla litardierei. Next base: position 745,369,762 of record CM061142.1, read on the forward strand.
CTAAAATTATTTTGCTCCATCTAGAGTTAGCTGCTGTCATCTTTGCATTGAAAATCTGGCGACATTTCTTACTGAGTGGGCAATTGAAAATCTTCACTGATGAAATACATATTCACTCAGAAGGTGCTGAATATGAGACAGCGTAGATGGTTGGAGTTGATGGATGGCTACGACATCTACCTTCAGTATCATCCGGGGAAGGTGAATGTCGTACCTGACGCTTTAAGTCGTCTACCAGATGTGATGATTCTTACAGCTCAGTGGGAGTTACAGCAGGATCTGCGGGGGATGTGTATAAAAGTTGTTTTACTGGGAGTCATCTCATCGTTGATGAACATGCAGATTCAGTCGACGATTGTAGATCAGATCAAGGCTGCTCAAGCTGGAGTTGTTAAGTTGCAGAAGATCAGAGAGCAGGTTGAAGCAGGACTCCGGACTGATTTTCTTATTCATAAGGATGGATCCCTGAGATATAACAGTAGGATCTACGTACTTGTTGGGGATATCAGAGAGGAGTTGATGAATGAGGCTCACAGTTCACCTTATTCTATTGATCCTGGTGGTACGAAGATATACAAAGATTTTTGTCAGAATTTCCGGTGGCACGAAATGAAGAGAAGCGTGGCACGGAGTGTTGCCAAGTGCCGTGTGTGTCATTAAGTGAAGGCAGAGTATTATCGCACTGCTGGACTGCTACAACCTACGTCGATCCCGGAGTGGAAGTGGCAGCACATCACGATGGACTTCGTGACTGGCTTACCTCGGAGCACCAAGCAGAATAACGCGATATGGGTCATCGTTGATCGATTAAACAAGTCTGCACACTTTATACCATTTCAAGTGGGTCAATCCACGGAGATACTGGCGAGAAAGTATATGCAGGTAATGATCTAACTCATACCTTCATAATTCTTTCTAGTATAAGTTGTGATGTGAACATGTCGTGTAGGAGATCGTACGACTGCATGGAGTTTTCGTGAGCATTGTATCTAACCGAGATACGAGATTTACGTCTCAGTTTTGGAAGAGTCTGCAGACCAACCTGGGTATCGGTCTGAAATTCAGTACTGTGTATCACCGCAGATGGATGGACAGTCAGAGCGTACCATACAAATCTTGAAGGATATACTGAGAGCCTGCATGCTTGATCTCAAAGGCTCATGGGAGGATCATCTGCACCTGGTAGAGTTCTCCTACAACATCTATCAGGCGAGCATTGGCATGGCGCCATTTGCTGCTCTCTACGAGAGGAAATGTCGATCGCCACTGAGTTGGGATGACATTGGTGATAGAGAGCTGTTAGGACCGAAGATGATAGTCGAAGCGGTTGATGTGTGAGATATCAGATACAAGCTTCGGATCGCTCAGGACCATTACAAGCATTGGGCGGATGCTAAGCGGTGCCCTCTATCAGGCAAGCATTGGCATGACGCCATTTGATGCTCTCTATGGGAGGAAATGTCGATCGCCACTGAGTTGGGATGACATTGGTGATAGAGAGCTGTTGGGACCGGAGATGATAGTCGAAGTGGTTGATGTGCGAGATATCAGAGACAAGCTTTGGATCGCTCATGACCGTTACAAGTATTGGGCGGATGCTAAGCGATGCCCTCTAGAGTTTCAGCCGGGAGATCATGTATTCCTGAAGATCTCCCCGAATCGAGGAGTGATCCGCTTCGGGAAGCGAGGCCAGCTTAGTCCAAGATACATTGGACCCTTCGATGTGCTAGAGAGAGTTGGAGAGGTAGCTTATCGCTTAGCACTACCACCATCCTTAGAGGGAGTTCATGCCATCTTTCATGTGTCCCAGCTCCGTCATTATATCAGCGACCCTTCTCACGTTGTGGACTATTCGGTCAGATCTGACGTACGAGCAGCAACCAGTGGAGATCCTAGATCGACGCCAGAAAGTCATCAGGAACATGACTGTTGATCTAGTCAGAGTGATGTGGCGTCGTGACTCGCCAGGAGAGTCCACCTGGGAGTGGAAAGATGAAATACGAGAGCGTTATCCATATTTGTTCCATGCTCCTTAGTTGATATGAATTTCGAGGGCAGAATTTTTCTTAAGGTGGGTAGAATGTAGCGACCGATATTTTTAGGCGTGTTGGTTGTTGTGTACCCATACTTTATTTTGATCGTCTGGATGTTTTTCGTCCGTAAGTTCTATTTCTACACGTCGGCGCGAGCGCGTCTCTGTTTTTAAATTTTTACCATGTCGTGATTAATTAACTTATAACCCTAATTAATTACTCCTAACTAAAATATTAATTAACTCTAACCCTACAAATTGAATCACACCAAAATATATCGATGAGATCCAACATCGTCTTCATTTCCACCCCCACATCCAGCTATCCCTCTTCAAGCTGCCCCCTTCACTCTTCTTAAAACAACAACAGCGGGCAACAATAGCAAACATCTCCTTCTCCCTGCAATTCCAACCAAATTGAAACTCATCAAAGCCAAATCAAACATTCAGCCAAGAAATCCACACCAATTTCACAAACCCAAATCAACATTCACCAACTCAAAAACCCAAATCGAATTCAACCCAATTGCAGACCAAAATTGATCAACCCCTTTTCATCCCAAAAGTCAATTCCCCAAATCAAAAACTGAAGTTGAAATCAAAAGACTGAAATTGAAGAGGGGAGACATCGAAGTTGAAACCGAAATCAACAAAATTGACTGTCCAACCAACCCATTTATGACATCGACCTCAGCCCTTCTCCTCTGAATCATCCATCGTCGCCCCCTGCCGAGCTATTCTGCCCGACGTCGTCGCCCTGCAGTAGCCCAGGCCACCGCCCTCCCCTTGCCACAGGCCGTCCTCCCCTAGCCCAGGCCGCCGCCGTCCTTGCACAGGCCGCCGCCGTCCCCTTGCCCAGCCGCCACCTGCAGAGCTCCCCGCACGTGCAACCCGCAGCAGCGCCGCCCGCGGCCGATCGCCGACAGCTGCCCCGTGTCACCGCGCCTTCTGCCAGCCATCCCCGCCCTGAGCCCTATCTCCCTGCAAAGAAGAATAAAAAAGAAGGTAGAAGATAGAAGATAGAAGAGGAAAGAAAAGAAACAGAAGAAGAAGAACAGAATAGAGAGAAGATAGAAGAGAAGAAGGGGAAAGAGGTATAAATTTAAATGGGTTTTGGGTTTAAGTTTTTCTAATGGGTATGGGTTTTGAGTATAGCTTATTGGGTATGGTTTCAAATGAAATTAGCTTATTGGGTATGGATTTTGGGTATAAAGCTATCCTATTGGGCTTTAGTTGGCTTATTGGGCTTTAAATTGGGTATTGCATAGTGGGTATTGGGTGCTTAATGGGTTTATTGGGTTTAGATGAATTATAGCTTATTGGGTATTGGGTTTTAATTTAATTAAGTTAGTTGGTTATTTGGGTTGGGTCTATTAAAGATGGTAAGTTAATTTCATAAACCTAAGTTGTTACAAATGTTAGTATTATAAGTTATTAGTTTAATCGGTTATGATCGGCTAGCTTGATATCATATATTTAATGACGCAGATACGTCGTGTCTTTTCATACAATTGCTTGAATACCCAAAACAGTCCCAGTCAGGCAAGTATGCGAATTATTGAAGTTTATTACATTTTAATTGCATTTCGACTTGTTAATGAAAAACACATATATGCAACATGTTCATCAATTAACCAATTAATTTCTTGTTCTGAAATGCCTTACATTGCTTGTACACATATATCATGCTTTACACTATACTTGTACACACATTGTTAGATTGGATATTAATGGAACGTTTTGAAATACTTGAGTTCGTGAATTCATGCGCTTCAAAGGAGAAATCTTGAATTTGTGAACTCGTGCAACTAGATTAGGCTGGCTCGTGTTCCAGCACAACATTTGGGTGGGGTTCGGGTTGAGCGGCCACTAAGCATGTGCAAGAGTCACCTTCAAGGGCACCACCCGAATGTGGTGGGTGACGTTAATCACGATTATACCCCCGTGAGAAGGACTGACTCACTCACCATGTCTTAAAGGTGAGAACCCTATACAGATAGAAATCATATGCATGGAACTTAAATCATTTATCTTCATTGCACTTGCACACTAGAATTGCTATGACTATCATCTTGTACTATCTTTAGAATTGTCATGTTCATAAATACTTTTACTTTAACTGCTTAGAACTGTCATGTTCATAACTGCATGTTGAATAAATGTATAACCGCAACTTTAGAACTATTATTATCATTTAATCAGTTTAATAATTCGTACACCTCGACTTGGATCATCTCACCATTTACTTGCCAGACCATTGCTGACATACATTCATGTTTTTGGAATGTATGTCAGATTGCGAGACAGGTTACCAGGAGGAGTTTGTTGACCCGGAGTGGCTCCCTGTGGAAGACTAAAGACTTGTTCTGTTGTTGTTTCGAATTTGTTTGAGCACCTTGTAGTAGGAGTATGTTTCTATGTTGTATTTTCTTTGGCCATGCTAAGGCCGTGTTGCTTTTATTTCGTGTACGAACTTCTAGATGTGGCTTGAATTTAATGAATGTTTTTATTGTTCTGAATGCATGCAAGAATCCTGCAAGGTTGTTATCACAAACACTTAGTAAACTCGAGCTTTATCGCTTCAGTTCATGTGGACCTTTGTAACGTTCTCGCTTCATTGTAATTTGGTAAGCGGGGCGTTACAAGAAGCAAAAAAGGCATTGGTTCAGTGGATCTTCGGTGTTTTGATGTTTTAGAATATTATAAGTTGAACGTCATTGATCATCTAAAAAAATACATGTAGAGTGGAATTATTGACCGTTATGAGAGAGAATGTCATCTAGTGACACCCTATTTGCCGTTTCGGTGCACACACTCAATTCATGTGGCAGTTAAACACTAGGGTCGGATTTTACGATATATGTAGGGAGATATTTTTACCAATATTTAACGAAGTTACCTAACATATTTACCAAATTTTAGCACAAACAAACTCGAGATGAAATTCTGCAACAAAGTTCAGATGCACACCAAGGTTTTAGTACACCATATTCTTACTCTGATATCTTCATTTAGTAAGTGATGAATATCAAATCCAAAAACTGGTGTGGTGAATCTACCGACTGTACTCCTTCATATATTAATTTATGGAAACTATTAGACTGATATGGAGCATTCACCTATGAGTAAACTGTGAACTTCTTCGATCACTCAAATACAACCAAGAGTTACTAATACTTTGAGAAGCACATTCATATCAAAAGCAATATAAAGTGAAAAATGCAAATTTTCTTATCGAAGTGTTGACTTGTGTAACGGCCAGTATTTTTAAGCGAGTTTTCGATTGTGCGTGCCGGTATTTTCTTCAGTCATTCAGATAACTTTTTGTTCGTACGTGGCAACGCGAGCGCGTCACAGTTTTTATTTTACCGTGTCATCATTATTGTCCATCAAGTTTTAACTAAAATAATTTAACTTAATTATTCTGCTAATTACAAATTACTAATTACAAAATCTTAATTACTTTAATTAATTTCACTAATTACTTTTCATTTTTAATGATGACTAATTAAACTTACTTAATTACGTACATGCATTAACCCTTAACTACACGAAAAACACATGTTTTAGACAACCAGATACATCTTCTAAAATCAAAATTGGCTTCCTCTTTGTTTTCGTTTGAGCAAAGCAATACGTCTCTACAAAGTCTAAAGATTTCATTAAATACACGTCCCAATCAAATTAATACTGCTTTGACAAAATGAGAGGGTGTCTCTCTGCTCATCTTCTTAAGAACAGGACATCTTCTTCCTCGGTAAAACATAACCTGCAAACCAAGCTCAAATCAGCCCAAATCCTCCATCAAATTCTCAAACCAGAATCAAACAAAACCCACAAATTTCAGTTCACCATCCCCAAACAATTTCATCAAACCCCATTTCTCATCCCTCAAGCAAATCAAACCAGAAACCCAAATCAATCTGAGATCCAAATCAAACGTCCAGAATCAAAAATCAAACACAAAAAAATAATCAAATCAGAAATACTCCACATTCAACCCACAAATTCAGATTCATCATCCCCCTTCAACCCAAATCAAATTCAGCCTTTTTAAACCCAAATCACAACACCAAAATCTGAAATTGGGAAGCAAGATCTGAAACCAGATCTGAATCAACAAACCCTACAACCTCTTCTCTCTCTTCCTCCCCTTCCCAAGGCCGACTACCCCCAGCCCTAGCCGCCGCCGGCCAGCTAGCGCCGCCGCCGTAAGGATCTGCCACCGCCTGGAGCCGTGAGAAGCCGCCGGCCTGCCCCTCTTCCGCCGTGCGCAGGTGAGCCTTCTCCCCTCCTTTGCAATTGTCGTGCCTGCAATCGAATGGAAGAAAAAAAAAAGAAAAGAAGCTGAGAACAGATGAGAAGGAGAGGAGTGATAGTGAGTAAAGGAGGATGACCAATTAAAATAATGAGGAAGCAAAGAGAGTAATGATGTGTCAGCCTTATGTCCAAATTTTAGTTGTAATATAAGTTGACAGCTTTTTTTAATAAAGAAATGAAAGAGGGTTTTAATGAGGTATGATATATTAGATAAGTATTATAACATGGTAGTAGTAGGTGAATATTTTATAACCATACCCTTATGTTGACAATATAATTAGCTTAGTAAATGTTAACTAGAGGTTAATTAGTGGGTTGGTTGCTAGTAAATCCAAATGTTAAATCATTAGGTATTATTTAAATCAGCATGTTATTAATTGTTTAATGATGTTGGGTTAATAATATTAAGTGATATAAAGTGTATCAGGTTAATTTAACCAAATATATGCACCACCCCAGCCAGAGAACCCGATAAAATTAGACGAACCCAATTTAAGGATTAACTCGATATTTTGAATTATCTCACAATAAATCTGATTCGGTGATTTGTTTAACCAAAACAGAGAACCGGAATTACCAACACATAGTACCTGTCCAGACGAACTCACGACAACCGATACCACCGGAAACAGGCAAGTGATACTTGCCAGTAATTATTTAGGCCACGTTTTAGGCCAATTTGTCTGTTAGCGTAAAAGAGACTAGACAGTGAAATGATAGTCGCCTAGACGCCCTTACTAGATCTAGCTTGACAACGAAGCTAGATCCGACACCTTTACCATGCTATCTTTTCATGCTATCATGTCACGTTTACTTTCAATTAACTGTACGCACTTTAACTGCTCATTACCATGTCATGTCACGCATCAAATTGTTCATCGTGATTGCGTAGCACACTCTACAAAAATTGTAACTATTGAGGCTAGGCACCTTGTAACGGCCTGTATTTTTAGCCGTACTTTAGTTCGTGTGTACCGGTATTTTCTTTCAGTCATCTGGATTACTTTTCATCCGTACGTTTCTTGTTACGCATGTGCGACTCTGTCTTTCCGTCTTTACCGTATCTTTATTAATCGACCATCAAGTTTAATTAAAAACTTTAAATAATTGTTTTGCTAATCACTTTTGTTATTTTTAATAATTACTTTTTAACAATTAATTAATGCTTAAACCAACTCAACATTCACGTTTAACAAATGAGGAGAGGAAGTGAACCCAATTCGTAGGCAGATTCATTTTCTCTTGTTTAAAGTCAACAAACATCATAAATTCAATCCTAATCTCAAACCTAACACATTAAAACTGTTCCCTGATAACTTCTTCTTAAGGCAACATTTCATATGCCTCTCCATCCGACAACCCAACTTTTTAAGGAGACATTTTCACCGGCAAAAAAACCCACCTCTGCAAATCCTCCATTAGATTTCTCAAACCAAGAACAAATTTCACCAACAATCAGCCCTAAAACCTATCATCCTGCCTTCTACAAATCCCCAAGCGTATCAGCCCCAATTTCATCAAATCCGTTCATCAATCTACAACCACAATGAAAACCCAAATCTGAAAATCCAAAAATTCAGATCCAAAACCCCAAACCTTCAAATCAAGAACCTAGAATCAAGAGTAAATCTGAAGATAAATTCAGCTTCATACAAATTTCAGATTCAAACCCAATCTGAAAACATTTCAGATTCAAAATCTCAGATTCAACAAATCAACCCAATTTCTTCAAGGCTCAAAAACAAATCAGCCCCAACAAATCCAAATCAGCCACAATAAACCCAAAACAGATTTTTCCCAAACAAACTCAAATCCTTCCCAACTTCATCATCTTTCCAAATACAAACTTGAATTGAAAGAGGAGAACACCTAAATCAAACAAGAACAACTTCAGATCTGAAGTTGGAAAAACAAATCAACAAACCCATTTCTCTCCTCTATCAACAAACAAACACACAAGCCAAAATCAGAAATTACAGATTCACCAAAACCTCATCTCCCTTGAAGATCAGCCCTCTCCTCCACCTCCGCGCGCGCATCGCCGGACCACAGCGTCGTCGCCCGGAATTGCTGTGCGCCGCCACCCCCATCGCCGGAGGACGCGTCGGAGCGCCGCCTGGCCGTCGGACTAGGCCCCTGCGCTGCCGCCTGGCGGGATGAGCGCGCGCGTGTGCCGCCAGGCGCCGCTACGCCACGTGTGCGCCGCGTGAATGCCGGAGCGCCGGAGCTCCGATGAGCTCCTCCTCCCTTGGCGAACGTAAGAGCCTCCTCTTCCCTTCGTTTGTTTGCCTGTAACTTTGATTAGAACAAAAGAAAAAAAAAGAACGAAACAAAGAAATAAAAGAGCAGACAGAGGCAATAAAGGGGAAAGAGAGGAGACAGTGAGGGTAATAACCAAAGGAAGAAGGGATAATTGACAGCCTTAGGAAAAATAAATAAATAAAGATTATGAAAGAAAGAGAAAGAGTTAGGGATTAATATATTAAATTGTTAGAGGTTGGTGGTAGTGGGTAGGCCCATTTAATGTAATGTTAACCATTGTAAATTTAACCTCATGTTAGCTATATAATTAGCTTAGGGTAAATTAGTGTTAATTGGTTGTTAAGTATCAATTTATAAATTAACCGGCTAGTATTAAATTTTAGAAACTTGTTGTTAGACAATATCAGAATAAAATAAGGCGTATCATGTTAATATAAACATCACCCTATCCAGAGAAACCGATAAAATCAGACGAACCATTATTTAATTTTATGTCGGACGAATCTAACCCAGATATATGTTTAACCAAAACAGAGAACCGGAAGTACCGACATGTAGTACCCGTCCAGACGAACCTACGACAACCGATACCACCGGAAACAGGCAAGTGATACTTGCCAGTAATTATTTAGGCCATGTTTTAGGCCAATTTGTCTGTTAGCGTAAAAGAGACTAAACAATGAAATGATAGCTGTCTAGACGCCCCATTTGATCTAGTTTGACAACAAAACTAGATCCGACACTTTTTTTACCTGTTTTCATTCATGCTGCCATGTCACGTTTACTTTCAATTAAATGTACGCACTTTAACTGCTCATTACATGTCATGCATCAAATTGTTCTATCGTGATTGCGTAGCACACGCTACAATAATTGTAACTATTGAGGCTAGGCACCTGCTTTTGCGGGCACAACCCTATGCCATATTGAAAAACACTTCCTGGCTCGTGATCCAGAAGCGAGCACAGTGTTGTTGGGAAACCAACGCTCGATACACATGGAGGGGTAGGGTTAAGCGATCACTTGAGCGTAGAAGTGTGCCCGTACAGCCACTTCAGCCAAAAGGCGTAAACCCTGTGCACATCGTGAATACAAGTTAATCGTGAAATCGTGAAATAGTGATTTGTAGCTTTCTGCTACGGCGTGCTTAATTATTTTTATCTTGTTAATTTAATTGTTGCACTCTTTTAATGTCATGCCATAGCATCATTGTAGAACTGCTAGTTGCATTATTTTATTTGTATCCTTGCACAAAAGTTCTCCGCTTCCCTTGGGAGACTTTTGCTGACATGTGCCCTTTTCTCTTTGGGTGTCACATGTCAGGATTTGAGACAGAGCAGGTTGTTGAGGACGAGCAGTTCGTTGACGCTGAGTTCGAGGTCCCTGCAGAGACCGAGTTCGAGGACACGGGTGACCAGTCCTAGACTCGTTTGGAGTCTCCCCTTAGTTGTTACCTTTCCTTAGTTGTTGTTAGGTTTCGGTGCGTAGCACCTATCTCTCTTTGTTTTGTTTGGCCATGCTTTAGGCCTTGTTCAGACTCGTACTTTTGTGACTATTTTATGATGTTGTAATATTTGTTGGAGGTTGTTGGTGGATATTTTCTTATCTGCTTTATTATTGTTGTTGTTTCGTCGCGATGCAAGGACCTGCTACTTTTCGAAATTTTTACAGACGCTTATCAGACTGCAGCTTCACAGCTCCACGTCTGAGCGGACCTCCTCACGTCTCGCCTTCCATATTAGGGAAGCGGGGCGTGACAGGTTTTAGTGGTGGCCCATGCAGGTCTCCTCTTTGCATCTGCGAAATATCGGAACAACAATAATGATAACAACATCCATTTAAATATTCAGAACATTCAAGTCATGAATTGAGTCTAATCAGAAGGTTTTCCATGTCTTAGATGGTAGGAAGACTTAAATAGACATCCAGATTTGATAGTCAGGCGCTTTTGTTGAGACTTAGTTGTACTCGTCTTAGGTTACCTTAGTAGTCTCTCACCCAAACCTGACCATATTAGACTTCTAGAGCTTTTCCTTTAGTTGTTCGTTGAGTCCATTAATTTCGGGCCAACAAAACAAAATTCTGATACTCTTAGGACCCTTTCCTGAGACCTCTATTACAATCTAGTTCATTAGAAAGTCTTAGTGCTAAGTTCTCCTGATCTTTAGTCGACCTAATAATTAGGCCCCTGACTTTTATTATTAATCTAGTCCTAAGTTTTCGATCCTTAGTCAACCAAATCAGTATATACTTGATTTCTAATCTCCCTTCATTTTACATTCCACTTTTTGACCATAAGAATCAATCGTAGCCTTTTTACAAGTCATTCCTACCCGTATTCACATTTGACCATCCGATTCTAATCCTTGCTCTCAACCCACATGATCTTCCTGACAGCCGTCATTCTCCTTTTTGAGTCATCCACGTTACTGTAATGATTCTACTGTTAATCTCCTTCATGGAATTTCTCGCCCAGTTTAACTTCTTTAAAAATCTTTTACATAGGCCTCATATTTTTCAACTGACTTAAAATTATTCTTTGATTTTGAGTTTCCTTCGCTGAAAATATTTAGTCACTAAATTTTTTATGATTACTAAACTATACCATCCATACCCACATATTTTACTTTTTACATATAGAGATCTTTATCTTTAAACCTTTCGTTGATGGCACGCATATAAATGATGAGCTTCCTTCAATGGACCATGATCCGGTCAATGTGCTTGGCTAAGTTTGTTGGGTCACCCTAGCTAGACTGGGGATAAGTGATCCTGACTCAGTCACTTCCCTGGCCGTGTCCGCTGGACCGCAAGGACGTGAGTCATGATTATGTATGGCATTACAACAGATTCGAAACAACCGATCATATACTAATTTAAATACGTTTTATAAAACTTCAACTATTTCAGTGTATTAGTTCTGTATTCATCGTATTTATACTTTAAAATTTTTTTTTTTAAAAAAATCTATTTACGAAACAAACACTACATCTCTGCACCCATGACTTTTTCGTCTTTTGCTTATCTACTGTTTTAACTTATACCACATACTCACTATCCTTATATACGTTATTAGGACATTGTCACATTCTATACATACCTACCATTCTCCTATTTAATCATTCATAACCATTTCTATGTCACCTGATCAAGCTAACCCTTGTCACGACTACTGATTTGATATCACTGTTCCACAGACTAAGTCGAGACTACTCGAATGTGATAAAACGGAAGCGACATTTGTTTTCCTCATGCTCGCTCATTACTTGTCCTTTTCAGTGTTACTGCGTCTACCTAATCATCTTACTATTGTTATCACATTGCCTGTTGGATAAAACATTGTTACTACCATATACCATGCCACCGTCGTTACTTTTGCACTTGCACAATTACCTTTACTTTATACAATACATACACTTTATTTACCACACTTGAGCGGCCACCAGTACTTTACTTTTCGCTCGTATATGCATGTCTGTTCTTACTTTACTTTTGCATCTGTAAGATCATCTTTCTAATCAAGCTAACTCCATGTCCTTGCCCCACCTGAACCCATTCGTCGCAAACTTGACTCGTTACATCAAACAGTTCGGTATCCTACACTATCTCTTAGTTACCACATTAGTGCATCTATTTACTTACTTTAGCGAGATTGGTTTTACATTTGCGTTATAACCCTTTTTGAAATGTTATTCCTCTACCTTTATTTTCTATCACCAGCAGTGTTGAAATTTTTGTTATGCGTTATGTTGATAGGATGATAGATATGATTATTATTATAAAGGGATTATAATTACGGATAAGAGTAGTTGAGATGATGTAAGGTATTGTGTATTGATTGTTTACTATATGATAGATAGAATGATGTGTTCAAGAATTATATTTTACATTCGGATATACACATACCTAGTGGCTTCAATAGGATTCCATACTATGACTAATGCACAAGAAGACAAGTACATTACGGATTTGGAGTTCACATTAGTTGCAGCTGAGAGCAACTTTGTAGATATTACATGGTTTATGATGACGATGAGGATTAGTAGAGTATGTATAGTAACAAGACTTCATCGAATGGATAGGGTGATGGAGATGTCAGTAACGATAAGATATGTTGATACGAATGGATAGTTGTGAAAATTGATCTAAGTTGCTTAGGATAAGATTCTATAAGAAACGATGAGATGTGATTTAATAATTTGTTGATTAAGGCGTTTAAACTTATGAGTTGTCATGATGAAGAATGAATTGGAAGCATGATAAATGTTGATGGTAGATGGTGACTTATACTAGGCGTATTTGTACTTGTCGTCTTATGTTAGTAATTGGTATATCACCGTTATATCAATGGATTAATATAAGAATAAGATCAAAATTAGGATTTGTGGATGTCACAATTATAGTATTAAAAAATTTTGATCATTTCTAAATTTGTGCGTGTCATCCTTGCGCAGGGGCCATACTAATCTTCTCTGTATCGTTCCAATTTTATCAGATGTACAATGAGCAAGGGATGATACACTACGGATGGACAACATATGAGAATGAACAGTTTAGTTTTGGAGAACTTGGGTATAAAGGATACCGTACATTATAGACCCCCCCCCAAAAAAAGATGTTATTGCCTTAATAACAATGATGAGCAAAGGAGTGAAGAAATTGTAAGAAGTATTGATTGAGGATAGTTTGTATTTTCCCTTCAGTGGTTGCCTTGTTTAGAGTATTAATTGTTTAAGACAAGAATTATGAGATAGAAGTCAAAACAGAAAGAGAAAGTATCAGACCTATATTCAAGTTCAGGATATGCTTATAGTTGTAACATTATTCGGTGACGAGACGAGAAGTAATGATTTATTTTAGGAACACTAGTTTGAGGTTATGAGTTTTTAATCACCAGAGTGTTAGAATATTGGGGTTGCAATTGGGAGTATTTTATTATTTTCTCACCGATGTCTCTATACATCGCTGGTAGTCGTCGTCAGCTATTTTGCTTGCCTATTGATGGTTAAGGCCATCGATAGTGCTTAGTAATCCGAACTTTTTTTAAACTAAATCTTAACCACATCACTTGTGTATTTCCTAATTAATTCCATTTCTTCGTCTCGAAGTATATCAGGTCGCAATTCACCTCAAGAAATATGGGAGAGTTATCCATACTTATTTGTTCCCTACTCTTTAGTTGATAAGAATTCCGAGGATGGAATTTTTATTAAGGTGGGTAGAATGTAACGGCCTGTATTTTTAGCCGTACTTTAGTTCGTGTGTACCGGTATTTTCTTTCAGTCATCTGGATTACTTTTCGTCCGTACGTTTCTTGTTACGCATGTGCGACTCTGTCTTTCCGTCTTTACCGTATCTTTATTAATCGACCATCAAGTTTAATTAAAAACTTTAAATAATTGTTTTGCTAATCACTTTTGTTATTTTTAATAATTACTTTTTAACAATTAATTAATGCTTAAACCAACTCAACATTCACGTTTAACAAATGAGGAGAGGAAGTGAACCCAATTCGTAGGCAGATTCATTTTCTCTTGTTTAAAGTCAACAAACATCATAAATTCAATCCTAATCTCAAACCTAACACATTAAAACTGTTCCCTGATAACTTCTTCTTAAGGCGACATTTCATATGCCTCTCCATCCGACAACCCAACTTTTTAAGGAGACATTTTCACCGGCAAAAAAACCCACCTCTGCAAATCCTCCATTAGATTTCTCAAACCAAGAACAAATTTCACCAACAATCAGCCCTAAAACCTATCATCCTGCCTTCTACAAATCCCCAAGCGTATCAGCCCCAATTTCATCAAATCCGTTCATCAATCTACAACCACAATGAAAACCCAAATCTGAAAATCCAAAAATTCAGATCCAAAACCCCAAACCTTCAAATCAAGAACCTAGAATCAAGAGTAAATCTGAAGATAAATTCAGCTTCATACAAATTTCAGATTCAAACCCAATCTGAAAACATTTCAGATTCAAAATCTCAGATTCAACAAATCAACCCAATTTCTTCAAGGCTCAAAAACAAATCAGCCCCAACAAATCCAAATCAGCCACAATAAACCCAAAACAGATTTTTCCCAAACAAACTCAAATCCTTCCCAACTTCATCATCTTTCCAAATACAAACTTGAATTGAAAGAGGAGAACACCTAAATCAAACAAGAACAACTTCAGATCTGAAGTTGGAAAAACAAATCAACAAACCCATTTCTCTCCTCTATCAACAAACAAACACACAAGCCAAAATCAGAAATTACAGATTCACCAAAACCTCATCTCCCTTGAAGATCAGCCCTCTCCTCCACCTCCGCGCGCGCATCGCCGGACCACAGCGTCGTCGCCCGGAATTGCTGTGCGCCGCCACCCCCATCGCCGGAGGACGCGTTAAAGCGCCGCCTGGCCGTCGGACTAGGCCCATGCGCTGCCGCCTGGCGGGATGAGCGCGCGCGTGTGCCGCCAGGCGCCGCTACGCCACGTGTGCGCCGCGTGAATGCCGGAGCGCCGGAGCTCCGATGAGCTCCTCCTCCCTTGGCGAACGTAAGAGCCTCCTCTTCCCTTCGTTTGTTTGCCTGTAACTTTGATTAGAACAAAAGAAAAAAAGAACGAAAAAAAGAAATAAAAGAGCAGACAGAGGCAATAAAGGGGAAAGAGAGGAGACAGTGAGGGTAATAACCAAAGGAAGAAGGGATAATTGACAGCCTTAGGAAAAATAAATAAATAAAGATTATGAAAGAAAGAGAAAGAGTTAGGGATCAATATATTAAATTGTTAGAGGTTGGTGGTAGTGGGTAGGCCCATTTAATGTAATGTTAACCATTGTAAATTTAACCTCATGTTAGCTATATAATTAGCTTAGGGTAAATTAGTGTTAATTGGTTGTTAAGTATCAATTTATAAATTAACCGGCTAGTATTAAATTTTAGAAACTTGTTGTTAGACAATATCAGAATAAAATAAGGCGTTTCATGTTAATATAAACATCACCCTATCCAGAGAACCCGATAAAATCAGACGAACCATTATTTAATTTTATGTCGGACGAATCTAACCCAGATATATGTTTAACCAAAACAGAGAACCGGAAGTACCGACATGTAGTACCCGTCCAGACGAACCTACGACAACCGATACCACCGGAAACAGGCAAGTGATACTTGCCAGTAATTATTTAGGCCATGTTTTAGGCCAATTTGTCTGTTAGCGTAAAAGAGACTAGACAGTGAAATGATAGCTGTCTAGATGCCCCATTTGATCTAGTTTGACAACAAAACTAGATCCGACACTTTTTTTACCTGTTTTCATTCATGCTGCCATGTCACGTTTACTTTCAATTAAATGTACGCACTTTAACTGCTCATTACATGTCATGCATCAAATTGTTCTATCGTGATTGCGTAGCACACTCTACAATAATTGTAACTATTGAGGCTAGGCACCTGCTTTTGCGGGCACAACCCTATGCCATATTGAAAAACACTTCCTGGCTCGTGATCCAGAAGCGAGCACAGTGTTGTTGGGAAACCAACGCTTGATACACGTGGAGGGGTAGGGTTAAGCGATCACTTGAGCGTAGAAGTGTGCCCGTACAACCACTTCAGCCAAAAGGCGTAAACCCTGTGCACATCGTGAATACAAGTTAATCGTGAAATCGTGAAATAGTGATTTGTAGCTTTCTGCTACGGCGTGCTTAATTATTTGTATCTTGTTAATTTAATTGTTGCACTCTTTTAATGTCATGCCATATCATCATTGTAGAACTGCTAGTTGCATTATTTTATTTGTATCCTTGCACAAAAGTTCTCTGCTTCCCTTGGGAGACTTTTGCTGACATGTGCCCTTTTCTCTTTGGGTGTCACATGTCAGGATTTGAGACAGAGCAGGTTGTTGAGGACGAGCAGTTCGTTGACGCTGAGTTCGAGGACACGGGTGACCAGTCCTAGACTCGTTTGGAGTCTCCCCTTAGTTGTTACCTTTCCTTAGTTGTTGTTAGGTTTCGGTGCGTAGCACCTATCTCTCTTTGTTTTGTTTGGCCATGCTTTAGGCCTTGTTCAGACTCGTACTTTTGTGACTATTTTATGATGTTGTAATATTTGTTGGAGGTTGTTGGTGGATATTTTCTTATCTGCTTTATTATTGTTGTTGTTTCGTCGCGATGTAAGGACCTGCTACTTTTCGAAATTTTTACAGACGCTTATCAGACTGCAGCTTCACAGCTCCACGTCTGAGCGGACCTCCTCACGTCTCGCCTTCCATATTAGGGAAGCGGGGCGTGACACACCTGCTTTGCGGGCACAACCCTATGCCAATAACACTTCCTGGCTCGTGATCCAGAAGATGTGCGCCAGTCCATATACACGTGGAGGGGTAGGGTTAAACGATCGCTTGAGCGTAGAAGTGAGCCCGTACAGCCACTTCAACCAAAAGACGGAAACTCTGTGCACAAAGTGATAAATCATTGATTCGTGAATCGGGAAATAGTGAATTGTAGCTTTCTGCTACGACGTGCTTGATTATTATTATCGTGTTCATTTAATTGTTGCACTCTTTTAATGTCATGCCATATCATCATGTTAGAACTGCTAGTTGCATTATTTTATTTGTATCCTTGCACAAAAGTCCTCCGCCTTTCTTGGGAGACTTTTGCTGACATGTGCCCTTTTCTCTTTGGGTGTCACATGTCAGACTTTGAGACAGAGCAGGTAGCAAAGGACGACCAGTTCGTTGACGCTGAGTTTGAGGTCCCTGCAGAGACTGAGTTCGAGTACACTGGTGACCAGTCCTAGACTCGTTTGGAGTCTCTCCTTAGTTGTTACTTTTCCTTAGTTGCTGTTAGGTTTCGGTGCGTAGCACATATCTCTCTTTGTTTTGTTTGGCCATGCTTTAGGCCTATTGTTTAGACTTGTACTTTTGTGACTATTCTGTGATGTTGTAATATTTGTTGGATGTTTTGGTGGATGTTCTTTTATCCGCTTTATTATTGTTGTTGTTGTTTCATCGCAATGCAAGGACCTGCTACTTTTTGAAATTTTTACAGACGCTTATCAGACTGCAGCTTCACAGCTCCACGTCTGAGCAGACCTTCCCACGTCTCACCTTCCATATTAGGGAAGCAGGGCGTGACATGTTTTAGTGGTGGCCCATGCAGGTCCTCTTTGCATCTGTGAAATATCGGAACAACAATGATGATAATAACATCCAATTAATTATTCATAACATTCGAGTCATGATTAAGTCTAACCTGAACATTTCATTTGCTTAGATGGCCGGTAGACGCGTTACCTGAGGAGCTGGTAGTGGATCTGGAGCTGGTGGTGGAGCAGGACGTGTTGCGGATGCTGATAGAGAACCCACCACGGCTGAGATGATGAGGATGATGCATCAGATGATGCAGGTTCAGCAGGGCATGCTTCAGAATGCCCCTCGCTTCGAGCCGGGAGCGAAGTAGTTTCGGGAGCTGGGCCCGTCATATTTCACTGGGTCAGAAGGAGCATTAGTTGCGGATGAATGGATGAAGAACACTGAGGATAATCTGCTTCTCTCGAAGGTTAACCCGGCTGGATGGGTTGACTTAGTAAAGAAGCAACTGAAGGACAATGACCGCAGTTGGTGGGAGTCAGAAGAGCAGATGTTGGTGAAGCCTATTCCCTGGGCCACTTTCAAGACGAGATTTAATGAGGAGTATTTTCCTCGAGCTGCCAGGAGGGAGCTGATGCAGCAGTTCATCAATCTGAAGCAAGGAAATCTGACGGTGGATCAGTACCACCAAGAGTTCATGAGACTGAGTCGCTTTACACCGAAGATGGTGGAGACTGCTGAGGATCGAGCTCAGAGATTCTTACAGGGTTTATCTTTGGAGCTGCAGAGTCTGATTTCCTCTTCGGACTTAGACTCTTACCAGAAATTGCTGATAGCTGCCAAGAGGCAGGAGCTGATTGCCAATCAGAAGAGGGGGCAATATTCAGGTGCTGGGAAGAGGCCTATGGATCAGGCCAGAGCTGTGGGTAGGCCTGGGTTCAAGCCTAATCAGTCCGTGCAGTTTAAGAGGCCAGGTAGGCCTAGTCAGAAGACGTGCAGTCTTTGCGGCAAGACTGGTCATGTGAAGGAGCAGTGCATGAGGCTTCTGGGCCAGTGCCTGGTTTGTGGCAACGCTATGCATACTTTAAAGGATTGCCCGAGTGCTAAGTAGTCGTGGAAGGCACCAGTCGGAGTTCAGCAGCAGAGAGCTCCAGTGGCTGCCGGACGTGGAGCGCCTCTCATTCCCCAGAAACAGGCTTTCTAGCAGGCTGTTCAGCCTAAGAGGCAAGCCTTTACAATGACTGCAGTGGAGGCAGAGACTGAGGACGGAGTTATTGCAGGTAACTTCTATACTAGTCCTCCTTATTTATGCATTATATTTGTTTAGTTAGATACATGTTAATCTAGTTGCATGTTGCCTTAGGTGTCATCTTAGTTTCATCTCACCCGGCCTTGACCCTGTTCGATTCTGGAGCTTCCATGTGCATCCTATCTCGAAAGTTTGTAGTTGAACACTCGATACCCACCTATACACTTCCCAAGTGTTGGAACATTACAACTGGGAATGGTGTAGTGAAGGTTGCACTGGGATGTAGACCATGCCCGTTGGTGATTAGTGGACACGAATTATATGCTAACTTCATTGTCCACGACCTATCCAACTTTGATGCTATTCTCGGCATTGACTGGTTAGGAGCTTTTTATGCCACGATCGACTATCACCAGAAGAAAGTGGTGTTCGAAATTCCTGACCACCCAGTGTTCGAGTTTGTTGGCGGAGGACGTTCGCTTGGACCTGTAAAATTCCGAGCCCAGCCTTACCGATTGACCGTTGCATCTATGATTGCTGATCCAGAGAAGCCTGCAGTAGTGAGAGATTTCGAAGACGTCTTCCCTGAAGACATTTCTGGACTGCCGCCCGATCGAGCGTTGGATTTCGGCATCGATCTTATGCCAGGAGCTCAACCAATTTCGAAGGCGTCGTACCGTATGGCTCCTGTAGAATTAGAAGAGTTGAGGAAGCAGTTGGATGAGCTACTGCAGAAGGGTTTCATTCATCCCAGTGTATCTCCCTGGGGTGCACCCGTCTTACTGGTAAAGAAGAAGGATGGATCGAGGAGGATGTGTATTGATTATCGGGAGTTGAATCAGATCACAGTGAAGAACAAGTACCCGCTGTCCCGCATTGATGATATCTTCGATCAGCTTGGTGCATCGAGGGTATTTTCGAAGTTGGATCTCCGGAGCGGATACCATCAAGTCAGAGTCAAGAAGGAAGATGTGCTCAAGACTGCTTTTCGGACCAAGTACGGGCATTATGAGTTCGTTGTCATGCCGTTCTGTGTGACCAACGCTCCTGCTGTGTTCATGAATCTCATGAACCTTATCTTTCACGACTTCCTCGACAAGTTCGTAGTGATCTTCATAGACGACATCTTGGTGTACTCGAAGAGCAAGGATGAGCATGCAGAACATTTGAAGATGGTGTTAGAGACGCTCCGTCACCATAGACTATATGCCAAGTACAGCAAATGCGAATTCTGGTTGGATAGAATTGTATTTCTTGGGCATGTAGTATCGGGAGCTGGTATCTCAGTGGATCCGGAGAAGGTCAAAGCAGTCAGTGAATAGCCTACACCTCGATTGGCATCGGACATCAAGAGTTTCCTTGGATTGGCTGGATACTACCGCAGATTTATCAAGGATTTCTCGAAAATAGCTGAGCCGATGACGAGATTGACAAGGAAGTATGTTAAGTTCAGTTGGTCAGACTCTTGTGAGCAAGCTCTTTCTACCTTGAAGGAGAGACTGACTACTGCACCAGTTTTAGCTATTCCGGACAGAAGCGGAGGCTTCGAGATTTTCTGTGATGCATCAGGCAAGGGACTTGGATGCGTTCTACACCAGCACGATCATGTGGTCGCATATGCTTCGCGACAATTGAAGATCCATGAGAAGAATTATCCGACCCACGACTTGGAGCTAACCGCCGTCATCTTTGCACTGAAAATTTGGCGACATTTCTTACTGAGTGAGAAGGTGAAAATTTTCACTGATCACAAAAGTTTGAAATATATATTCACCCAGAAAGAGCTGAATATGAGACATCACAGATGGTTGGAATTGATGGCAGACTATGACATCGATCTACAGTATCATCCTGGGAAGGTGAATGTCGTACTTGATGCCTTGAGTCGACTGCCCGAAGTGATGATTCTCACAGCTCAGTGGAGATTGCAGCAGGATTTGCGAAGAATGGACATTGAAGCTTTACTACCAGGAATCACATCATCGTTGATGAACATGCAGATTCAATCTACGATCGTGGATCGAATCAAGACTGCTCAAGCTGGAGATGCTAAGTTAAAGAAGATCAGAGAACAAGTCGAAGCAGGACTTCGAACAAATTTTCTGATTCACGCGGATGGATCTTTGAGATATGGTAGTAAGATCTGCGTACCTGCAGGAGATATCAGAGAGGAGTTGATGAATGAGGCTCACAGTTCGCCTTATTCTATCCATCCTGGAGGTACTAAGATGTACAAGGATCTTCATCAAAATTTCTGGTGGCATGTGATGAAGAGAAGTGTGGCACGTAGCATTGCCAAGTGTCTTGTGTGTCAGCAAGTGAAGGCTGAACACCATCGCATTACCGGATTACTACAACCTCTGTTGATTCCGGAGTGGAAGTGGCAGCACATCACGATGGACTTCGTGACTGGCTTACCTCGGAGCACCAAGTAGAACAACACGATCTGGGTCATCGTTGATCGATTGACCAAGTCTGCACACTTTATACCTTTCCGAGTTGGAAAATCCACAGAGATATTAGCAAGGAAGTATATGGAGGTAATGACCTAACTCATGCCTTCATAATTTCCTTCTGATACAAGTCGTGATGTGAATTATGTCCTGTAGGAAATCGTACGCTTGCATGGAGTCCCTGTGAGCATTATATCAGATCGTGATACGAGGTTCACGTCTCAGTTCTGGAAGAGTCTGCAGACCAATCTGGGTACCAGTCTGAAATTCAGTACTGCGTATCACCCGGAGACAGATGGCCAGTCAGAGCGTACCATACAGATCTTGGAGGACATGTTGAGAGCTTGCATGTTGGATCTCAAGGGTTCGTGGGAGGATCATTTGCACCTGGTGGAGTTTTCTTACAACAACAGCTATCGGGCGAGCATTGGCATGGCGCCTTTTACTGCTCTCTACGGGAGAAAATGTCGATCACCACTGAGTTGGGATGATGTAGGTGATAGAGAGTTCTTGGGACCAAAAATGATAGTGGAAGCAGTTGATGTTGTGCGAGATATCAGAGACAAGATTCGGATCGCCCAGGACCGTTACAAGCATTGGACAGATGCTAAACGGCGTCCTCTGGAGTTTCAGCCAGGAGATCATGTGTTTCTGAAAGTTTCACCAAATCGAGGAGTGATTCGATTTGGGAAGAGAGGCAAGCTTAGTCCGAGATATATTGGACCATTCGATGTGCTAGAACGAGTTGGAGAAGTAGCTTATCGCTTAGCTTTGCCACCATCCTTGGAGGGAGTTCATGACGTCTTTCATGTGTCCCAGCTCCGTCGTTATATCAGCGACCCTTCTCATGCTGTGGACTACTCGGAGATTACAGTTCAACCAGATCTGACGTACGAACAGTAACCAGTGAAGATCCTAGATCGACGACAGAAAGTCTTCAGGAACATGACTGTTGATCTGGTCAGAGTGATGTGGCATCATGACTCGCCAGGAGAGTCTACCTGGGAACGGGAAGATGAAATACGAGAGCGTTATCCATATTTGTTTTCTGCTCCTTAGTTGATGAGAATTCCGAGGACGGAATTTTTTCTAAGGTGGGTAGAATGTAACGGCCAGTATTTTTAAGCGAGTTTTCGATTGTGCGTGCCGATGTTTTCTTCAGTCATTCAGATAACTTTTTGTCCGTACGTGTCAACGCGAGCGCGTCACAGTTTTTGTTTTACCGTGTCGTCATTATTTTCCATCAAGTTTTAACTAAAATAATTTAACTTAATTATTCTGCTAATTACAATTTACTAATTACAAAATCTTAATTACTTTAATTAATTTCACTAATTACTTTTCATTTTTAATGATGACTAATTAAACTTACTTAATTACGTACATGCATTAACCCTTAACTACACGACAAAACACACGTTTTAGACAACCAGATACATCTTCTGAAATCAAAATTGGCTTCCTCTTTGTTTTCGTTCGAGCAAAGCAATGCGTCTCTACAAAGTCTAAAGATTTCATTAAATACATGTCCCAATCAAATTAATACTGCTTTGACAAAATGAGAGGGTGTCTCTCTGCTCATCTTCTTAAGAACAAGACATCTTCTTCCTCGGTAAAACATAACCTGCAAACCAAACTCAAATCAGCCCAAATCCTCCATCAAATTCTCAAACCAGAATCAAACAAAACCCACAAATTTCAGTTCACCATCCCCAAACAATTTCATCAAACCCTATTTCTCATCCCTCAAGTAAATCAAACCAGAAACCCAAATCAATCTGAGATCCAAATCAAAAGTCCAGAATCAAAAATCAAACACAAAAAAATAATCAAATCAGAAATACTCCACATTCAACCCACAAATTCAGATTCATCATCCCCCTTCAACCCAAATCAAATTCAGCCTTTTTAAACCCAAATCACAACACCAAAATCTGAAATTGGGAAGCAAGATCTGAAACCAGATCTGAATCAACAAAACCTACAACCTCTTCTCTCTCTTCCTCCCCTTCCCAAGGCCGACCACCCCCAGCCCTAGCCGTCGTCGGCCAGCTAGCGCCGCCGCTGTAAGGATCCGCCGCTGCCCGGAGCCGTGAGAAGCCACCGGCCTGCCCCTCTTCCGCCGTGCACAGGTGAGCCTTCTCCCCTCCTTTGCAATTGTCGTGTGATCGGAGCCCCGGATGCACACCTGGGGCACGTGACTCTCTAGTCTTACCGTAAGCGCACGGTGTAGCGGCGAGCGGGTATCGAACACGAGGAGGGCAAATGACAGTGTCTTCTTCAACTCACCTGGCTATAACAACAGTCGAGAGATGTTCGCTATAAAGCGGTCCAAGTCGTTCAATTGTATAAAAGGAATATCAAATCAATAAAGACGCCTAGGGGGTAGGGAATCCCCACTACAAACCGTATCTCGTCATTGTGATTCGTAGGTGTCACAAATGCTAGACTAGAAATTCAGATGAACTAGTTGCAACTAAATGTAGAACCAAGCTCACGCTCTCGCGCTATTGCCGGTCTATAGCAAACCTAGGGTAGGGTCCAATCTTTTGCAAACCCTAACCTAGGCAAGCTAGCGTGAAGAACAACATCATCGTTCAATCGTATCTCGAGCCCACTCTTGTGCAAACTCGAGCTACGACCTAGGTTGGGATAGTTCCTACCCGTCCAATCTCTTGCAAACGGGTATTGGTATAGAATTACAATCGAAAACCCTAGTTTCGGTCCAATCTCTTGCAAACCGATTCCGGAGAAATCTAATTGTAACCCAATTCGAATTTCTAGGGCTTCCTATCGAGTTGGGATCCAATCTCTTGCAAATCCCAATCGGTATGAATCCCTAGCTATTTGTATTAAATCAATCCCAAACTAACCCTAATCAATTCTAGCAATAATATCACCAATTCATCACAAATTAGAAATAGGGTGCGTAGGGTTCATCCCTACGCCCTAAGACGGTAAAACTACTCACAATTCATAATGAAATTCAATAGAAATTCACAAATAAAATCAATAGAATTCATGGCTATATTCAATATATCAATAAAAATGGAGTTTTTGAAGGGAGAGAGACAAACCAATGAAGAACCAATAGCATCCAACAAAATAACACTTTTCTCTCCCCCCTAAAAGCTAAATCTAATCTCCTAAAAGTAATCTAAAAAAGGCTGCAAAAAGTTCTGAAAAAGCTCTCTAAACTAGGTTAAAAACTGGGGTTAAAAACCCCCAAAAACGCCCAAAAAACTGTGACGAAAATGCCCCTGCGCAGCCTCAAAATCGCAATTTACGCTACAGGCAGCGCGGCTCACTCAGCCGAGTGACAAACCCTGACAAATTCCAGTAACTTCGGACTTTTGGGGGTCGGCTCCTCAGGAGTCACTCAGCCGAGTGACTTTCTTTCCTTCGACCGAGGGGACTTCTTCACTCGGCCGAGTCGGAACTCGGGAGTCGACTGTAAAATTACAGTAAGTCTGGGATTTTTGTTGCCGTCGTCTTGATGCCACTCGGGCGAGTGGTGTCTCCGTGGTTCGGCCGAGTGGGTTGGCGATGCTCGGCCGAGTGCACGCTGATACTCAGTCTTCTGCGTGTCCGATCTGGTCGGCCAAGCGGGCTCTCGATGGTCGGCCGAGTGACTCCTTCACTCGGGTGAGTGACATGCTCAAAATGCCCAATCTTCAAATTTTTGCTCCCTCGTCGCTCCTACGACGTTCTTTCTTCTTCCACTCCTCTCCAATAGCAAAATTCCCCTCGAAGGAGTCACGGGTGACACTCCGGAGTGGGTGCATCTCAGAATCACTCCAAATCACTCGAAATCTCCTGAAATTCGACAAAAACACGAAATCGTGAAAAGCATCGCAATATTGCCGAAAAATCGTGAAAAGCGCGATTCGAGCGATCAAAATGGCATGCAAACATGCAGAAAAAAGGTGTAAAATATGGAGTGATCAAAATCCCCCAAGCTTACCTCTTACTCGTCATCGAGGAAGATGAGTAAAAAGCGAACCCGGTGGATAAAGAAAAAAGAGAAACGATGGAAATGCGGAAAATGAAAAACGAAAAACAAAGTAGAAAGCGAAGAGGGAAGCTGCTAAATCATTTTTCTCAGGACGTTGGTTTTGCTTACTCATATAGCACGCATCGAATGTAAAACACATGTCAAAGACTTTTATCTCGATATCATAGTATAATGGTGCATTTGAAATAGAAAACCCAAGAATATCGATATAGTATGAAAAATGGAATAATTCTAGAATTAGCATCGTCTGAAGCATCTAAAGCGGTATACAATATCGTAGATCACACACTTTTCAATTGAATGCTTTCTATAAGGAGTATAAGAGATATCACACAATAGAGTAGTAAGAATAGAAAAGTGTGGTTTTCATGAAATGAATGCTAAGCGTAGATTTCTGGATTTCGTGAAACTTTAAGCAATCTCACCGAGTATAAAATATTACTTAGCCTAGGTTGTCATGCACCGTCAAGTAGTCACTCTCTCACACATCATAGGATCCTCTCCCCCAAGCTTATCCATAAGCGTGGTGGCATATACAAAACAATATTTACATCCCCATTTCTTATGAAGATCCAAAAGTCAAAGCAAACAAAAATAAAAGCAAAAGAGGGAAGAAAGAGAGAAAGGATATGAGATGGGATCGTTTTCGAACTTCTTTTCTCTTTTCTTTTCTTATTCTCAAATCTTTTTCTTTTTCTTTTTCTTTTTCTTTTTCTCCTTTTTTAATAACATATATACACAAATGATCCCAAATCAAAGAGAAGGATATACAAGTATTTTTCTTTGGGTTTTGGGGTATTTGGAGCAAGTGATATAATAACGGGGGAATGCCAATAATAGAATTGCTAAGGGGAGATTCACCAATGAATTTAAAATAGAGAAATAATGTTCAAGATATGTGGAGAAAGAAATAAATGTATCTCTCGGTTCACTCTATAGGACGTGCATGACAACTTCAGCAGGGTAATCTAATCTACTTAGTTTGATCTCAAAAAAGCAAACTAGTCCAGATATATCAATGCTAGCAAACATTCAATCAACCTGAAGTGAAGCGTACAAATCATGCAATAAGAAGTGATATGAGAAAAGAAAGCAGTACTCCAGATATAAGCAATCAATGCGTGAATTTTGGTGTGTTTTCTACGATAGCATACATATGAATCATCAGACATCAGCTAATAATAGAATTTCATCCATTTTCATACGGAAAAAGAAGTGGGTTACTATTTCTAAATGCAAAACAGGACATAGCATATGATATCAGAAACAAAAGCTATGACATGACAAAATTACCATGCATATAGAGAAAAGCTAACTCCACGTCATCATCATCACAGAAAAATCATCTCTAGCAAAAGATGAAAGAAATAAAGATAAAGGAAAACAAGACTATTTACAATGCAGCACACAAAGGAAATAAGAAAAACGTGATGCATGGTAAAAAAGAAAAAGTGATGAAAAATGGGTGCAAAAGCGGAAAAACGTGAAAAAAACTAAAAATAAAGGTGATAAAAGCATAAAGTGTGAGAACTCACTCCCCCAAGCTAAAGTGCACAGTGTCCTCAATGTGCAAAGTGTGGCACACCGAGAGACGGGTAATGGGTGGGGAGGGTGAGGATGCATGCATGATATAAAAAAGGTAAAAATAGAAAGAAAATATGATGATGTGAATGATGCATGCAAAGATGGGAGTGCTGCAGATAATGTGTCACCAAAAATACTCTCCCGCTCTCCTAAAAAAGATATATAATGATGTGAGCAAGATAGGGACAAAAATATTGCGGGGGGGAGGGGTGGGCAAAAACTATCGACAGGACCATCAGAGAATGGGCAGCATAACGACAAAAAAGATCGATGGCATCTAGGGTGTGCCTAAGCTGGTGGTGCTGCACCATCTCCATCCTGTGGCGAAGGTGGTGGTGGTGGTGGGGGTCGAGGTGTCGCTGGGTGGGTGGGTGAAGTGGAGGGAGTCGCGCCACTATCTGATTCAGGCAAGCCTGAATATCGGGAAGCATGGCGACGCAGGACTCCATGGAACTGACCGCGGCAGAGAGAGCCCTAAAATCGCCCCTGAGTCCGCTCACCGCCCCCTCAAGAGCACGAATGCTCTGAATTAGGGCGTCAGGGGGTGGTGAAGCAGAGGGACGAACAGGTCTAGGCTGTGAAGGTCGGGGCTGTCTGATACGGGCAGTGTAAGTAATCGGGCCAGCCGGTGGGTGTGGAAAAGGTGCTGTGCTCACTAGTGGATGCCCAGCCTCAGTGCGAGGCTGGGACGAGGAGGTAGCAGCAGTGGTGGTAGACAAAATCGGCAACGAGGCAGCAAGAGAGGTCGGTGACACAGGTGTGAGGACAGATGTCACGACACTCTCGGACAGTACAGCTGCGGTGGAGATAGATAGGTCGACCGCTAGGGAGGAAGTGTAAGGACCAAAAGGCGACACCCCAGCGGACATCAAACCGGACAGGGTCCCCATGACGGCAGCGAAGGAAGGCTCGCCGCTCTCTAGTATGGTGGGTGGACGCTCGGGAAGAAGTGAGGAAATAGGCTCAACCGAGATAGGCACAGCAGTGGTGGGGGTGGGGGTGGACGTGGTGGACGGCTCAGCAAGGGTACTCCCGGCACTGGCAGAAGTGGGGACAGAAGTGCCGGGAGGTGCAGAAAGTGCAGGCTCGGGCTGAGGGATCACGAGGTCAGCAGGAGGTGCAGGGGGTGCAGGGTGTGCAGGGGGTGCCTGCTCAGCGCCCTCAGCCTCAAGAACGTAAGCAGCTGGGATGAGGAGATCCATCGCTGGGATCCAATCCTCGTGGGCCGGTCCTATATGTGTCCGAGCTAGGCTCGGGAGGATCATGTAATCGGCACTAAAAGGACCATGCAACCACACCCAGTGCCGCTGGTCGTGGGGACAAAGCATCTTCATCCGGGCCATGACGTCTATCGAGAGTGCAGTGGGGACCAGGGCTCGTCTAAGGTCAGCAGGTAGGTCCACGCCGGTCATCAGGGCTAGCAAAGTAATCAGACCGCCGCAGCAAATAGGTGAGCGAGCACCCACCGAAATGATGATGCGGTCTAAGAACCAGCTAGCAATATCAATCTCAACGGCGGGGACCAGGTCATCACTATCCCTATCGAGAACTTTGGGGCGAGTCATCACGTAGAGCATATAGAGCTCAGGCGTAAACATCGTCCCAGGCTCGTACCTTGCCAAGAAGGTGGTCGCCATGAGGCGCTGGGCT
Organism: Scilla litardierei; assembly: GCA_030789695.1. Taxonomy (NCBI): domain Eukaryota; kingdom Viridiplantae; phylum Streptophyta; class Magnoliopsida; order Asparagales; family Asparagaceae; genus Scilla; species Scilla litardierei. The sequence continues at coordinate 745,398,414 of CM061142.1, forward strand.
ATGCGGAGGCAGGGGTGTAGGATGGCTGAGGCCTTGGCCCTACTAGGGTCAAAGCCATGGTGGGAGCCCGTGATACGTGTCCAGAACATGGAAGTGTCAAATGATGGTGGTGGGATGTGAGTGGGTGCGTAGGCTCGGTCGGGGACGGGGACATCGGGCCACTGGAAGAATGCACGAAGCATGTTGAGAGTGACCTCGCACTCTCGATCCATAAGGCGGAATGTGCATCCTACAGGGGTCCGGGCGATCGAGCTGAGTACCTCAAGTGTCGGGCGGACGTAGGTGTCCGCCGACACAGACAAGAAATCGTGCCAACCCACGTTGTGGTACAACGTGTGCATCCCCTCTAGCACCCCTAGGCGGTCCAGGTCTGCTAAGTGTGCGAACCTAGAGGGGACTATAGATCGCTGGGCGATACGCTCAAATCGGACACGCTGTTCGTCGTCTCTGAACGTGATCCCCAGCGGCCCGACAACGGGAGCCGGTGGTGGGATAGGATCGGCGGGGATGGTCTGTGCGTGGATGGGATCGGCGGGAAGCGGCTGTGTGAGGGGTGGTGGACTAGGTGGAGGGGAGTCCTCCCTAGCGTGAGAGGGACCTGCGTCATCGGTCCTCTTCCGCTTGGAAGAGGCTCCCCGCGTGCGTGGCCTAGTGCGGGGCGGCATGTGTGCCGCGAGTGCTCACCCAACTAAAATATAATGTGGCGTGCGCAATAAAGGGAACGAGTGTACCTGTACACGCCGCGAGTGCAAGCCAGCAAGTGCGTGCGAAGAGTGCCGCCTCCGCGAAGCTAAAAATGCGTCCTGAAGCTCCCCTAAGCTCCCCCAAGATAGCCTGCAAATCAAACAACGATATCAGCGGGTAATATTCAAAATACATGGGGGAGATGGGGTATAATAGATAGATAAACAATTTAATTTGATTTTTGGGCTCAACGGGTCTACGGATCGAGAAAAATAGGAGAAAAACGGTGTTTGGGAGCAAACCGAGGTGATATGGGGGTCAACCGGTGGCGGGGGGTGTCGCCGGAGTCGGGGCGTCGGCTGTCGGACGATCGCCGGCGGTGGTCGGGCGATCGGGCCGGCGACGAGGCGGTTCGGGCGAAGGTGGGTGCTGTCGCGGGCGAGGAGACGAAAGGTTGTGGGGACTCGGGCGGAAATTTGGGAATAGCTGCGTTGAAATTCGCGCCGAGCCTGCTGCTACTTATATTGGGGTAGTTACGACTCGGCCGAGTGACTATGTTGCTCGGTCGAGTGACGTAACGAAAAATGAGTTTAAAATTTCTCCCTGCCACTTACGACTCGGCCGAGTGGCTTCTGTTCACTCGGCCGAAGGGAGAAAACTCCTTTGGCCGAGTGGCACAAGCTACTCGGTAATATTCATGCTAGGAGGGTATCCGTTTCCCTCGGTCGAGTGACGAAACGTACTCGGCCGAGTGACAGTTAATACGAAATGCACAAAAAATACAGAGAGTTGGGTTTAGCAGACTTCCCTTGTTGGTGCCCCACTCGGCCGAATGGGGTCCTTTGCTCAGCCGAGCCACATATGATACTCGGTCGAGTGACGTGCTGTTTTCTGCTTCGGGGCTCTGTTTTCGCTCTTCTCTCTGTTTTTCTTCCTCCAGTTGGTTTCTTCTTCCTCCCAAGACCTGAGCGCATTCCTGGAGCACTCTTCCTTGCCTCTATCTTCCTCCACATGAGAGATCTCCTTTTCTCCTCTCCTGTCATAGAAATTAAGACCCGTTGTCACGATTTTTATGGGCAAAAAGACTCAAAACACTAATAAAGTCTAAAACAAAAATAAAAACCAAAATAAAAAGAATGCAAAAACCATCGGGTTGCCTCCCGACAAGCGCTCGTTTAAGGTCTTGAGCTCGACCCCTTTGGATTTTCAATCAACGCTTGATGTTGGGTGCATATGAGATACACCCGTCGAACTTGCCGGGAAGACCGCTCGGATTTGGATCGTGGTGGTGCGTGGCCTTCCTCAGCACCCCTTCATCATGATCAATGTTGGGGGATGGCTCCCCCAAGCTTGAGCTTGTTCCGGTCTTCGACTTCGTCGGTGACACCGATCTTCGAATCGGTGGAGCTTTCTTTGGATTCTTCAATGTCGAGAGCTTGGAAAGCTCCCGTATTCTCGCGACATCAGCGTCGCCATCATCATTCGTCGTGGAGCTATCGGGAGAGTCCTCCATCTTCTCTTCTTCGCTCAAATCTTGGCTTTCTTCGAAGCCGTCATCATGGAGTGCACCGATGGAGTAGGGGATAGCCTCTTCAATGACCTCAAGAAGGTCCAAATAATCTAGCTCTTCATGATACGGCATGTGCTTCATAGCCTTCAGTATATGGAGCTCGACTTCAATGTTGCCTACATTCAAGGTAAGAGTCCCTTCTCGCACATCGACGATTACACCAGCGGTGGCGAGGAATGGGCGTCCAAGTATGAGCGATGTGTCGCCCTCTTCCTTGATGTCCATGATCACAAAATCACAAGGCAAGCATATGCCTCCCGGAACTTGGAGTGGGATATTCTCCGTGATCCCAACCGGCCTTGTTATCCGACCGTCCGCGAGTTGAATCCTCATGTCGGTTGGCTTTAAATCCGTGCCGGTATTCAACTTCCGAAACATAGTGAGAGGCATGAGGCTCACACTAGCGCCCAAATCAACCAATGCTTTTTGTAAGGGGACGCCTCCGAGTGTACAAGGAATCCGGAAACTCCCGGGATCTTTAAATTTGGCGGGCTCCTTCTCCCTCTTAGTAAACCAAGTCCCTTGTTCCGCGAGCATAATCTTCTCCTTCCTTTTCCTTCCCGTAATCAAGTCCTTTAAAAACTTCGCGTAGGACGGGATTTCCACTAAGGCATCAAGAAAAGGGATATTGAGGCTCACCCCTCTCAAGTATTCGAGGAACTTGGCTAGCCTCTTCTCGATCTTGGCTCTAGCTAGCCTTTGAGGGAAAGGCACCGGTGGCATGAATCGGCGCTCATCAATAGGTTCCTCCACTCTAGAATTTGCTCCTTCTTGCGGCTCCTTCTCTTTTTCCACCTCAATTACCGGCTCACTCTCTTCTAGATTCTCCACCACGGGTTCCTTGATTTGGGTCATGGGGGGAGTGGTATCATTCCCCCCTCTTGTTGTAACCGCAACAACCGCGTTGATATGGCCGGTGTTGCCCCGTGGATTTGGCTCGGGTTGAGCCGGCAATTGTTGGTTATTTCTATTGAGCAACGCAAGTTGCTCCCCGATTTGAGCGACGACGGTGGAGAGAGAATCTTGTCCCGCCTTCAATGTGGCGTTAATTTTTCTTTGCTCCGCCATAAACTCATCCACCTTAGCTTCAAAATTCGAACGTGGTTGAGCTTGCGGAGGGTTGGAATTTCTCCACCCTTGATTATACCCGGGTGGCCTATAAGGTCCCACTTGTTGCCTCTGTGGGAAGTTTTGTTGCGGTGGCCCCCTTGGTTGATAATTCGGTTGTGGTGGTGGAGCCCGAGCTTGAGGAGGTTGTTGAGGCGGGGGGTTCAAGGCACCATCATTATTAGCATAAGAAAAACCCGGATGGTTTCTAGCGGCCGGGTTGGCCCAATATCCGGAATTCCCCGCAACATACTGAATTTGCTCCAAAGCTCCTTCTCCTTGCTCTCCTCCTACATACATGGCTTGGGATTGGTCTTGCCAATCACTCATATGATTTGTCGGTGCGGATGTAGTAGGGGCTCCTTGCGGCTCGGTAATGAATTTCTCCATCCTCTCCACTACCTTATGGAGAGAGTCAAACTTGCTAACAAGCTCCGCCACGGCCTTGGCCTCATAAATACTCGTGGGCTTCAAGGAGGATGAAGAGTGTCCTTGCTCGTCCCCCCATTGTTGGTTGTTAGAGGCCATCTCCTCTAGCAAGGCCGTAGCTTCATCGGGAGTCTTTGACAAAATGGCTCCATTTGCGGTAGCATCAATAATCTGTTTTATGCCCGGTTGGAGTCCATTGTAGAAACTGTGGACAAGCTCCCAATCCTCAATGCTGTGATGGGGGCATTGATGTTGCAAGTCCTTGAAGCGCTCCCATGCCTCATAGAGAGTCTCCTGCGGTCCTTGCTTGAAGGACATGAGAGCACTTCTTATCTTCACCGTCTTGGAGGGCGGGTAAAATTTGTCGATGAAGGCACTCGCCAATTCATCCCAAGTGGTGAAGATTCCTTCAACTTGCGTCCTCAACCAATATAAGGCCTTGTCCTTGAGTGTGAAGGGGAAGAGGCGCAGTCTGATAGCATCTATGGAGACGCCCGGCATTTGGAAGGTGGCACATTTTGATAGGAAGAGCTGGATGTGGTAATGAGGGTTTTCATGGGAGTTCCCATGAAAAGGATCTTGTTGCATCAGAACTACCAATCCGGTCTTCAATTCGAAATTTTTGTCGGCCGCCAACTCCGGCATAGCTATGGATGAGGTCTTGGAAGAAGTCTTAGGCCGAAGCCTATCTCTAATGGAAATGATCCTCGCCATTCGCTCTGCCAATTCTTCGGGTGTCTCAGGATGGGTCATAAAATTTCCTTCCGTAACGGGTCTCCTCTCCGCTCGGATCCTCCTCAATGTACGCTCGATCTCCGGATCGTATAGTATTTCTTCGGGGTTCGCCGAGGATCTCGTGTACATGCAAGGGAGAACAGAGTTTCAAAGAAATAGTTAGCACAAAGGAAGGGTAAAATAGAAATAGAAATAATAGAACAAAAAAGAAAAATAGCTAGGTAGGTAGAATCAAACACTATCGCCTCCCCGGCAACGGCACCAAAAACTTGGTCGGAGCCCCGGATGCACACCCGGGGCACGCGACTCGCTAGTCTTACCGCAAGCGCACGGTGTAGCGGCGAGCGGGTATCGAACACGAGGAGGGAAAATGACGGTGTTTTCTTCAACTCACCTGGCTATAAGAACAGTCGAGAGATGTTCGCTATAAAGAGGTCAAAGTCGTTCAATTGTATAAAAGGAATATCAAATCAATAAAGACGCCTAGGGGGTAGGGAATCCCCACTACAAACCGTATCTCGTCATTGTGATTCGTAGGTGTCACAAATGCTAGACTAGAAATTCAGATGAACTAGTTGCAACTAAATGTAGAACCAAGCTCACGCTCTCGAGCTATTGCCGGTCTATAGCAAACCTTGGGTAGGGTCCAATCTCTTGCAAACCCTAACCTAGGCAAGCTAGCGTGAAGAACAACATCATCGTTCAATCGTATCTCGAGCCCACTCTCATGCAAACTCGAGCTACGACCTAGGTTGGGATAGTTCCTACCCGTCCAATCTCTTGCAAACGGGTATTGGTAAGAATTACAATCGAAAACCCTAGTTTCGGTCCAATCTCTTGCAAACCGATTCCGGAGAAATCCAATTGTAACCCAATTCGAATTTCTAGGGCTTCCTATCGAGTTGGGATCCAATCTCTTGCAAATCCCAATCGGTATGAATCCCTAGCTATTCGTATTAAATCAATCCCAAACTAACCCTAATCAATTCTAGCAATAATATCACCAATTCATCACAAATTAGAAATAGGGTTCGCAGGGTTCGTAGGGTTCATCCCTACGCCCTAAGACGGTAAAACTACTCACAATTCATAATGAAATTCAATAGAAATTCACAAATAAAATCAATAGAATTCATGGCTATATTCAATATATTAATAAAAATGGAGTTTTTGATAGGGAGAGAGAAAAACCAATGAAGAACCAATAGCATCCAACAAAATAACACTTTTCTCTCCCCCCTAAAAGCTAAATCTAATCTCCTAAAAGTAATCTAAAAAAGGCTGCAAGAAGTTCTGAAAAAGCTATCTAAACTAGGTTAAAAACTGGGGTTAAATACCCCCCAAAACGCCCAAAAAACTGTGACGAAAATGCCCCTGCGGAGCCTCAAAATCGCAATTTACGCTACAGGCAGCGCGGCTCACTCGGCCGAGTGACAAATGTCATTCGACCGAGTGACAAACCCTGACAAATTCCAGTAACTTCGGACTTTTGGGGGTCGGCTCCTCGGGAGTCACTCGACCGAGTGACTTTCTTTGCTTCGGCCGAGGGGACTTCTTCACTCGGCCGAGTCGGAACTCGGGAGTCGACTGTAAAATTACAGTAAGTCTGGGATTTTTGTTGCCGTCGTCTTGATGCCACTCGGGCGAGTGGTGTCTCCGTGGTTCGGCCGAGTGGGCTGGCGATGCTCGGCCGAGTGCACGCTGATACTCAGTCTTCTGCGTGTCCGATCTGGTCGGCCGAGCGGGCTCTCGATGGTCGGCCGAGTGACTCCTTCACTCGGTCGAGTGACATGCTCAAAATGCCCAAACTTCATATTTTTGCTCCCTCGTCGCTCCTACGACGTTCTTTCTTCTTCCACTCCTCTCCAATAGCAAAATTCCCCTTGAAGGAGTCACGGGTGACACTCCGGAGTGGGTGCATCTCAGAATCACTCCAAATCGCTCGAAATCTCCTGAAATTCGACAAAAACAAGAAATCGTGAAAAGCATCGCAATATTGCCGAAAAATCGTGAAAAGCGCGATTCGAGCGATCAAAATGGCATGCAAACATGCAGAAAAAAGGTGTAAAATATGGAGTGATCATCGTGCCTGCAATCGAATGGAAGAAAAAAAAGAAAAGAAGCTGAGAACAGATGAGAAGGAGAGGAGTGATAGTGAGTAAAGGAGGATGACCTATTAAAATAATGAGGAAGCAAAGAGAGTAATGATGTGTCAGCCTTATGTCCAAATTTTAGTTGTAATATAAGTTGACAGCTTTTTTTTAAATAAAGAAATGAAAGAGGGTTTTAATGAGGTATAATATATTAGATAAGTATTATAACATGGTAGTAGTAGGTGAATATTTTATAACCATACCCTTATGTTGACATTATAATTAGCTTAGTAAATGTTAACTAGAAGTTAATTAGTGGGTTGGTTGCTAATAAATCCAAATGTTAAATCATTAGGTATTATTTAAATCAGCATGTTATTAATTGTTTAATGATGTTGGGTTAATAATATTAAGTGATATAAAGTGTATCAGGTTAATTTAACCAAATATAGGCACCACCCCAGCCAGAGAACCCGATAAAATTAGACGAACCCAATTTAGGGATTAACTCGATATTTTGAAGTATCTGACAATAAATCTGATTCGGTGATTTGTTTAACCAAAACAGAGAACCAGAATTACCAACACGTAGTACCCGTCCAGACGAACTCACGACAACCGATACAACCGGAAACAGGCAAGTGATACTTGCCAGTAATTATTTAGGCCACGTTTTAGGCCAGTTTGTGTATTAGCGTAAAAAGAGACTAGGCGTGAAATGATAGTCGCCTAGACGCCCTTACTAGATCTAGCTTGACAACGAAGCTAGATCCGACACCTTTACCATGCTATCTTTTCATGCTATCATGTCACGTTTACTTTCAATTAACTGTGCGCACTTTAACTGCTCATTACCATGTCATGTCATGCATCAAATTGTTCATCGTGATTGCGTAGCACACGCTACAAAATTGTAACTATTGAGGCTAGGCACCTACTTTGCGGGCACAACCCTATGCCAATAACACTTCATGGCTCGTGATCCAGAAGATGGGCGCCAGTCCATATACACGTGGAGGGGTAGAGTTAAACGATCGCTTGAGCGTAGAAGTGAACCCGTACAGCCACTTCAGCCAAAAGACGGAAACTCTGTGCACAAAGTGATAAATCAGTGATTCGTGAATCGCGAAATAGTGAATTGTAGATTTCTGCTACGACGTGCTTGATTATTATTATCTTGTTCATTTAATTGTTGCACTCTTTTAATGTCATGCCATATCATCATGTTAGAACTGCTAGTTGCATTATTTTATTTGTATCCTTGCACAAAAGTCCTCCGCCTGTCTTGGGAGACTTTTGCTGACATGTGTCCTTTTCTCTTTGGGTGTCACATGTCAGACTTTGAGACAGAGCAGGTAGCAAAGGACGACCAGTTCGTTGACGCTGAGTTTGAGGTCCCTGCAGAGACTGAGTTCGAGGACACTGGTGACCAGTCCTAGACTCGCTTGGAGTCTCTCCTTAGTTGTTACTTTTCCTTAGTTACTGTTAGGTTTCGGTGCGTATCACCTATCTCTCTTTGTTTTGTTTGGCCATGCTTTAGGCCTATTGTTTAGACTTGACTTTTGTGACTATTCTGTGATGTTGTAATATTTGTTGGATGTTGTTGGTGGATGTTCTTTTATCCGCTTTATTATTGTTGTTGTTGTTTCATCGCAATGCAAGGACCTGCTACTATTCGAAATTTTTACAGACGCTTATCAGACTGCAGCTTTACAGCTCCACGTCTGAGCGGACCTCCCCACATCTCGCCTTCCATATTAGGGAAGCGGGACGTGACAGGTTTTAGTGGTGGCCCATGCAGGTCCTCTTTGCATCTGTGAAATATCGGAACAACAATGATGATAATAACATCCAATTAATTATTCATAACATTCGAGTCATGATTAAGTCTAACCTGAACATTTCATTGTCTTAGATGGCCGGTAGACGCGTTACCTAAAGAGCTGGTAGTGGATCTGGAGCTGGTAGTGGAGCAGGACGTGTTGCGGATGCTGATAGAGAACCCACCACGGCTGAGATGATGAGGATGATGCATCAGATGATGCAGGTTCAGCAGGGCATGCTTCAGAATGCCCCTCGCTTCGAGCCGGGAGCGAAGTAGTTTCAGGAGCTGGGCCCGTCATATTTCACTGGGTCAGAAGGAGCATTAGTTGCGGATGAATGGATGAAGAACACGAAGGATAATCTGCTTCTCTCGAAGGTTAACCCGGCTGGATGGGTTGACTTAGTAAAGAAGCAACTGAAGGACAATGCCCGAGTTGGTGGGAGTCAGAAGAGCAGATGTTGGTGAAGCCTATTCCCTGGGCCACTTTCAAGACGAGATTTAATGAGGAGTATTTTCCTCGAGCTGCCAGGAGGGAGCTGATGCAGCAGTTCATCAATCTGAAGCAAGGAAATCTGACGGTGAATCAGTACCACCAAGAGTTCATGAGACTGAGTCACTTTTCACCGAAGATGGTGGAGACTGCTGAGGATCGAGCTCAGAGATTCTTACAGGGTTTATCTTTGGAGCTGCAGAGTCTGATTTCCTCTTCGGACTTAGACTCTTACCAGAAATTGCTGATAGCTGCCAAGAGGCAGGAGCTGATTGCCAATCAGAAGAGGGGGCAGTATTCAGGTGCTGGGAAGAGGCCTATGGAGCAGGCCAGAGCTGTGGTTAGGCCTGGGTTCAAGCCTAATCAGTCCATGCAGTTTAAGAGGCCAGGTGGGCCTAGTCAGAAGACGTGCAGTCTTTGCGGCAAGACTGGTCATGTGAAGGAGCAGTGCAGGAGGCTTCTGGGCCAGTGCCTGGTTTGTGGCGACGCTTTGCATACTTTAAAGGATTGCCCGAGTGCTAAGCAGCCGTGGAAGGCACCAGTCGGAGTTCAGCAGCAGAGAGCTCCAGTGGCTGCCGGACGTGGAGCGCCTCTCATTCCCCAGAAACAGGCTTTCCAGCAGGCTGTTCAGCCTAAGAGGCAAGCCTTCACGATGACTGCAGTGGAGGCAGAGACTGAGGACGGAGTTATTGCAGGTAACTTCTATACTAGTCCTCCTTATTTATGCATTATATTTGTTTAGTTAGATACATGTTAATCTAGTTGCATGTTGCCTTAGGTGTCATCTTAGTTTCATCTCACCCGGCCTTGACCCTGTTCGATTCTGGAGCTTCCATGTGTATCCTATCTCGGAAGTTTGTAGTCGAACACTCGATACCCACCTATACACTTCCCAAGTGTTGGAACATTACAACTGGGAATGGTGTAGTGAAGGTTGCACTGAGATGTAGACCATGCTCGTTGGTGATTAGTGGACACGAATTATATGCTAACTTCATTGTCCATGACCTACCCAACTTTGATGCTATTCTCGACATTGACTGGTTAGGAGCTTTTTATGCCACGATCGACTGTCACCGGAAGAAAGTGGTGTTTGAAATTCCTGACCACCCAGTGTTCGAGTTTGTCGACGGAGGACGTTCGCTTGGACCTGTAAAATTCCGAGCCCAGCCTTACCGATTGACCGTTGCATCTATGATTGCTGAACCAGAGAAGCCTGCAGTAGTGAGAGATTTCGAAGACGTCTTCCCTGAAGACATTTCTGGACTGCCGCCCGATCGAGCGTTGGATTTCGGCATCGATCTTTTGCCAGGAGCTCAACCAATTTCGAAGGCGTCGTACCGTATGGCTCCTGTAGAATTAGAAGAGTTGAGGAAGCAGTTGGATGAGCTACTGCAGAAGGGTTTCATTCATCCCAGTGTATCTCCCTGGGGTGCACCCGTCTTGCTGGTAAAGAAGAAGGATGGATCGAGGAGGATGTGTATTGATTATCGGGAGTTGAATCAGATCACAGTGAAGAACAAGTACCCGCTGCCCCGCATTGATGATATCTTTGATCAGCTTGGTGGATCGAGGGTATTTTCGAAGTTGGATCTCCGGAGCGGATACCATCAAGTCAGAGTCAAGAAGGAAGATGTGCTCAAGACTGCTTTTCGGACCAAGTACGGGCATTATGAGTTCGTTGTCATGCTGTTCGGTGTGACCAACGCTCCTGCTGTGTTCATGAATCTCATGAACCTTATCTTTTACGACTTCCTCGACAAGTTCGTAGTGATCTTCATAGACGACATCTTGGTGTACTCGAAGAGCAAGGATGAGCATGCAGAACATTTGAAGATGGTGTTAGAGACGCTCCGTCACCATAGACTATATGCCAAGTACAGCAAATACGAATTCTGGTTGGATAGAATTGCATTTCTTGGGCATGTAGTATCGGGAGCTGGTATCTCAGTGGATCCGGAGAAGGTCAAAGCAGTCAATGAATGGCCTACACCTTGATCGGCATCGGACATCAGGAGTTTCCTTGATTGGCTGGATACTACCGCAGATTTATCAAGGATTTCTCGAAAATAGCTGAGCCGATGACGAGATTGACAAGGAAGGATATTAAGTTTAGTTGGTCAGACTCTTGTGAGCAAGCTCTTTCTATCTTGAAGGAGAGACTGACTACTGCACCAGTTTTAGCTATTCCGGACAGAAGCGGAGGCTTCGAGATTTTCTGTGACGCATCAGGCAAGGGACTTGGATGCGTTCTACACCAGCATGATCATGTGGTCGCATATGCTTCGCGACAATTGAAGATCCATGAGAAGAATTATCCGACCCACGACTTAGAGCTAGCTGTCGTCATCTTTGCACTGAAAATTTGGCGACATTTCTTACTGAGTGAGAAGGTGAAAAATTTCACTGATCACAAAAGTTTGAAATATATATTCACCAAGAAGGAGCTGAATATGAGACATCGCAAATGGTTGGAATTGATGGCAGACTATGACATCGATCTACAGTATCATCCTGTGAAGGTGAATGTCGTACCTGATGCCTTGAGTCGACTGCCCGAAGTGATGATTCTCACAGCTCAGTGGAGATTGCAGCAAGATTTGCGAAGAATGGACGTTGAAGGTTTACTACCAGGAATCACATCGTCGTTAATGAACATGCAGATTCAATAGACGATCGTGGATCGAATCAAGACTGCTCAAGCTGGAGATGCTAAGTTAAAGAAGATCAGAGAACAAGTCGAAGGGCCGAGGAGAATCATCATCATTCACACTCTCCAGCCCCTTCATTGAGGTTGGGGACGAGGACGCGGATGAGTAGGACGGAGCCGGGCAGGGGTGTGAAGGGCCGAGGAGGATGAGATGGGTTTCTTGGGCTTTGACGAGGAGTTGGCCAATGGGGGATCTTTGTGGGTTTTGGGTTGTGGGGACAGCGTTCTCTGAATTGGGGTGGAATTTGATCAGGGGTTTCGATGGCTATGTTGATGTTGACATGGCAAGAGCTTTGAGAGTGTGAAGGAAGAATCTTGATGTTGATTCTGCCCTCAATTTATAGGGTTTCGTCTTTTTTGGACGATGGTATATTGATGTGACACGATATAAGGAGAGAGAAGAGTGAGTAGATTCGGAGGGGAAAGAGACCGTTAAAGGTTTTTGTTTTTTCCCGTCCTGAGGGGAAGGGTAGTATGCCTTGTAATGACTAATTTTTTATGTATGTACCACCATGTAGTTTTGATGGGTAACCTTTCTTTGCCATTGTGGGCTATTGATAGAAATTAGAGATGGATCACATCACCTGAAACGCAGCGGATGGAGGAGCGCAATGGATCGTGTTTGGAATCACCAGAGGAAACCGAACAAATTCTCACCACCAAAATACCAGTTCCTTTCTTCTGTTTGTGTTGGGAGAGAGGAGAATGCAAATCAATTGCTTGATTTTTCTCACAGCAATTAGGGGTATAAATATGGATTAAAGGGGAGGAAGTTAATAAATGTTGAAAACATAACGTATAGATTTCAACAGTAGAGTAGTTATACAAACTATTTGCATTGGGAACCCTAAACTTCTGTAAATTGCACTGATCGTTCTCACTGCAATTAGGGGTATAAATAGGAATTAAAGGGGAGGAAGTTAATAGACGTTGAAAACATAACGTATAGATTTCATCGGTAGAGTAGTTATACAAACTATTTGCATTGGGAACCCTAAACTTCTGTAAATTGCACTTATCCACTAAGGATAACTCAATTTACATATAACCCCTTATTAATATTATATTTGCGATTTACCTCATGGATTAAACCCGTCATGGGCGTACCCGATTCCAACATCTTCCACTCGCACATGATGGGATTGTTGTTACAAAAACAAGTGAAGAAGACTTCATACTTGGTAACTTGGTCGTGCGACCCATAAGCGAATACATGCAATCTTGTTATGCACTGGTTAGAGATACACAACTGCCCTATATGTAATCAATCCTCTAAAGTATATATGTCGCTTATAATACCACAGGTCTACGTTGTTATATCAATTTAAGTATTCCCGATCCCTCTTAGTAATATTTTACTCTTGAGGACATACTTAAACACATCCACATTGATGTTTCTTAATCACACAGATTGGTCGGCCAGTGAGATCATCAAACTTGATATCAACAAACTTAGTCATTCCTTTGCACTCAATATTCTAAGTCGCAACTCGCTTTCCTAGACATACCCTTTTAGACCGAATCACTCGTGGCCATAAGGAATATGCTAAAGTAGATATCACCAAGATTGAGACTTCGAATACTAGTCAATAGTCGAAGGGTATAGGGAGGAACCCAATCATCCAGGGACTCACACAGTGGAGAGGTAGGGATCCACTTTCTCACTTCCCATTATGGTCGACTCCAGCACATGTAGTATGAATCACATGCAACAGTGTATTGCATATGTCTTTGGAGTAATTCAATCCAACACCGTTCAGACTCCAAGTTAAATGTACGCATACATTTAACACTGAATTCTACAGCAATCAACTGCTCTAAGAATTCATGTCTGGCTCATAAATAGGCTTAGATGAACTTTGGGGAATACGTTCATCTTGGTCATCATTTGTATATATAAAATGACCTCATCTTGAAACTTATTCAAGGCGAATTTTATAAAGGATTTAGTCTCATCCTTGTCCGTTCACCTAGAACGTCAGAGACGATTGCCTGTGTGAGAAGGCAAATCTCCATGCCTATTTGACACACATTTTCTTATGTACTCTTTTTAAGTGTTAACAAATAACACTATTGGGCAAACACATATCATCCAACACAATGAATGAAATAAATATTTTATTGAATAATATCAATATATATTACAGAGTACATACACAAGTATATTTCAATTTCTACACTATCCTAGAGCTTTTACATGTTTCAGAAAAGCATCTCTAGGAATGGGCTTAGTAAGAGGATCAGCAACCATTTTGTGCGTAGATATATACTTGATAGAAACTATCTTCTCAGCAACAATGTCTCTCACAAAATGGTATTGTATGTCGATATGTTTGCTACGACTATGATATCTTGGGTCCTTGGTGTAAGCTATCGCAGCTTGATTGTCATAATAGACAACAACGGGTTCTTGCTTTACACTTAAATTATCTAGAAACCGTCGTAACCAAATAGCTTCCTGAACTTCTAATGAAGCAGCAACAAATTCTGCTTCCATAGTTGATAGAGCCACACAAGTTTGTCTCTTGCTGCACCATGATATGGCACCATCTCCGAGCAAGAAAACATATCCTGATGTAGATTTTCTCTCATCTACACTCCCCCATAGTCAGCATCTGTGTAGCCTTCCAGTTTGGTAGATGAACCTTCGTAACACAAACTGTAGTTTGATGTACCCTTCAAATATCTCATGATCCGCTTCTCAGCCTTCCAATGCTCATGCCTAGGATTTGACTGATATCGACTTACCAATCCTGTTGCATGACATATGTCTGGCCTTGTACACAACATAGCGTACATTAAGCTACCCACTGCACTTGCATATGACACTCTTGCCATTTTATTCCTTTCATCTGATGTACTAGGACAATCATCTAGACTTAGGTTATCGCCTTTCGATGTTGGTGTTTCAACTGGATTACAGTTAGACATGTTGAATCGTTCTAACACTTTATTAATATATGTTTCTTGTCTTGCAACAATGCAAGAAATCTCTTAGAACGATCTATTCGGATTTTTACACCAAGTATAAAATCTGCTTCTCCCAAGTCTTTCATTTCAAAGTTAGATAATAACCATTCTTTTATGGTTATCAGAAACTCCATATTGTTACTAGCTAACAAAATGTCATCTACGTATAATGTCAAGATGACAAATTTGTTTTTATGTTGCTTCACATAAACACAATGATCTTCTTCGATCATCTCGAAACCAAATGAAGTGACAACTATATGAAACATCTGGTTCCATTGCCTAGATGCTTGTTTAAGGCCATATACATATTTCTGTAATTTACAGACTTTATTTTCTTGGCCTTTAATAATGAAACCTACTGGCTGATCCATGTAGATTTCCTCATTTAGTTCGCCATTTAGGAATGTCGTCTTGATATCCATTTAGTGAAGTTCTAAATTCATGTGAGCAACTAAAGCTAGTATTAGGCGAATGGAGGCAAATTTAACAACTGGTGAAAAGGTTTCTTCGTAATCTATACCTTCCTTTTGGGTATATCCCTTTGTCAACAACCAAGCCTTATGTCTTTCAATGGATCCATCCGCCTTTCTCTTTATTTTGAGAATCCACTTATTTCCAATTGTTTTTCGATTAGGCGGTAAGTTAACCAGTTCCCAAACTTGGTTAACTTTCATGTAATCCATTTCTTCCTCAATGGCTTTCTTCCCATAATCTCGATCATGGCGAGATAAAGCTTCTTCTACACTCTGAGATTCATCATCATCTTGCGGTATAGCAATTAAGGCTTCCCCTTCGATTCCAAATCTTCGTCGGGGAACCTTAACCCTTTTGCCTCTCCCAACTGACTCATCAAGCTAAGAATTCTGAATTATTTCTCTTTCCGACACACCGCTCCCACTAATCTCAGGGATTCGAGAAGTATTCTCTTATACCTCAAATGACCAAATACTCACGAAGTCTGGATCTTCCAACTCATGGAGATCATCTTCATTTCTGACTTCGCCTTGTTTAGGGAACATATCCTCTATAAACGTGGTATCCCTTGATTCATATTCTGTGACAATGACATCTTCTTGCTCACCTAAGAAAACATAACCCTTTGAGCATTCAGAGTATCTAATGAATATACTCTTTTTTCCTCTGGGTCCCAACTTCACATGCTTATGAGAAGTGTTATGTACATAAGCTGCACATCCACATGGCTTTAAGAAATGCAAATTTGGACTTCTACCAGTCCAGAGTTCATATGTGGTTTTATGAATCGATTTGGAGAGTACTTGGTTCAAAACATGTGCTGCTGTCAACAATGCATCTCCCCAATGCTTAATTGGTAAGTTTGCTTGCGACATCATGCATCGAACCATTTCTAAGAGAGTTCTATTCCTTCTCTCAGCAACACCATTTTGCTAAGGTGTATAAAGAGTAGTAAGCTGTCTTAGAATGCATTTTTCATTACATAGATCTTTAAACTGATCTGATAGATATTCCCTCAACTGCACGCCTGTGTTGGGCTGTGTTACCCTCACCAGGATCTTCCAATTTATGATTTATGGTTTCAATGACCTCTTGTTCCTCCAAGACATACTTGATACGGAAACTCTAGATATTGAAATTGTCTCCATTGAGACGATCTCCCTTGTTGAGGTCAGCAATGATGTTCTTGACAGCAGCCATATTTGTAGGATTCTAAGTAATAACTGAAATATAGATAAACATTAAGAAGATAAGTAACTTTGACCAAAAAAATATTTTTGTCAAGTATCTATATTACATTTGACAACGATTTTTGAATTTTAGGGCTGAGTAGGACAAGCTGATGTCATGCTGATGTATAAAAAAGTTTATAGAAGAATGTCTAGGATTTAATCTTAGTAAAAGAAGAGTTGAGATGAGTGTTTGGAAAAACCACCACTTTTCCTTTGACTTTCAAACCCACCACAATCACTACATTGCGCAGAATACCACTCATTTCCACTTTTTGCTAAAAAAACACTCTCATTTCACTTTTTACACACACACCATACACACACACCCACACTTATGCACTTCTCCCCTTCATTTTCGTGCCCTCCCAAAACAATCACTACATTTGCGCAGAATACCGGCCATTTTTCTTTTTGCTAAAAAACCCCTACCATTTCATCTTTTCCCCCACTTTTTGGCCCGGATTAAATTTTTTTCCCCACACCCGAAGGGCTCGCGCCGAAGCTCGATTTTTGTTCGTTTAGATTTTGGAGGGGAAATAATTTTTGGGGAGAACAAAGATTTTGAGGGGATATCTTAAATGAACCGTGCCCGATGGTACGGGAACACAGGTTATGCGCCAAAGGCGCCCGCACCGTATCTAGATTTTTGTTCGTTTAAATTTTGGAGGAGGGAATAATTTTTGGGGAGAACAAATATTTTGATGGGATAAATTAAATGAACCATGCTCGAGGGCACGAGTTATGTGCCGAAACTAGATTTTTGTTCGTTTAAGTTTTGGAGGGGAAAATAATTTTTGGGGAGAACAAAGATTTTGAGAGGATATCTTAAATAAACCGTGCCCGAGGGCACGGGTTATGACCAGTTTAAATATAACGATTCAGTTAATAGCACAAAGTCGAAACTTCATTAAATTCCCAATCATTGTCCATGACTAAAAACTTTATCATTATATTTAAATACTCTTTCAAAAATATACTCATATTTTGTTTACTTTTGAACAAATATAAGTCCCCACATGTTATCCGGAAAAATGTGTCGTGTTAGACCCGCGGGTCTGGAGGCCCAGGCCGACGGCCCACCAAACCCACGCGCGCGCACCCACTTGCCTCGAAACCCTAGTTTCTATTATTTATATGGGGGCTAGCCGTCGTTTGGTCTTTATGCTTGATGATTGAAATTTCTCTTGCGCGTCTTTAGGTAGATTTAGATTAAACAAGTGCGGACGTCCTCTTCGACGTCTTGGGAGGAGAATACCCCTCTTTGGTATACAATTATCTAGTTCTTGCTACTAAATTCTCAATAAAAATCGTGCCTTTTGTTAGTTCCTAACAATTTGGTATCAGAGCGTGACGATCCATGGCGGCCGCGACGAGATCAAAGGATAAGTTCGAGGTGTTGGAGGAAAAGCTCATGGGGAAAATTGAAGGGGTTAAAAAATCGGTGGAATCGGTGGTGGAATCCGTCGAGCACATGAAGGCGTGTCAAGCGAAGAACGACGAGCAGTTTGCGAAGATCCTCTCCCTTTTGACGGCTAAATCCCACGACGAAGGAAACCCTAATCCGACACCAAATGCGGCACCTTTGAAGAAAGAGAAGGAAAAAGAGGAGATTTTTACCCAAAATCAACCATATTATGTGGAGGAATTGGACGAGGAAGACGACGAGGAGCCATGGAAGGTCGACTACCGCGAGGAGGTACGACGGAAGGCGATGGAGAGTCAAAGGGGGCGGCGGCCCTAGCTGCCCCTATTGGGAGCCGCGCGCTAACAAAGAGACTCGGCCGAACCCCAAAAACAACCCGGGGGTTCGGTCGCTGCGGGAGAGGGGCGGGGGCCCTCCCTGGCCTGCGGCGACTTCTGACAGTGGGCTAGGCCCTGCCGGAGGCCGGATAGGTCCGGCGAACCCGCTGGCCCTGCCAGAGGCCCGGCAGGGCCTGCAGCCCCTCCGGCAAGGCCGGAGGGGCCCGCATGACTTCCACCGAGAGCGGGACCCCCTGGCAGCCGCCAGGGGGGTGACGCACACGGGCAGCCTCTGGGGAGGGTTTTCGAGCCTCCCGCGCATCGGACTGAGGCTAGGAGGGAGAATTTCAGGGGAGAGGACCCCCGCGGACAGCGTGAGGGGTTTTCGACCATTTGGGACGACGGCCAGCAGCGGAGGACCCATTTTACGGAGACGGACACGGGAGGGACCATTATTATGACGGCGGGGGTGGCTACGAGGCGGAGTTCGGGGATGATGCAGGTTGGGACGACTTCGATGGCCGGCGTGGAGATTACAAAGGAGGCTATGAGGGTCACAGAGGAGTGCCACCTAGATGGTACGAGACCCAGGACGAGAGGAGACAACACTACCGTCCGCATCACCGAGAGGAGGGGAGGCCCGAGCAGGGGCACTTTAGAGGAGACTGCCGAGTGCGGAAGCTGAAGATGCCGCTATTTTCTGGGGAAGATCCACATGCCTGGTTGTTCACAGCAAAGAGATATTTCGCGGTGCACCACATGACTGAGGCACAAAAGCTGGAGGCGGCATCCATTTGCATGGATGGGAGAGCCTTGGGGGAGGTTCCAGTAGAAGGAGAGGAGGCAACAGATCCGATGCTGGAAGGAGCTGAAGGACCTCGTGCTGAAAAAATTTAGAGATCCCCGCCTGGGAAACCTTCACGAGCAGCTATATGCCCTCAGACAAGAGGGACCTGTGTGGGAGTATATTGAGAGGTTCAAGACTTTGGCGGGGAGAGTACATGGCATGTTGGACGAGTCTCTGGAGGGCACCTTCCTTAAGGGACTGAGGCCCAGTCTTTGAGCTGCAGTGAGGCTCTACAAGCCTCGGGGCCTTTCAGAGGTCATCGAGATGGCGCAGATGGTAGATGACTCCCGGACTGAGGATATGAGAGGTGGGAGCAGCGACATTGGGCAGGTACAACTGGGCTCCTCGACTGGAGCCGGCGGAGCGGGGGTCACTACTGAGGCAGATCAGATGGGGCTTGAGAAGACGGGGGAACAGAACAACCCACCACCGGCTGGGGGCCAATTCCGAAGGATGACCGATGCGGAGATGAGAGAGAAGAGGCAAAACGGGCTCTGTTTCAGATGCGACGAGCGCTTCACTCCAGGACACCGCTGTGCGAGTCGTAAGCTGCAAGTGTTGATAGCAGAGGTCGACGAGGATGATGCCGTGGAGGAAGAAGGGATCGGAGGGAAAGACAACTCTCACTTGGAGTAGCATCGTCGGTACTTTCATGCACCACCTTGAGGACAAGGTGGATTTTCAGGGGCAGAGTAATGTTAGACCCGCGGGTCTGGAGGCCCAAGCCGCCGGCCCACCAAGCCCACGCGCGCGCAACCACTTGCCTTGAAACCCTAGTTCCCATTATTTATATATGGGGGCTAGCCGTCGTTTGGTCTTTATGCTTGATGATTGAAATTTCTCTTGAGCGTCTTTAGGTAGATTTAGATTAAACGAGTGCGGACGTCCTCTTCGGTGTCTTGGGAGGAGAATACCCCTCTTTGGTATTCAATTATCTAGTTCTTGCTACTAAATTCTCAATAAAAATCGTGCCTTTTGTTAGCCTTTTGTTAGTTCCTAACATGTCTCTCCCACTAAACTTATGTATTTACGTAGAACACATCGTTAATATTTACATAAAATATTACAACGGCTCTATTTACACAAAATAGGCAAGTATGTTCTGATAATTGGAACAATCAGCAAACTAAAATTGCCAATCAAATAATCATTTAAAGTTAAATATAAAACACATGCAAATTCATATGCTGAAATACATGCATGTGAATAAATAAGCAACATATGCTTACAAGTCATAAGTTCCATTTAGAATTTTCTTGAGCAACAAAAAAATATCATGCTCTTTCTATGCATTAACAAATTCCTGCATATATATCTTAAGGAACTAAATTAATTAATCATGAATAATAATATGTTTCTATATGGCCAAATCAGATTAATCATGTTGCAACTAGCAATAGCTACTTATGGCCCAAAATAATATGTCACTAATAAAGAAAATATGGACACAAGAACATAAAATCGCTTAATCAACATATATATGTTAGGCCAAAATTAATCAAAAAAATCTAGGGCCAATGGAAATCACAGTTTGTGTTGGGAAGGAAAAATCCAACAACAACCATATGCAAGTCAGATACCATTTGTTCTCTTTGTCCAAGAAGCTTAAACAGATGTGCATCCTTCAAACAAATATTTAAGGGAATAAGATAAGCATCGGTTAAAAAAAGTGCACATGAATATCTCAATCCATTTTTAAATGAGCACAGAAGCCCATTATTTAACATAAATAAACAAATAAGATTAGTGAACACAAATCTAATTAAAAACAAAATAAGAGTGTGTACTTGCAATTTGAATTGATCGCAAGCCTCAATCATTCAAAACGAAGCTTCCAGAATGATGCAACTTAAAAGGAAAATTTAAATAAAAATCAAACGGATGGCTCGGTCCCTCGCCCCAACCAAAACTTCGTCCACAAACACATTGGGGCAGTTTTCCACCGGCTAAACAATGGAGAGGTGGCAATCAATGGATGGGCCTGAGTCCCTCCGTCTGATCAATCGGTAGGAAGGTCATGGTCACGGTCAACCATCAGAGAAGGGAGAAAAAAATCCCATTGCTAATTGCAGAGAGGAACCCCATAGGCTTGGCCCTTCGGCACGAAGATGTTGCTTCTGTTCTGAGAGGCATCGCCGGAGGAAAAAAACAGATTGACCGGCCTATCGGTCGCCAATCGTTACAACCGGACGATCGCCTTGACAGATCAACAAGGGTGGACGAAACCTCTTCGAGCAACCATGATCGGCCTCCCTGGGCTGAACCCTACGGCAGCTTGCAAAGGCAGATTAGCCCGATCGAAGGCGGAAGGGGCAGAGCCCACGACTCACGGTAGAGGGCTAAGCTTCTGATCGCAGGCGAAGGTTGAGACTGTACGCACGCAGGCGGTGGCTGAGAACGTTCTGATACCAATGTTAAAAATTAGAGGTGGATCACATCACCTGAAACGCAGCGGATGGAGGAGCGCAATGGACCGTGTTTGGAATCAATGGAGGAAACCGAACAAATTCTCACCACCAAAATACCAGTTCCTTTCTTTTGTGTGTTGGGAGAGAGGAGAATGCAAATCAATTGCTTGATTTTTCTCACAGCAATTATGGGTATAAATAGGGATTAAAGGGGAGGAAGTTAATAGACGTTGAAAACATAACGTATAGATTTCAACGGTAGAGTAGTTATACAAACTATTTGCATTGGAAAACCTAAACTTCTGTAAATTGCACTTATCCACTAAGGATAACTCAATTTACATATAACCCCTTATTAATATTATATTTGCGATTTACCCCATGGATTAAACCCGTCATGGGCGTACGCAATTCCAACACTTGGGGCCACGTCCTTATGGGTTGAGCTAACTATACGATCGAGAATTATCTTTCTTTGCCCTCGCATGCTACTCGGCTATACGGTCGGAGGGCCACCCCCTCGTGGGCCGAGCCAGCTATACGGTCGGGATGACTCGGAAGACTTCGCGGGCTGGTCAGTTATACAATTGGGGGCTATCCTCGTGCGAGCCAACCCACTTATCTGATCAGTGTTACTTCTTTCTCTTGCCTATCACATCACTCGACCTCGACCTTTGCAGCGGTTGAGCTCGGTCGATGGGGGCCATTGTTACATCAATTATGGCATACCATTGTGCCTAATAATTAGGCCATTGTTATGCCGGCCCACAGCCCATAGCTCCTGAGTTGAATGAGTCAATCTCCACCTTCCTCACAAAGAGACATCAATGGTGGACGGTTACACTTCATCATGATATACTTTAATGGCCGCTAATTCGGTAATTAAGGGCTACATTCATGGTGGCAGTTACTCCAATAAGGTCACATTTCTAGCCTGGATATCACAAGCCAAAAGGAGGACATATAAAAGTCCCAGGAGATAATGGGAGAAAGGGGAGAGAGGAACCTACACTCAGGTATCTTAATATTAAGCATCTACTCCATTTTACATTTCCTCATACGTAGCTCGATGTGACGGTGATCGGACGAACTCCCTATAGGTCGAACCTAGCCGACGAGCCCATTTATAGTTATCCATTGACTTAAACATCAGAGGGGATTTGGTCGGGCCCCAGACCAACCCCCTGACGATTTTCCTATGTTGAAGATCTGCAAAGATACCCAAGAGTTTGGTCATGCATCTGCTCTCACATACCCTGGGTCGCCTCTTCGCTGGTCCCACTTCTCTGCCGATGAAGCATCCTGTCACATGAGGCATCTTCGTCGGCACTCCTTACTGTATGATGGATTTTTCCGTCAACAGTTTTACTGACTAAGACAAAAGGATTGATAAAGACAATTGAGATTTAATCTTGAAAAATCAATGGTTTGTATTAAAGGTTGTGAAAGTTTTGAGGAAAAGCCCTTATGGCTTTGAGATAGAAGGGGGGGAGGGGTAGGATGGTGGCGACAGTGACGGGGAGAGACGGTGTGGGAATATGTGGGTGTTGTTTGATTGAATTTATGACATGGAGAGATGTAATTATCATGGGGTTTGTACTTATTTGTTTGTGGATGGGTGGTGTAATCCTTTTGATGAGGAACAAGTTAGCGTGGTGTGGACCAATAATCTTATGACACAACAACAATGCTATCATGTTGGACCAAACACGCGTCACCACGAAACAATCACAATTTATATCGGCTTATGTCTGTGAGAAGGACACATGTTAATTCAATTCTGCGCAATCTAGTAGTTGGGCTGGACGGGGGCTAGTGGTGTTATCTATTCTATATTTGATGAAGAATTTGAATGTTGTCCTACTAGGACAAGTGATTAGGACAAAAGTGCTTATGACTAGGATAAGGGCTTGTTGACTGGGACAATGACTAGGACAAAGTTTTGGGGGGGGGGGGAAGCTTTAAAATTTTGGAAGGAAAACTATTTGATATGAGTATGAGATTTGAAATTTGAATTTTGAAACAAAACTATTTGGAGGGAAACTTGAAATTTTGGGGTAACTTAACAATTTGTTGGGGAGACTCAGCCATTAAATAAGCCGTGCCCTATGAGTACGGGCAATGACTAGTACCACTACAAAAGAGCTCTACAAAACTAACATGAGATTGGCTTAAGGACCCAACTCGCAAGTGACCATAATATAAAGATCCGAGCTATGCAGAGAACAACGACTCCTATCAGCCGCCCTGAGCTCAGATTGTACATAAAGATTTACAAGAGATGAGAATGTTGCATGCTACATGTCCAGTGCAAACATTACACTGGTCAATGCCTTAATTTGTTCCCATGATTGCTCCCTTCACTCTTCTCCACAAACTTTGCACGAGTCCTACGCTGCTAGCATCAATTTCACCCCCGCTACGATCAGCGATCGTCTGCTTATGGTTCTGGTTCTTCTTCGTCCTCTGCAAGCAGCTTAAGTTGCCTGACTCGGAGTAAACCGCCTTCCCGCTTCTTGCAGCTCGCAGCGATCCGTTGAGCTGTCGTACCACCACATCGAGCTCGCACGAATCGAATAGGTTGCTCGCACGAATCGAATCGAATAGCCCTGTATTCTTGGGCTCCAGCGAGGGGTCTGCCCCTAGGATAGATGACCCGCGAGGGACCGCTGCTCGTGCCCGTCGTAGAGACAGATACTATGCATTTGGATGGACGAAGAGGTGAGAACAATGGGGTTAGTTTCTATAGAGGAGTGCATAGGAGTTAACGAGATTGACAAGAAGATAACGTCGGATTCTATGCTCGGTTGATAGGCTCCAACAAAGAGGGTGAGCAAAAATTGCAACACAAAGCTTATGACAAGACAATGGCCTAAAGTCACATTAACAAACTAATTTCAACCCATCAACCCTATGGAAATACTAATCGCATTCATACAACACATTTGCGTTGGTAATTTTCTTTGTTTATTTGTTAAATGTACATGGATTATGAACGCTGAAGATAGTTGATTGATGGTGATATTGGTGGCTTGGGTGTTGATGATGCAGGCTTGGTTGTTTTTTTGTTGTTGCTTTCTTTGTTTTAGTTGTGTACATATGTAACCTATGATTTTATTGATATGCATGTCTCTCTTGATCTTAATCATGAGTTTTTGGTGGTTGATTACTATGGCTATCATTGTCTTGATGCTTAGAGCAGCCATGAAAATTTTAATGCTAAGTTGTGCGCTACACAATGCTCTAACTTGCAAGTGACCATAATATAAAGGTCCGAGCTATGCAATGCTCTAACTTGCAAACATCGCAGTTTTGTGTTTCCAATCTGATTGTTGAGGAAATGAATTGCCAAGAGAACTACTTCTCAGCCATAAAGCCCATAAATAAGACCAAACTAGCAACCAATGGACCCATGCAATACTATTTTAGGGCATAATCCCTAATCTGTTTTTCTGTGATCCTAATCTTGAACCTGAAACAGATCCTGGCATCAACACTAAAATTTCAAAACAAGTACTTGAACCGATTGTCAGAATCAGGACTGACACATACAAAAATTAACATCTTGGATCAAAGTTCTCTACCAACCAACCCAGAATTCAATCTAATTCAAGTCTGCAAATCTAATATATCCGTAAACCAAAGCTATGGAATGGAGTAAAAGTACAACAATAAAAGCACCATTAAGTTTGGGTTATTATCATGTATCAGTGTTGTTGTCTAGTCTCCAGAATAAGACCAAGTAGCCGATTAAACACCGAGCAGTACAAAAGGAAGCCTCCACCGATTGTGTGTGCTTCGTGTTTTCCTTCTCTGCACCAACATCATGAATGCTGCAACTCGGGAAAGTTTCAACCATAGATCATGTAAACCAGCTTTAGGTTAGCAGATTCTATCAACATTTCAACAAGCAATCACTATACCAGTGACCAAAAGAAAATTTTACAAAAAAAAGTTATAATAAATTACATGCATATAAAATCCCTGGACGCATGCTGATGGTGGATCTAACCAGGTGCAATCCAGCATACCAATCAAAAGCCGATGGACATGCCAAAATATGCCTAGAAACCTCAAGAATTATGTCATCCGAAATGCCCACGAACAACGCCAGCCAATTGTTCTTGTTGGACAAGTGGTGTTCGATCCAACACGTACATGTATTGAAGACCACATAGCATTTTGATGCGTGCTTATGGTTTCTCTTTCCGTTGTACATCATAAAGCACGCAGACATCTGCTGCTGTCTTCATCTGAAGGAAACAACACAATAAAACACAAATCTAGAATATCTAAATAATATCTGATAGGAACTCTAATACAGATAATAATAACATCAGCTGTAAAAAGAGTGTGTATCAAAAGAAGATTCTAAATGCATGGCAAGAAACTGTAAGAAGTAATTGGACCAAATATCAGCCACCATTGTAGCACCAGATACCAAATTATTAGACATGAACGAAACGGATGAGATTTAAAGAGGTAGAAGCAGCAACAGGCAGAATCAGTAGACCTAAAGAGCCAAGCATACTAGAAGTAATCAGACCAGTTCACATTGGTGTCGATACCAAATTACTATACATGAAACAATAGCTGAAATTTTAAATTGATAGATAAATTCAGTAATCTCCTCCAAAAGGCAAGCAATAAGCAGCGGTCCCATTTAGAATAAGACAGTGAAGAAACTCTATTCAGAATGCAACCAAAAAATTATCAGAGTGTGGATCATAGTTGTACAGGTTACACCTATAGCAACAAGTCAACAACTAACCCTTCAAACCAACGAAGGTCAGCTACATAAATACTTTTTCTTCATTCAGCTCTTTTCAGGAACATCATATCTGTTAATTACCCACCAGCATAATATCCTATTCATGCTCTCGAGCAACATTGATTTTGGTTGCACATGTCCAAAGTGCTGCAAGCTGCCGTCACTAATTTTGTCGTTATTTGAATAAGCAACAGAGCACACCCTGTTAAATTACAGTCTCCATTATCTTATCCAATAGAGGATAGGATGAGGATAACCACTTGCAATGAGTTAAGCATGTGCAATGTCAACCAACAAGCATACCAATGAGGACTCTGAAGTTCTATGGTCATAGTGGGAGTGCCAAAGAAGAAGGGTAAATCAAAACGAACTGGGTTGGTGTTTGCTAATTGACAGCAGCAGCAGTGGTGCTTGACAAGGCAGAGAGAAGGAAATATATTCGTTATCGATAGAAAACTTTTTGAATTTATGGCAACATGCTGTTTGACCCCTCACATTCATGTTGGAATACAACACTTCCGCGTCTGTGTCCACAAATCAAAGGCGAAGCTCATTGTTAACAGTATATACATGGCGCAGGAAAAGTCTGCATCAAGAGTAACATTTGTTTGGGAGTTGAGGAAATTCATGACGTTCCAAATATCCACAAAAAGATGCTTATTTTTAGTCCTGTTAGGCTTGTTTAATTTATTTTAATAAGTGCCGCATGCTGTGCACATAGATTCATTGGGCTTTATATAACTTTCTCTTATTATCTTCTTTCATTTCATTTCATTTTAATGGGACGTGTTGTACATGTAGCTATAGACTATAAGGAAGCTTGCACTCAGAACAAAATGAGAATGATTTAATGTTTTGAGAGTCATCTTAATAGGTTTGTAAGAAACCCTAGATCTCTTTATAAATCTCTATGCATGTAAAAGATGCTTGTGTGTGCGTGTGGGTGTACATGGGCATGAGATCCGAAGGTTATCCCTAATCTATCAATCCCTAGCTTCAATTTCCTTTTATTATTTTATCTTAGTTAATCAAATCCCTAATCTTCCTCCAAATCTTCAATCCTAGATCTAGTTCTTTCCCAAATTTCCAATATCACACGATAAACAAATCCCTAGATCCGCTTCCGCTATCTATAGTGGAAAGGAGCCAAATGAGTGACAATGTCTCACTAATTTGTATATTATCTTTAGCCATGACAATGAACAAAGAGCATGAGATCTATCTGTCCCTAGTAAACCCACAACAGGATTTTACCTAAATGATACAGAAAGCAATTTATAAACACAGAAGTGCCGAATGGGCGTGTTAGCAAGAATTTCTGCTATGATTATTACCCCTTCTGCCCAAATTGTACTCTAATTTTATTGCCAGCACATCAAGGACTTCCAAGATCCCTTCTTAAAAATAAATTACCAAGTTCATTTTCATTGCACAGCTTGAAAATCCTTGCCCCGACAGCGTCTCATATCTAATATAATCTGTGCACCTATAGCTCTACCTCTTTACTCCATAATATGTGCCTCATGTAAAAAACAAAGCAACTGACCAGCAATGTTCCCATGTAACACAAGAAATTTACATGAGGTGTCCGTCCTTTCATTTATTTTTCCCCATATCATTATTTTTTCCCCTATCGACTGTGAATTTTACTTGTATCTTTAAATTAACTTATGTAACAGAATGACACGTGCAGATGGAGAATCTAAGAACCATGGAACAGTTTCAGTAAACTAAGAATATAAATGGAATGGTTCTTGGCTTTTAAAAGTGACGCTACGAACACATATTCGAGTTGCCAAACAGTATCCAGCCCAACAAAATAAGACACGTTATTCAATCCAACAACATGCACTATATATGTCAATCTGCAATATTCACAACAGTCCATAATAAAATTTCAATTGGTGCACATATGATGAATAAATTGTATGTCAACAATATGAGAGTTCTTATGACAATCAGAGGTAAATATCAGCACAAATGGCAACAAATTAAAAGGTTTTAATAGCATATAAAACCCACTACGACTATCATATTCAAATACTATTCTGAAATAGGTTGAAATGTGAAATAAAATGTACTCCAGTTATAACCAGACTATATTCAGACTATATTTAGTCAACGAATGTATTGGCAACCAGAAGTACAGAAAAGGTAATAGTAGAAATAACACATTTAAAAACCATTTCAATCATTTGGAAATGATTGCTAGAAGATAGTCTCAAGAGTATAGTCAACATAAAATTATATTATGCCACTGAACTTATAGATACCTGGATGACGATGACCACTTGCTTGATTGCACATCCAATAGGAGACAAAGATAGTGGCAGGGATAAAAGTAAATTAGCTTTCATAGCATTGACACAGTCGATAATAAAGGAAAATTCATAGAACAGTAAGTTTATGATAAATTTCATATTTATAACGTCAAACATCGCAGAATCCAATGACTTACAGTGACGACACTATCAGATTGGTCTTCATGAAGAAGGAAGAGGATTATGTAGAGAACCTGGAACAGAATAGTATATTTGCTTAAGATAAAAAGCTAATAATCGATACAGTTAATTTTTAAATATTGCTTGAGATCTTTACCTCGGAGCCTACACAACAAAAGGCCATGAATGGTCGGTGTTTATAATATGCTTTCAAAAGCCAACTACTTTCGTCCTTAACATCTTTATGACTAGTCTTCCCTGATAAGAAAGTACTGTAATGGAGAAGCATGAGGTATCTAAAATATATACATAACAATATACAATGGATGAGATATCAAGATCAAGCATCCAAGTTAAGCAAAGTGAAAAATGTGCTACTTAATAATATTGCTAGGTTATCATTAACTTAATTTTTTTGTATGTGAATAATCTATGATATGGGGAGGTTATTCATTTATCCCTCGATCCAATCATTACAAAATTTAACAGGTTAGAACAATAGAAAATGTTGTAACATGCTAATCGAGGATCAAATTCTTCTATGGTTCACCCATATTTAGGTTTTGAGGTTTTCGATTGTTTAAAAATAATTTAGAAATTTTTTATTAAAAAAATTAATAAAACACATTTTTTGTGCTACCGATGTAGGAAATTTCATACACCGTACATACCCATTAATCTCATGTGCGCACATGTGCTTACCTCACGAATCCACCTTTCATCCGATAAAGACTTGACTCATCTTCCCTTTTAAATTCATATTTATTTTATTGCATTCTCCACGAAAAAACTTTTTTCTTGAATGCTTTTCCATTTATTAGCTAGATGACGTTTAGGATATAATAACAAACCTTAAATTACCAATATTAATATGTATAAAGAATATAGACTGTTCAATATGAGCACCCAATATCAGTGTTACCAGGGCACTCTCTTTTTACAAGTTGATGTGTCGGACATTTGTATGCACGTGCAACAGGACTTGAAGTCTTGAACACGGCTTTCATAAAGAGAACAGCAATATCATCGAATTTTATAAAGGAAAGAATTTAAAAGAATATCATAAAGAAACCTAAGGAGGTCTGGATGAATCAAGAGAAGTTAAATAAATGATATGCTTCTTTCCATTCCCAATCAACCAAACAAATTCTCAGTATGTAAACAAGTAGAATGTGCGATCGGAGAAGGAGAAGACTGCGGATCTGCTTCGATCCGTGCGCGCGCAGAAGAGGGCGGCTGCGATCCGTGCGTGCACTGCGATCCGTGCGCGCGCTGCGATCCGCTACGATCGGGGAAGGAGAAGACTCGGAAGGAGAAGAGGGCGGCTGCGGATCTGCTTCGGAAGACTCGGGGAAGGAGAAGCTTCGGAAGGAGAAGAGGGCGGTTGCGGATCTGCTTCGGAAGGAGAAGAGGGTGGCTGCGATCGGGGCTCCGGGACGGAGAAGAGGACGGCGCGATGCGATCCGTGCGCGCGCAGGCTGCGGATCTGCTTCGGAAGGAGAAGAGGACGGCTGCAATCGGGGCTCCGGGACGCGGCGATCGATGGCGGCGCGGCGGGATCTGGCAGCGGCGGCGACTCCTCGAAGACGGGCGGCGGCGGTAATCTGATGATGCGGGGTGGCGCGATCGGAGGTGGGGACGCGGCTGCGGCGGCGCGCAGGCAGCCGGATCGGCGCGGCTAGGGTTTAGGCTTTTGGATTTTGCGGGAGAGAGAAAAAGACGGCTAGGGTTTAGGTTAAACCCGGCTCTGATACCATGTTAGGAATAAACTCTCTTGTATTATTCCAAGGGCAATAGCCCGATATATATAGAGTACAAGGAATGGTAAATAGCACAAAAGACCCTATACAAAGGGACATATACATCTAACAGAATTAAAAGAGAGTGTAATGCTTCTCTAAATATCTGTTACACATATATGTTTTATATGTATTCATGTGTACATAGGTCCTGCTCCCTATACTAGTACCTAAAATTTGCCATGTCGGACTCCATTGACATTTATTAGACATATCCAAGCAATACGGGCCAATGTTAGTCCTATCCTTTGATATATTGTCTGTATACGCTATCTGATATTAAAATCCCAATTGATATGAACTGAACATCTAACATCTAAACCCATGATATAGAATCAACTCCTTTTGTTTTTTTTGGGGGGGTGCTAAATGAATTTTGTTATAATCTTAGCCAGTTCCACAATCAATTAGATCAAAGAGTTCATCCAATCGCCCGAAGCACTGATGCAAAATTGTGTAAAATTCAGTGGCTTACTAGATGAAAGCGCGTAAATCCCTGCCTAGCGATTTCAATTTTTAATATCATATGATTACAATGAGTGGAAGATTTACTTTTCGTCATCTCTTGCTCACATTTCTCCTAAGAAGTACAAACTCTTGATCTATTTAGGGTTGGGATTTCATGTTTCTAGTGTTTTTCCTGGAGCAGGTTCCTGTCTAAAATCTTAAGGGTTTTCTGAAGCCGATGCCGATACCGTGGTTCTAGTTTCTTTCATGGCTACAGCTCAAGAATGATCCAAATTATAGGGATTCTTAACGTGTGACTTGGAGAATATTTGCTGGATATGGATTTCAGGTTTCATCTCAATGGATAAAAATTGAAAACTTTTTAGATCAATACTTCTACTCTTATAAGAGAGTTCATCCCCTCATGAACTCCACACTTTTATAATAACATATTTCATGATTATCATTACTAAGACAAACATGTGTTTCTCAAAATGCTAAATGTTACCTTTTCTGCCGCTAGATCTCTCATATTGCCAGGCCTTTTGTCCATGTTGCCCCTTTAATCTACAGTTCCATCAGCCTTGTTGGCAGCTTGCTCTTTTCTGTTTTCCTTGCCATCAAATCTTCACCATCAAATACTTTCTCCTCTTAATTTTTTCTTCTCTTTGCGAATTCAGTAGATGCAGGGATATGGTTAATGTCTAAAAGTTGCAACCGAAAATAGTTTCGACATTTCCATGGGAGGAACCAAGCTTTGATATCAATTTATCCATAATGGGGGGACGGAGGAGATCACCTTTTCTAATCCACTCAACTATAGATGTTGAATAGTGGACATCAAAGTTTTCAATGGTGAGGATAAGAAATTTACTACTTTCATTTTTTTTTAATTTTTTAATGATTACAATGAAAGGAAGATTTATGTTTCTTCTTGCTTTCTTGCTCACATCTCATTTTACACGACCAACCCTCGATCTATGTGGTTCATATGATTGAGTTGTGCATAGAGGAGAAGACTTCCCACTATAAGATTTTCAGAAATTTTCTGCGGAGATTATCATGTGCTTCTTATTTTCATGGTTATAAATTGAGGTATTTTTCTATTTAAAGGGATCCCAACTGTAAGCTATTGACTCAAAGAGTCTAGAAAACATTTGTAACCATAACAAGACTACATTTCTTTTCCTAGAATATAAATCTTAAAAGATATGCCTAGCTTTCTCACATACGGCTATTAGGGTTCTCATCCAACCATTGATGATATTACACGAAAAATGTCTAAAATCTACCCTAAATCATTCACTAATCTTTTAGTTTTCAGATTTACCTAACTTGAACTGCACAAAAAGATTCCCTAATGCAAAGGTCATTTCTCTTCAAACTTTTGGCTTATTTTCAACGAAGAGTCGATAAACTTTCAAGTGGATTCAATTTCATGGTCAAATACTTTGTTTATTTCTATTGATAACTTCTCGAAAGTTGGGTTATATTTACCGACATATGTTGTAATTCGGATATCATCATTTTGATAACTTGTATCCTCCTGAACGACAAAACCTCATCTCCAGATGTGACGGTAGGACCAAGCAGATCACAGGAATGGCCAAGCAATGTCTTAAACTTATCAAATTTTGAGTATACCTACAACAATGCATGTGTATATGCAGGATAAATAGTACCCTATTTATCTAGAAAGGATTTTTTTGCGCTGATATTCTAAGAAAGCTTTTTCAACTTCAATTTCATGATATCAAGAAAACCAGTGCATGGAATGAATGCCATACATTTGATATAAAATGGTGATTAAATAGACAAACCTGTACGTTTGCAACCAATGGCTAGCAATATCTAATCCCAACAATGACAAGAAAATCAAGCCAGGTCTGCAAGGATGGACATACAAGGATTAGCTAAGCAAATATGATACAACAAAAGAAACCATGTATTAAAAGGAAATATTGAACTGTTTTCGCGTGTAGAAAATTTAGAGAGCTTTATTCGTGTGTATAACAATTATTGAGATATTTTAATCATGCTTGTACATTATCTGCTCGGGGCATTTCTATTTCCAGAATATATTTTTTTCCTAGTGTAATATTAAACTCACATGCTTTACCATGCCAATAAAATATGGTGCGTGTTCATGTTTGAAAACGAGAGAAGGGTGCGTGTACTGCTATTGTAAGCTCTTGAAAGAGCATATAAATATGTGTGTGTAAGAGAATGCAATCAAGAAAAAAAGAAGAAAATGAGGAGGGGGGGGGGGGGGGGGGATGAGAGAGAGAGAGAGAGAGAGAGAGAGAGAGAGAGAGAGTCAAGAGTCATTAGAATCCTCTGAAGCTGTTTTTGTCAAAAGTCTACTCAGTTTTCTCGTGTATAATGATTAGGCTGACAAAAGAGTATGTGCTTGTAGTGTATAAACATTGGTAAATGCACGTTTTATTTTCTTGTGTAAAATAAATCAATTTGTTTTCGTGTGTATAATAAAAAGTATTGAACTGTTTTCCAGTGTAGAAATTTTAGAGAGCTTTATTCGTGTGTATAACAATTATTGATTTATTTTAATCATGCTTGTACATTATCTGCTCTGATCATTTCTATTTCCAGAATATATATATTTCTACATTAGTAAATGCACGTTTTATTTTCTTGTGTAAATCAATCGGTTTTCGTGTGTATAAAAACTATTGAACTGTTTTCAAAGTGTAGAAAATTTAGAGAACTTTATTCGTGTGTATAATAATTATTGAGATATTTAAATCTTGCTTGTACATTATCGGATCGGGTCATTTCTATTTCCAGAATATAGATTTTTCCTAGTGTAATATTAAACTCCCATGCTTTACCATGCCAATAAAATATGGTGTGTGTTCATGTTTGAAAATGAGAGGAGTGCTTGTACTGATGCTGCTGTAAGCTCTTGAAAGAGCATATAAATATGTGTGTGTAAGAGAATGCAATCAAGAATAAAAAGAAGAAAATGAAGGCGGCGGAAAAAAAGAAAAGAGAGTCAAGAGTCATTGAATTGAATTCCTCTGAAGCTGTTTTTGTGTGTATAAAAAGTCTGCTCGATTTTCCTGTGTATAATGATTAGGCTCACAAAAGAGTATGTGTTGAAAAGACAGAAGTATGATGCATGTGTTCAAGTTAGAAAAACGAGAGATGAGTGCTTGTTGCTGTAAGCTCTTGAAAGAGCATATAAACATATGAGAGTGCAATCAAAGAAAAAAGAGAGGGTTCAGCCAAAGATTTTCAAAGTTCAGCACATTGGAAGAGCAAGTCAGCAGTGCACAAAGTATGTTCAGCCCAAACAAATGAAATTTACTAATTTGAAGAAAGTGTGTCCAAGAAAGTGTCCAGAAGTCTGGAAACACTGAAACCGTTTTCGTGTGTATGAAAACTTTGCATCTTTATATCATTAACACCTGGACAAAAACGATCAATGTATCACATAAACCAACCAGTGTATCAGTTAGCATATATATTTCAGCGCATATATAATTTAGTATACGAACAGTTCTCTAACATCATGTCCAAAATCATATACAAACAATGAGAGAGAGGCCAAGATAATGAATAAAAATACTTTCTTGTTTAACAATCATAGGAAAATTATACTATATGGACTATTATATTACAATTTTCTTTAGGTCTAAATCCTAGATTCCAATTTCAATTTTGGTCTCAAAATTTTTGTTCTTAGTCACATTAAAGATAACGTCTTAAATACATGTGTATTCACTTCTAGTTTATCATCCATTCCCTAGGAGGTACAATTTTATTTCAGGAGCAAAATAAAGGTTAAATTCTCATCAAAAAAGACACAAAAATTGATGATTTCTCCCGCCTTGGCACAATGAGAAAAAAACTTTTCCATGGTCTATTTTTCAAGTGTAAAAAATTTGTCCAAAATGATTTAGAAAAACTATAGAGTTTATGAGCCAAATCAAGGTTAAATTCTCATCCTATTAACATTCTCATTCCAATAAAATAACCAAAAAATGCCGATGGCACCTGCCTCTTCACGACTTGAACCAAAACTGTTCTAGTCAATTTGACATGTAGAAAAATTGTCAAAAATATTTTCGTATGTGTACCAATTTTCTTTCAGGAGCCAAATCAATGTTAAATTCTCGTCGCCTGAACATTCTCATTACATAAAAGAACCAAATCCGGCCTCAGCACAATTCGAACCAAAATTTTTCCAGTCAAATTTCATGTGTATAAAAAACCATGCAAAATGGTTTCCTATGTATAAAAGTTATAGAGGCAAAGCAAAATTATCATCACCACCTGAACAAAAAAGATCAATTTATCACATAAACCAGCCAATGTATGTGAGCATATATATTTCAGCATACAAACTTTTTCCTAAACTCATGTCCAAAATCATATATGAAACGATTAGAGGAAAGCCAAGATAATGAACAAGTGCTTTCATTTTGTTAGCTATCTTTTAATTATCCCTTGAACAGCCTATCATCTATTCAATATGTTTGAATTTCAATCTAGTACTGTAGATACCGGTTTCGGCTTATGCCCATCGGTGCTGAGGGCTAGCCCCGTTTGCCAACAATAGGGCCCGACCAATGCTTTATCTAGTACTGTAGATACCGGTTTCGGCTTATGCCCATCGGTGGTGGGCTATCTTTGTTAGCTATCTTTTAATTATCCCTTGAACAGCCTATCATCTATTCAATATGTTTGAATTTCAATCTAGTACTGTAGATACCGGTTTCGGCTTATGCCCATCGGTGCTGAGGGCTAGCCCCGTTTGCCAACAATAGGGCCCGACCAATGCTTTATCTAGTACTGTAGATACCGGTTTCGGCTTATGCCCATCGGTGGTGGGGGCTAGCCCCGTTTGCCAACAATAGGGCCCGACCAATGCTTTAGCTAGACATAACATGCTAGAAGGGGGCATGTTGTGGGGAGCCCCCTGGCCCAGCTCGAGAAGTTGGCTCGACTCGGCACCAGCTCAGCCCGTACCTGTTTGCTGCAGTTCTCAAATAAAAAATCTCATGTTTATCAACAAGTATAATATGTACTTGAAGAGCAAAATCACATGTTTGCTCATTTTGCTTTCAAATGAAGAATCTCCTTGGCAGTTAGTTTCTGAAGGTAAACAATGCGACCATACAAAGGAATCAGTCAGTCGAGCAATTAAAACTTCCTAATGCTATTGTATCACAGATTTCAGATAATGCTCTCATGGAATATTTCATGTCGAATACCTTGCCGAAACCGATGTCTGGGCATTTGCTAAGGAAATCTGCATATTTGATCATAAACATACAACAATCACAACTGTTTATAAAAGCACACATAATTTTTAGAATATAAGTCACCTTAAAAGCAACACCGAAGGTGATCAGCTTAAAATAAGAGAGGAAGTTATAGCATTATTAATCCAAAATAATGCTTTTGTCAAAAGATTATGAAATAGATGTTCTCAATATGGAGATAATTTATAAACAATAGTCTGCAACAAATTTTGCGAACACGCACTGAATTTTCTGTTGAGGAATGCCTTGAACACATTCATGTTCCCAAGAATTTATGTCGATCGATTCTACAGTCTTGTCCTTTATTTCATCAATATAATATTTAGCCTGAGCATATAACAATGAATATTAGATAACCTTTAAGCATCCAAATATATATGATATGCATGCATTTGTTTTTTAACTCTAGATGTTGCGAATCCCAGGGATGATAGACCGTCATATAAGGAAATTTCAAAGATTTACAGTTCTGAAGTTAAAGGCCAATTTTCCAACTTCAAATGCTCTCAATGTTCTTTACACCCATGCATCTCAAATTTAAAACAAACGAAACATGAAAGGTTAAGCAGAACTCGCAGCACCCCACCATCCTCTACATCGAGTGAATCAAGATACTCGAATTTCTGATCTTTCCTATTAATAATAGCCAAGCGCCAGTGGTTTGGTTTGTGGATGGGTACAAATATCTGGGGGAATAGGTTGATTGACCAAAATGTAAACTATTTAAAATAAAGTGAAATAAAACAGAGACATGCATTTTTTGCAATAACATTTACTTTTTAAACATTCACGAAGGGTGTATCCCAATTTTTTACCCATCTTTGTACACCACTGAAATCGTAGCCATCAGCACCCGCAGTTAACAATGGAAAAAAATCAAACTTTAAAATTAAATTGCATAAACTCTGCACCTCTCAAGAAAATGAAAGGACCAATAAATCTGGATGACCCCCATGAAGATATATACATAATATTTGAATGACTGTAATCAAATGACCAAAATTTCTCAAGAAATCAGGAATAAAACAACAGTACAAAGAAGCTACTGCTTAAAATGACATAGGTCTTTATCTGGATGACACCTATAAATATATATGCATCTGTGTCTATCATTAAATGCATATTTGTTTAAGGTGATGAGAGAAACATGTAATCAACCTTTTTGTAAAAAAGGTACAGAAATAGTGGCACTTCGAAAAATTCTCAAGTTCTCTTTTTTCCCTCTCTTTAAGTTACAAATTTATCACCTACAAAAGAAGATAAAAGAAAGAACACACATAACTTATAAGAGTCCTAACATGTGTCTCACCTGAAAAATAATCAAGTGAATTCCAACATAAAACCATTAAATCATAAGAAAACCAAATGAAAATCATAAAACAATAAAATAAAAGCAGATGGTTGTTGCTGATTTGTAGGCAGGATTCATGATACTAACATTCTCGACCTCTCCTTCTGGAATATGTAATGTGAACAGATGGAACATGTGTACTGTCACATATGAATGTGCAGGCTGGTAATTGGCTTGAATATTTCTCGTCGCTTTTTGATCAGTCTTTTTCCAGAAGTTCACTTCACTAGAGAGTTTGTCTTCCCAATTCCTCCCTTTTGGCCCTAGACCTGCTGAAATTTTTTATCTTCCACATTTCCTCAACTGTTTGTATTTTAGCTACCAGTTGTTTAGGACTGGTGGAAGGACAGTGCCAAACAGATTCATTGAAATGTGTCAACGGTGTTTCCATGCATACCATTGCTAGTTGGTGATTATGATTAACAGGCAAATTACTAATGCAACCGTAGGACATCCATGCAACCTATAAAAAATTTGGATGATCAAACATTAAAAAATGCAACTAACGAAGGGAAAATTTAGCGAGAGAGATAAACTCACATCTGCATCGCTCAGATTGCTTAATATGCTCCTGACGCTTATTAATTTTGCAGATCTTTTTGTTAAATTGGCTGCATGGTGTTAGCACATTTGACCATTCCAAGATAAGAGGTAATTGAGGTTGAAGCTCCGATTCTTTCAAATCGAATGTCTCTTTAAGCTTGTGAACATGCAGTAATATAAAAATCTGAAATTTGTAAAGAATTAATCAATGCAAAAAGTAACAATTGAATGCATAAAAAAAATATGAAATGCAGAAGTTAAAAAATTTACATGTAGCACTGACAAGCTACCTGAAGGAATGTTTGTTTTATTCATTTGAAAAGTGCTTACCCCGGTGGAAGTTAGCTAGAAGGGCATCACCCCATGCATATGATCCGACTTCATTTATATCCCTTAACAACAGTAAATATATTATCAAAGCCTCACCAGACGTTGAATCGGATTCAATGAAGCACACTATTAAAAATAAAATATATGTCCTGACATACTTGTCCAAGTCCTCATTAGATAGACCATCATGAACATCAGAAAATCTGCTTTTCAGTTACTTTAGAAAAACAGCTGATTTATCTTTCCTCGGTGCTCGCTTACTTATGGTTTTTGAAATAAAATTTTCTCCAAGAAGCTTCTCACAGAGAGAACCTGGGTCGTTTACATCTATACCAGTAACATGCTTGTTATTGATTGACAAAACAGTTATAAAATATATACCTCAAGGCCCAGATGTAACTGAGTCACTGAGTTAAATTTAAAAAAGGGTTTATATGTACCATTATAGGATTCCAAAACTGTATCTATAAGAAGAATAGAACATCTAAATTCAGACATCTTATTCAGATTTTCAAATCCTGCACCAACCAGACGATCAATGACCTTTTGGTGAGGATTCCATGATTTCAGTGTTTTAATAGTTATCCTCCGCTGAAAAAATAAACATATCACTTGCTAATTCCACCGGGGGTACATGATTTGAAAATCTATATTAGATGTCTAAATTCAAATGTTCTAGTCTTCTTATAGATACAGTTTTGGAATCCTATAATGGTACAAATAACCCCTTTTTTGAATTTAACTCAGTGACTCAGTTACATCTGGGCCTTGAGGATATATATTTTATAACTGTTTTGCCAATCAATGGCAAGCCTGTTACTGGTATAGATGTAAACGACCCGGGTTCTCTCTACGAGGACCTTCTTGGAGAAAATTTAATATCAAAAATCATGAGTAAGAGATCACTGGGGAAAGATAAATCAGCTGTTTCTCTAAAGGAACTGAAAAGCAGATTTTCTGATGTTCCTGATGGTCTATCTAATGAGGCTTGGACAAGTATGTCGGGACATATATTTTATTTTTAATAGGGTGCTTCATTGAGCCCGCTTCAACGTCTGGTGAGGCTTTGACAATATATTTACTATTGTTAAGGGATCTAAACAAAGTCGCATCATATACATGGGGTGCTGCCCTTCTAGCTAACTTCCACCGGGGGTAAGCACTTTTCAAATGAATAAAACAAACATTC
The DNA here is from genome assembly GCA_030789695.1 of Scilla litardierei. NCBI lineage: Eukaryota > Viridiplantae > Streptophyta > Magnoliopsida > Asparagales > Asparagaceae > Scilla > Scilla litardierei. The sequence goes on from CM061142.1 coordinate 745,437,890, forward strand.
CGTCAGGTAGCTTGTCAGTGCTACATGTAAAATTTTAAACGTCTGCATGTCTTATTTTTTGATGCATTCAATTGTTACTTTTTGCATTGATTAATTCTTTACAAATTTCATATTTTTATATTACTGCATGTTCGTAAGCTTCGAGAGACATTCGATTTGAAAGAATCGGAGCTTCAACTTCAATTTCCTCTTATCTTGGAATGGTCAAATGTGCTAACACCATGCAGCCAATTTACCAAAAAATCTGCAAAATTAATAAGCATCAGGAGCATATTAAGCAATCCGAGTGATGCAAATGTGAGTTTATCTCTCTCTATAAGTTTTCCCTTCGTTAGTTGCATTTTTAATGTTTGATCATCCAAATTTTTTATAGGTTGCATGGATGCCCTACGATGGCATTAGTAATTTGCCAGTTGATCATAATCACCAACTAGCAATGGCATTCATTGAAACACCGTTGATACATTTCAATGAATCTGTTTGGCACTGTCCTTCCACCAGTCCTAAACAACTGGTGGCTAAAATAGAGACGGTTGAGGAAAAGTGGAAAATAAAAATTTTCAGCAAGTTTGGGCCAAAAGGGAGGAATTGGGAAGACATCATCTCCAGTGAAGTGAACTTATGGAAAATGACTGCAAAAAGCGACGAGAAATATTCAAGCCAATTACCATCATGGCCATTCATATGTTGCCAGTACACCTGTTCCATCTGTTCCCATTACATATTCTAGAAGGAGACGCCGAGAGTGTTAGTGTCATCAATCACTGCCTTATAAAATCAGCAACAACCATCTGTTTTTATTTTATTGTTTTATGATTTTCATTTGGTTTTCTTATGATTTAATGGGTTTTTGTTGGAATTCACTTGATTATTTTCCAGGTGAGACACATGTTAGGACCCTATGTGAAGCTGAACTTGTTATTTTCCAGGTGAGACTGAAGCTCCTCCATGTAATACTGAAGATGGTCAACCAAGACCGAAACGTAAAAAAAACTTCCACCGTGGATGAAGGACTCTGTTGGTTTACTCTCAATTTATAAAAGAAGGCAAACGAATGAATCGTTTGATATTCTTACGCATGCGGAAGAGAAAGAAATTAAAAATGCATTTAAAGTCGACATGTAGGACTTAAATCATATTACATGGTGCATTTCTGTATTTTCTTAAGACCGCAACTTACTGGGAGTTTGCTATAGGAGTACGGTCGTGGTTACTCACATAGAAGCTGACATAAAGATCACTGGAGAAAAGTTTCATTGCCTTAAACCAAGATGATGGTTGAATGATGAGGTGCTTTTCAACTTATATTTGATTTTTACTATGATATTTTAGTTGGACCAGGTTGAATTTTTGAAATCCGGTATTGTAGATCATGTGTGTGTTATGTTTCTTACAAGGTATGTGTGTTCTTTCTTTTATCTTTTTTTGTAGGCAATAAATCTGTACCTTTGCTTGCTTAAAGAGAGGGAAAAAGAGAACCTGAAAATTTTCCGAAGTGCTACTATTTCTGTACCTTTTTTACAAAAAGGTTGATTACATGTTTCTCTCATCAACTTAAACTAATATGTATTTAATGATAGACACCGATGCATATATCTTCATGGGTGTCTTTATAAGTAGTAGTTTCTTCGTACTGTTGTTTTATTCCTAATTTCATGAGAAATTTTGGTCATTTGATGACAGTCATTCAAATATTATGCATATATCTTCATGGGTGTCATCCAGATTTATTGGTCCTTTCATTTTCTTGAGGTGCAGATTTTATGCAGTTTAACTTTAAGTTTGATTTTTTTCCATTCAATTAACTGATGGCTACGATTTCAGTAGTGTACAAAGATGGGTAAAAAATTGGGATACACCCTTCGTGAATGTGAAAAAGTAAATTTGATTTCAAAAAATGCATGTCTCTGTTTTATTTCACTTTATTTTAAATAGTTCACATTTTGGTCAATCAACCTATTTCCCCAAATATTTGTTCACATCCACAAACCAAACCACCGGTGCTGGGCTATTATTAATAAGAAAGATCAGAAATTCGAGTATCTTGATTCACTTGGTGTAGAGGATGGTGGCGTGCTGCGAGTTCTAGTAAATCTTTCTTGTTTCGTTTGTTTTAAATTTGAGAGCATTTAAAGCTGAGAGCATTTAAAGTTGAAAAATTGGCCTTTAATTGCATAACTGTAAAATCTTTGAAATTTCCTTCTATGACGGTCTATCATCCCTGTGATTCGCAACATTTAGAGTTAAAAAACAAATGCATGCATAGAATATATATTTGGATGCTTAAAGGTTATCTAATAATATTCATTGTTATGTGCTCAGGCTAAATATTATTTAAGGACATGTTCTCTGTGATCCCTTTATGTCTTTAAGGACAAGACTGAAATAAATATTATGTTCTCATTGATATATACCAAAAACTCATCAACACAAAAAATCTTAGTTGACTAAAGGAACGAGAATCCAATATCAACATTTCAAAAAAAAATGGAAAAATGTCTCACATCACATTGTGTACATAATAGAACATAGAGAGACACAATTTCACATTTTACACACAATCATCATAAAAATGAGACACAATGTGAAGCAGCATATAATAAAGTAAAAGCATCATCACATACATACATACATATATATATATAATCAAAAGATACAAGGAGTACAAAAGAGAACATCAACTCCATGTACATCAAAAATATGATCATCATACATACATCATCATCCATCAGTACAATCAAAAATCAAAATACAGACAGACACTCAAACTCTCAACCCTAACAAAATAAATCTAGGTTTAAGCGTGAGAAGTCTCCGCGAAGCGTTAATCCAAATCAGCAGCAGAGGAGTGAACGGGAGTAGCCAACTCAACTCGGAACTCCTGGGCCTCTGGATCATTAGGAATATCCTCGGGAAGAGGAGCAGCAGCAACAGTAGTGGAGACATCCTAAAGAGCCGGAGAAGCAACCGGCTCAGAAGCAGTGTCAACTGTAGGCTCATGAAGCTCAGTGATGACCGGAGGAGGTTCATTCACGAGGCTGAGAAGGCTGAGGTGAAGATACAAAAGACCTGAGCAGGGAATGGAATGCCATGATGCTGGAACATCAGATGGAACAACTCATAAAGACCAGAAACCTTCTCGTCCAACAGATCACGAAAGGGTGCAGCAGATGAAGAGGGCTAATCAGTGGGTGGAACGGTGGATGAAGACGGAGCTCAAAAAGACTGCCTCTTCTTTTATGCCGTCTGCAGAGCCGAAGAAGACTTCGATTTAGCAGAACCATCAAGAAGAGGGCCATGGGGCATGTGCTTATATGGAGACAGATCGATCTCGAAATGACAAAAGACTAGAGTGAGGAGTCCTCCATATGGAATGTGAGAGGAGGCAGTAGTGAACTCGACCTTGTCCATCAGATCAAGGAGGACCCCGGCCCAGTTCACAGACAGGCCAGAGAAAATGACGTACATGCAGCGAAGGATTTCCTGAGAAGGCTGATCAGAGGAGCCATATTTCGGCAAGATGTTGGACTTCACCACTAGGTGAACATCTCAACCTCTAGCAGAAAACGGAATCCCCGACGCCAGATGAGAGATATAAAGGGATCACAGAGAACATGTCCTTAAAGACAGTCTAGTCTGATCAAGATCTGCAACGTCTGAGAGTGAAATATCAGCGGGTACAAGGAGCCAGTGGAGGGAATCCTAAGAATGGGTCGTAGGAGAGTAGGGTCAAGCCGAATACGAGTCTCCTGAACAACGGTGTCAATGGCACCCGTGGCAGCGTATTCACCGCGAATGTGGTTGGCATAAAATAGCTTGAGAAGGAATAGTTAGGGGAGTCGACATGAGAGAATCGAAACAAATCGACCAAATGGTCAACGTGAGGATATCGGATAGTCTCTCGCGGTGAAGGCCTGAAAAACAATGAATCGTTCACGGAGGAGCGTGATCCCAAGCATAGCATGAAATTTTGCCAAACAAGAATCATCTTGGCAAATGGGGATAAGAGGATCAGCAATAAGAGGCCTGGGTGGATTTTGGCCTTGGGTTGTAGCGATAATAGTCTCGGGATGGGTGTCAATAGCCACATGCGTGGAATCAGACTCAGCGATAGGCTCATTGATGCGAACACCAATGAGTCTACGCTGACGCTTCTGAAAAGGCTCAACGAAGGCTTCTTCTTCGGTGGAAGAAGAAGTGGAGTAGGAAGTATCCGAAACATCGGAGTGCGGTTACGGAAATTTAGTGCGGGCTCTACAGGGTTTCTTGGGTTCGGCATCACTGGGTTTAGGGTTCCTATGCTTCCTAGGAACAATGGCTTTCCCTTTGGTCTTGGGAGGAGCCATCGCACGAATCAAGAGACAAACAATAAAATTAGAGCACGAACGAACGAAAAAGGAGAGATATACCAAATCTGCGACGATTGATGGGGTAGGAAAGACCCAAACTCTCAATCGAGTGATCGGGGAGAGAGATTTTGATGAGGATCTTTGAATCGACAAGGAAGACAAAGAAACGGTTAGAGTTCGAAGGAGGAAGTCGAGGGAAGTCGAATGGATGAGATAGAAAAGATCGACGGCCTCATGTATAAAAGATGGGGTCAAATGAATCTGGGCCGTTGGATCGTCAGATCGACAGCTCAGATCGAGTTAACGAACCTCCACTGAAGTGGACAGTCGACTGGCCGAAAAGATAATGATCTGACTTGGGTAGACAGACAGTCGCCTGTTGAGTAACTCACAGTTACCTGGCAAGTTGACAGTCGACTGTAAATCACACAATAGTCGCCTGACAGAGGGTCAAAAATATGATGAATAAACAGAGTCTCAAGATTAGGACAGACGCCTGAAGAACAACTTGCAGTCGCGTGTCGGAGAGACAGTCGACTGGAAAAAGTTCACCAGTCTTCTGTGCGAAAAATTTAGACTAAAAATTAGAGCTGGCATGCGACTGTCGAAGGAATGACAGTCGTCTGTCCTGGTCCAAAAATGTACAGAGAGGTTGAAATCCAAAGGATTGAGACAACTCACCCTAAGACCGATACTCTAACAAATACTCTAATCATGAAATCATTATCAAAATATTATAGATTAACATACAAATCACGTATATTAATTCAAATAATCGAAATCTTAAATACATCTCTTGAAAAATATATGAAAAACATATGAAAAACATATAAGATATCAAAACAAGAGAAGTAAAATGATGACATGAGTTCAAGGCATGTGTTACGACCTCAAGATCGCCCAGACGATCTAAGCCCACTTGTTCAAGGCACATGTCTTGGCCCGCCGAATCACCATAATGATGCCTAGTTCGTTGAAGCTCGCCGAGGTCCGAGGAAGCTCGCCAAATGGAATGACAAGCTCACCATCAGAATCAGAAGAGTCCTCCAGCAGATCGCACAAGTCACCTCGCCTGCAAGAAGCTCGCCCTGCCGCTGCTCACCTACCAAGCTCGTCCCAGGAGGAAGACGACACGCCACTAGCAGTTCCACTACAGACAAGCCTGACAAAAGTGCACCTGGTCGCTTCGTCGTCTGACGGCCTGACAAAAGCACGTCTAGCCGTTTCGTCGCCAGACAGCCTGACAAAACCGCCACCTGACATTTACGGCTCTGACCGCCTGACAAAAGCACGTCTGATACGTTCGGCCCTGAGGCCAACGGTCGGATCCCTGACACCCCGGCCCTGCCAGCTCAGCCGAAGCAACCACTCTAGCAGCCTATAAATACCCCTTCTCCTCCAACGAGAAAGGGATGGGTTAGATGAATTAGTAACAAATTCATAACACCTAATTAGGGCTGTTGACGAACAGAACGTTCGACGAACTACTCGTGAACAAGCTCGGTACATGTTCGTTTACGTTCGTTCGAGAAGCTTAATGAACAAGCTTGAACAGATTTTTAGAGCTCGGTTAGTAAACGAACAGAGCTTGAACATAACTATGTTCGTTTATTTATGTTCATGAATAAGCTCGTTAAGTGTTTGTGAACAAGCTCATGAACAAACTCGCTAAGTGTTCGTGAACAAGATCGTTAAGTGTTCGTGAACAAGCTCGTTAAGTGATGTTTGTGAACAAGCGCGTTAAGTGTTCGTGAACAGCCTCGTTAAGTGATGTTCGTGAATAAGCTCGTTAAGTGTTCGTGAACAAGGGCTTGAGTGAACTAAAATAAAAATTAAACACTCACCTCCTCAAATTGAATTAAACACATCCACCTCTTCACCTTCCCAGCTTCCCACTCCTAGACTCACAGGCTCCCAGCTCTCTTTTGGTCCATTTCCATTGTTCGTTCGTTTGTTTGCAAATCTGTTCATGAACAAGATTGATTGTGTATTCGTTAACACGTTCCCGAACATGTTCACGAACAAGCTCGATAAGTCTTGTTAATGAACAGAACGTTCGTTCGGTAAGCTCGGTTTACGTTCGTTTATGTTCATTTACGTTCGTTCGGTAAGCTTAACAAACAAGCTTGAACATGTTTTTAGAGCTCGGTTAGTAAACGAACAGAGCTTGAACATGGATTTTGTTCATGAACAAAACCAAGCACACTGTTCAAGCTCGTTCAAGCTCGTTCGTCAACAGCCCTACACCTAATATCTTCCTCATATTCGTGCTTTCTAACTAGTCCGCCACGCAAGCGCCGATCTGCCTCCAAGATCGCCCTTCGTGTCCGACAACCTTCTTCAGTCATCTATTGACTTAAGCATCGGAGGGGCTACGGGCAGAAAGCCGGCCCGGCCTTTCTGATGAGTTGTCCATCTTGTAGGAAGTTCACCTTGCTGCTACCGGATGAGCATCCCGGGTCATCCTCCATCAAAGATCGAGCTTCCTTCACCAACCAGCGGACGATCTTCCCCTTCCGGTGGGCGACCTCGAGAACCTCATTCTCGAATCATCCTCAGACCAAAGTCAACCTCGTCTTCCCCCCTTGGTTTCCCACATCAATACAAATTCAGTGTTAGCGGATTTACCCCGCAAAATTTGGTGGCGTCTGTGGGAACTTAGGGTCACACCCATGTCAAACCCCACACAGTTCAATCCCAGCTCCGACAGGGGCAAACAGCCCATGGAGGATGAACCACATCCTCTCGGAGGGGCCCCCTGGTAGATGTACCCCCTGAGGGGACGACGGAGGCTATCCACGCCTCGGCCCGAGCTGTTCACCAAGGCTTTGAATCCTTTACGAAGATGATGAATGATTGGGGCTCGGGTGGGGCCGGGACGTCCACCATCCCCATGCACCCCTGAACGTGAGGCGCAGCCTTCACCCTCAGATTGAAGCAGAAGCAGCCGCCCGACAGAAGGGGCTCAATGAAGAGGTAGTGGCCCAACAGAGACTCCTCGATGTGGAGATGGAGGAGGCCGCTTGTCAGAAGCAACTCGAAGAAGAAGCTGCTGTCCAACCAAGGCAGCTTGACGATGAAGCGGAGGCCGTCGCTGAACAAACTCGGATCGATGAAGAAATCACGCGTCGACAGCCGCGATTCATCATCGCTGCGAGAGAGAGACTTCGGAAGCAGAGCCGCAGGGTCCTGGAGGCGTCACCTCCAAATCAATGGCACACCTGTAGTCCACCGCCGGTGGATATCTCACCGCTCGGAGGGGGCCCGGGATTGGCTCGCCCACCTCCCTGGTATGTTGGTCATCGACGACGAGGCCACGATCGAAGCAGGACCCTCCCCCCGAGGAGGGGGAGGGACGCTGCTGAACACCAAGGTGGTTCATCCGACGACTCCAGCGATGGAGGGGACGGCCGCATCAGCCCCTGAAGACCGCCGAAGCGCCTACGCAAGTCACCTGTATGACCCCTCCACCCAGAAGCGGCTAATCCCCTGGCTAGACGGGTGACCGCGGCCCGGGTCCCTCGTAGGTTCAAGCTTCCTTAGCTTGAACTAAATGACGGCGCGGGGGATCTTATCGAGCATGTACATCGATACAGAGGGGCCATGGAGATTCAAGGTGCGGATGATCCGCTCCCATGCCGAGGCTTCCAGATGACTTTGAAGAAGTCGGCACTAGAGTGGTACAACAGCTTGCTCACCCGCTCTATCGAATTCTTCGACGACCTATCCCATAAGTTCTGCCAGCAGTTCAGGGCAAGACACAGAAGGAAGAAACCGGCGGACTATCTATTCTCGATAGTCCGGAAAGAAGGGGGGACGTTCTTGCATCGCTTCCAGGAAGAAAGGCTTAGCGTGGCAAGCTGTGGAGATGAGGTCGCCATGGCGGCCTTCAAAAAGGGGCTGACCAATCGGAGCGTGCATAAGTCGCTCCTCCAAGATCCGCCCGCCGATCTGGATGCCCTCTTTGGACGCTCTCAGAGTAAAGAAGGTGGCCGCCCCAGATGGGGACGTCCCACAGCGAGCGACGGCCTGATGGTCGATCAAGGCAAGATGACTGCTCTCGAGGGCGCGACCAACTCGGAAACCAGTGGTGGGATTACGGAGGCCGTCGACCTCAAGATCGCACCGGGCCAGCGCGAGGGTTCGCCACACCCAGGGAGCCCCCGCCAGCGATCGGCGTGACCGAAGGGCTGCAACAGGACCACTACACACAGCTCAACACCCCCGTGGTCGAAGTATTGGCAGCAGCAATGAGAGCCGGGCTTCTCGAGACCCTCCTTAGGGGAGGACGGTCCCAACCACGAGGGATCAACAGAAATACGGTCGTGATCACGGGCATGATACCGACGAGTGTGTCACTCTGAAGAGTGATATTGAGTGGTTGATCCAGGAAGGCCATCTTCTAGGCTTCGTGGAGGGGAGGCAGGCCCGTGATGAGAGAGCGCCCCGGGAGCGCAATGGCCCAACCGGCCCTAGAGCACTGAGCGAGATGCTCCTCGCCAGCCCAGAGCGATCATGCGCATTGACGTGATATGTGGTGGGTCGTCCTCGGGTGGCGCATCATCTTCAGCCGAAAAGGCGTACGTCCGGCAGGTGATGACGACGTGCGTGGGCGACGAAGCGAAGTGAAGGAGGGTAGCTCTGCCCCATCTCATTCTCAGACAACGACCTGGAGGGGGTCGAACTACCTCATGATGACGCCATCGTCATCGAAGCGCAGATTGGAACGGCCATAGTCAGCCGTCTCTTAATCGACACCGGGAGCTCGTGCGACATTCTTTTATGTCGACGATCCAGAAGATGTGGCTGAAGCATGCCGACCTGAGGCCGTGTACGGGTCCGATTATTGGCTTCACCGGCCACTCGGCACCCATCACCGGAGTCATCACCCGGCCAATGTCTTTGAGGGAAGAGCCAAGGGTCGTCACTCGGATGACACAGTTCGTTGTCGTCGACATCGCCTCAGCATACAACGGCATCATTGGGCACCCATTCATGACTGCCGTCGAAGCTCTCCCCTCTACACCAAATGATCAAGTTCCAGACTCTGCAGGGGGTTAGACAGGTAGGAAGGATCCAAAGACTGTCCCAGAGTTTCTACGTCGGCTCCACCAAACACGAAGTGCCCGAGCAAGCCCATCTGGTCGAACTCGGCAATCATCAGGAGGACGTCAGCGATCAACCAGGGAAGGCGGCAAGCTAGCCTGCCACAAGGACAATGAGCTTTTACTCCCATGCTATCTACAGTTTTGTAAATATAACTATCATTTTCCTCGCATTTTCTTAAATATCGCCAACTCCGTTTGAAAATTTCAGCTTTCAAATATTCTCAAACTCCGGGGCATGCTGACGAGCTTTGCCCCCGATAGGATCGCCGGTGGGTTAAGGAACGAGCTATGGCTTGTACCCTCCCCTCCCTCAACTTCAGGGCAAGCTTGCCGGCTTTGCCCTCGATAGTGTCGCCTGGTGGGACAAGAAACAAGCGACGGCTCGCACCCTTTCCATCCCTCAACTCCGGGGCAAGCTTACGAGCTTCACCCCCGATACCCCGGGTGGGTTAAGGACCGAGCTAAGGCTCGCACCCTCTCCATCCCTTAACTCCGGGGCAAGTTGATAAGCTTCGCCCTCGATAGGATCGCCGGTGGGTTAAGGAACGTGCTCCGGCTTGCACACTCCCCTTCCTCAACTCCGTGGCAAGCGGACGGCTTTGTCCTCAATAGTGTCGCCTGGTGGGACAAGGAACGAGCATCGGCTCGCACCCTCCTCATCCCTCAACTCCGGGGCAAGCTTATGAGCTTCGCCCCGGATAGGCTCCGGGTGGGTTAAGGACAGAGCTACGGCTCGTACCCTTCCCATACCTCAATTTTGGGACATGCTGACGAGCTTCGCCCTCGATAGGATCGCCGGTGGGTTAAGGAACGAGCTCCGGCTCGCACCCTTTCATCCCTCAACTCCGGGACAAGCTTGACGGCTTCGCCCTCGATAGTGTCACCGGGTGGGACAAGAAACGAGCGACGGCTCGCATCCTCCCCATCCCTCAACTCCGGGGCAAGCTTACGAGCTTTACCCCCGATAGGCTCCGGGTGGGTTAAGGACGGAGCTAAGGCTCGCACCCTCCCCATCCCTCAACTCCGGAGAAAGCTTACGAGCTTCGTCCCGATAGGCTCTGGGTGGGTTAAGGACCGAGCTACGGCTTGCACCCTCCCCCATCCCTCAACTCCGGGGCAGGCTAACGAGCTTCGCCCTCGATAGGATCGCCGGTGGGTTAAGGAACGAGCTCCAGCTCGCACCCTACCATCCCTCAACTCCGGGACAAGTTTGATGGCTTCGCGCTCGATAGTGTTATCGGGTGAGACAAGGAATGAGCGATGGCTCGCACCCTCCCCATCCCTCAACTCCGGGATAGGCTGACGAGCTTCGCCCTCATTAGGATCATCGGTGGGTTAAGAAACGAGCAACGGCTCGCACCCTCCCCTTCCTCAACTCCGAGGCAAGCTTGACGGCTTCACCCTCGATAGTATCGTCGGGTGGGACAAGGAACGAGTGACGGCTCGCACCCTTTCCATCCCTCAACTCCGGGGCAAGCATACGAGCTTCGCCCTCGAAAGGCGCCAACTTCATAACATTCCACTTCTCTGAAGCCTCCAAGAGAAAAGTTGGGGGCATACACATGGAAGCAAAAGCGACGAACAACACAAACACAAAAGACAAACAACGCGAACCAACTACCTAAGGTATATTTCATTAAAGCTGAAATTTAAACATTTACATCAAAACTTCCTACAATAGGTCTGGTGTACGGCCCCCAGACCGGCCCCACCGATATAACCACACCCCAAAGATTAAGAAGAGGCAGCCCCTCCCCCGGAGCATCTACTTCCTCCTCGTAGTCGGAGACCACCGTCAGCTTGGAGAAGTCTATCTCCAAGGAAACATCTTCACCAGCCGCGCTTCCACCCTCCTGAAGCCTGCCTGCATCCCTTCCTCCACGCCATCTGCCCTCATTGACCTCTCATCATGGGGAGGTACTCCTCTTGGTATTTGCGGATGGCCCCAGCCCTCTCGACCTCCAGATCAATCATCGTCAGCACTGCCACCTCCCGCTTCAGAACGACGATCTCCTTCCCCTTGGCCTCCATCTCCACGGAATGTTCGTTCAGAGCGGCTACCCTCCAAGTCTCCTCCTCCCGAAGCAGCCGCTCCTCCCACTTCTCGGTCTCCACCCGCTGGGTCCTATACCACCCCTGGAGCTGCTCCAGCTGGTCCTTCCTATATTGCAGCTTCTCAACGACCCCTCCGAATTGGGCCTCCAACGCCCGCAGTTTGCCATTGGCTGTCTCGAGATCAGCCTTCTCATAGTTCGCCTTGAGCATGTTCAAGGCGGTACGACGATGCAAGGACACCATTGTTACGACTACCTACAGGATAAATAGAAACATAAGCACTCGAAAAACAAGAGAGACATGTAGCATAGAGAAGAGAGAGCGGCAAACCTGCATATATGCCAGATCGCCGTATCGCAGAGGCGCTCTGGACCAACTTCGGCGAGGGATGCCCGATCCCTCGGCAGCAGGCTGTTCTCTGCCAGGCGAGCTGCGACGCCGACATCATCAAACACCGACTCCATGTTGCCCACCGGGTAGCTCGTCTTGAAGAGCTCCTTCGAGATGGCATGGACTTCGGCCTTTGTCGCCTTGAAGCAGGCGAGCATAGGCTCAAAACTCGAATGCCCACACGCCCCCTGCTCCCAAGGAGGACACTCATACGGCCAGCGCTCGATCGAAACCCTGCCATGCCAGCCCGTGCCGTGGTGGGACCTTCAGCTGCCGAGCTTCGGGGCATCATCTCTCCCTCACTAGTACCATGATCGACAGAGCCACCCGGTGCCGCCTCACCAACAGTGGGGCGAGGAATGCTCGCCATAGACATTTCCCTCGCCCTCTTGGTGCGTTCGTCCCTCTCATCCCCGATGACAACCCTGACGCCCCTCTTCTGCCTCGACTCCCTCGACGAGTCCTACGTCACCACCTTTTTGCCCTTCTCCATGGCAGAAGGCTTCTCGATCGCCGGCTCTGAGGTCGTTGGCTCCCTAGCCCTCCTCATCAGTTCTTCCCGCGAAAGAATCATGGCTGACCTGCAAAGAGAACAAAGATCAGGGTGAGTGCATATGGAGAAGGTCACGAAGATCGCAATACATTCGGACCGGAAATTTTGGGCAAACTGGCCGCCCTTGATCAAATACGCGAACTTCCGGATCACCTCAGGGATCTCCTCCAATGCCTGAGAGTTCTCCAGGTCCTACCCCGCCAAGGGTTTTCCCATATTCACTGAGGGATTCAGCGTCCCCCAGTTCGACTTCAACACCGAGCCCGCCGGTATCGTGACAAAAACGAACCTCTCTTCCCATTCTTCCCCCTCGTTCGGCACCTTAAGGATGAGAGGTCGGCCCTTCCTCGCAAGAACAGAGTGGTACACACCTCCTTCTTTCCTCTCCACGAAGTAATGCTGGAAATGCTCGGACTTAGCCCACTGATGGTGCAGAGGACGACGAAGCCCACCATTGAGCCGATGGAGTCCGGCGTTAGTTGGCAGAGAGGAAGTTCGAGGAAGTTTAGCAGGTGGAGGAGGTGGGGGTTGAGCGAAAACCGCAGGCCGAGTTTGAAGGCCGCGCCATAGCCGACTTTGTTGTCTCGTAGCGAGCAAACCCTCTCATGGGGTTCGGGAAGGCGAACTGCGCACGGTGGTCGAATGAAGTTGGAACGGATCTTGGAGAGGTTAATGGTGTTGGTCTTACACATGATGCTCCTAACCCTCACCGGAACCATACCACTGGCTCTGCCAAAGCCCGATCCGAGCCCTCGCTCTCTCTCCTCTCAGGCCTTCCAGCACTTCACTCAACGTTCGAATCAAGAGATGAAGAAGCGGAAGCCATTGACAGATGGAGAAATTACCTAGAAGGGAAGAAGACCACCGGAGCTCCGATAAGAGAGGACTGACGGCGGGAACCCTCGAGAGCAAAGAAGAGAAGCAGAGGAACCATTTCGAATTCAAATGAAAAAGATCTCAACCATTCCCCCTCTCCTTGTTTTATAATGGGCAACGGCCAATCTCGACCGTCGGAGACGCGCCACGTGGTGAGATCAGGGGCGAATGCGCCACCTCAACTTCCCCCCGACCGTGCATGGTACGTGCCAAGCAACGAGTGGTGAAGACGCTTCGATATCCCCCGGCTACCGAATCGTCATGATGCCCTCTGAGATTCGGCGGTCGACTCGCATTTAATGCTACAGCTGTCATCCATTGGAGTGAAGTGCATCATTCGAGCCGATCCGGGCTTCTCGTATCGAACTCGACTGACGGAGGCAATTGTTACAACCTCAAAATCGCCCAGACGATCTAAGCCCACTTGTTCAAGGCTCGTGTCTTGGCCCGCCAAATCTCCATAATGATGCCTAGTTTGCTGAAGCTCGTCGAGGTCCGAGGAAGCTTGCCAAATGGAACGACAAGTTCACCATCAGAATCAGAAGAGTCCTCCAGCAGATCGCACAAGTCACCTCGCCCGCAAGAAGCTCGCCCTGACGCCGCTCACCTACCAAGCTCGCCCCAGGAGGAAGACGACACGTCACTAGCAGTTCCACTACAGACAAGCCTGACAAAAGTGCACCTGGCCGCTTCGCCACCTGATGGCCTGACAAAAGCACGTCTAGCCGTTTCGTCGTCAGACAGCCTGACAAAACCGCCACCTGACATTTATGGCTCTGACCGCCTGACAAAAGCACATCTGACATGTTCAGCCCTGATGCCAACGGTCGGATCCCTGACATCGCGGACCCGCTAGCTCAGCAGAAGCAACCGACTCCAACAGCCTATAAATACTCCTCCAACGAAAAAGGGGTGTGTTGGATGAATTGGTAACAAATTCCTAACTCATAATATCTTCCACATATTCGGGCTTTCCATAACTAGTCCGCCACGCAAGCACCGATCTGCCTCCAAGATCGCTCTTCGTGTCAGACAACCTTTCTTCAGTCATCTATTAACTTAAGCATTGGAGGGGTTGCGGGCTGAAAGCCGGCCCGGCCTTTCTAACGAGTTGTCCCTCTTGTAGGAAGTTCACCTTGCTGTCATCGGACAAGCGTCCCGTGGAACGAGCTTCCTTCACCAAACAGCGGGCGACCTTCCCCTTCCAGCGGGCGACCTCGAGAACCTCATCCTCGAATCATCCTCGGACCAATGTCAACCTCGTTTTTCCCCCCAAAACTTGTAACCATCAGGCCCTTAGTTCCCCACATCAATACAAATTCAGTGTTAGCGGATTTACCCCGTAACAGCATGATATAACATAAAAGTATGAACTTCTATAATTCAGATTCACCCATAATCCTTAATTCTCCACGCAACTTCACAAATGAATCTTCTTCAAGAGGTTTAGTGAAGATGTCGGCAATTTGTTTTTGGGTTTCAATGTACTCTAAAATGATGTCCTTCTTAGCTACATGATCATTAATAAAATGGTGTCTCACATCTATATGTTTGGTACGGAGTGATATACCGGTTTCTTGGAAGGACAAATTGCACTGTGGTTATCAATCATGATAGGACAAGTATCACAACTGACACCACAGTCTTTGAGTGTGTATCTCATCTAAAGAACTTGTATATGCAAGACCCGCGGCAATATATTCCGCTTTAGTCGTGGACAATGATACCGAGTTCTGTTTCTTAGAAAACCAAGAAACTAAGGAATTTCCTAGAAAATGGCAAGTGTCGATAGTACTCTTCCTATCGGATTTGCATCCGGCAAAGTCAGCATCACTATATGAGATTAGCTCATATGTGCTAGACTTAGAGTAAAGTAACCCATAATCTAGTAAATGATTGAGATAACAAAAAATTCGTTTAACCGCAATTAAGTGTGACTCCTTAGGTCTAACTTGATGATATCTAGCACAAAGACATACAGAGAACATGATATTGGGCCTACTAGCGGTTAAGTAAAGTAAGCTACCAATCATGCCTCGATATAGATGAACGTCTACATCTTTTCCGTTCTCATCCTTGTGTAGATGGGGAGTCTGTTTGCTTGAAGAAGATTACATTCCGAATCGCTTGATAAGCTTCCCGGGGTACTTTGTTTGATGTATGCAAGTTTCATCCTTCATTTTCCAAATTTGTAGTCCAAGTAGTTGAGCTCACCCATTGGCTCATTTCCAACTCATCCTTCATATACTTAGAAAATTCTTTGCAAAGATTAAAGTTAGTAGAACCAAATATTATATTGTCTACATAAACTTGAATTAAAAGGATGTCATTTTCATAATCTTTAATGAAAAGAGTTGATCAACTTCACCCATTTTAAAACCTAAATCCAAAAGAAAGGTTTTGAGTCGATCATACCAAGCTCTAGGAGCTTGTCTCAACTCATATAACACTTTCTTAAGTTTGAAAACATGGTTTGAAAATTTTTCATGAATGAAACCGGGTGGTTGAGAAACATAAACTTCTTCATTAACAATACCATTTAAAATGTACTTTTAACATCAATTTGAAATAATTTAAAATTTTTATGTGATGCAAAAGATAAAAGCAATATAATAGCTTCTAATCTAGATACATGGGCAAATGATTATTCGAAATCAATACATTCCTCTTGCCGATAGCCTTGAGCTACTAACCTTTATGATAAGCTACCTATCCTTCAAGAAATATGTCAAGATTCAAACCATCATCAATTAATAATTTGTACCAATCTATTTTACTGAATCCTCCATGTCGCTTCTGCTCTTGACGAAATAAGGTAAGATGCACAAGTAATTACCACTTCATGTTAGCAATTTGAACATATTTCTCATGTCAAACATCAGATCCAAGCTTTCGGATTCAGTTGTAACTTCAATGAACCAACTTATATTTCACTACATGTTTTTAAAGGTAATGTGAGTCTATTAGGCTATAACTTCAGAATTTTTTTGAAAAATAGGTATGACACAATTTACATTATATATTTTATAAATAGGTATATCACACTTCAACCACTGTTGATTCATTATGGTTCACATAGGTGCATTAACTGTATTGTTGACAACTTGCAAGTGCACGAAATGCATCATTAGTAAAGTAACATGTACAAACAAACCAACAATAAATCATTATACGGGAAGTTGATACATCTTCTTCACAATTGTGAGATTATGCATCTGTGTGGTGGCATCAGGAATGGGGGACACCGACCAAAATTAGGGCTTCAAACTGTGGAAATGGTTATGTTGCTGGGAAATACAGCCTCTTAAAGTTCTTATTAGCGTAAAATCTACAGTATCCTTTGGTTTTTGGCTGAACTGAACAAAATCCGTCTTCCTTTTTAGTCAGTTGATAACATAATAGGTAAGATTGGCTATACATGATGAAATCACTATTAAATGTTTTAGTGCTGCTCCTGGAAAGGATATTATACAAGATTATGTGTATGTGTCAGCAAGTGTTGTTGGTGAAGTTTTAAGTGACATGGGTAGCATCATAAGTTGGAGAATCATAAGTGGGATAAACGGTATTAGGCCAGTATCAAGCATGAAGACACTAGCAACTTCAGCAAATATTTTGATTTATATTAGAATTTTATATATTTTAAATTGGAAGCTGGTTTTCACAACTGGGAGGTCAAAGCTTTTTCTAGTCAAACTAATTTTCTTGATTGTGGCAAATGAACCTTGCTCCATATTTTCACATGTAATGGGACTATTTTGGTCTTGTGAATCTTGCCTTTCAGCTTCTAACTCACATCAACTGCATGAACTTATTTAGGCATTTCATACATTTCCAGGATGCAATTGTGTCATCACCAGTTTTGCTTCTTGCCACCAAGTTTGACGGAACAGTATTATGCTTTTATATAAAATTATAATTCAGACTCTGGTACATGTGCCTTGCATTCACTAGATCTCTTCTGCACACACAATCATTGCCTTGCTTTGGAGAAATGTTTTTTTGGGAAATGTTGAATGATATTGGGGTAAATTTTAAGAAACCATCTTAAACTTTGTGTACAACTTACTTTAGCCTTCCATTTTCCACAAAAAGCAAACTTTAAAGGGAGTTAGTTAGGGATCCCTTGCATATTGCCACAAACCATACTCCATCAACCTCATACCATTTAATGATGACCATACAACAAGTAGGTTTAACCCAACAATTTTAATAATGAGCATGCATTTTTAAACCATAACAAATTATGTTAAGCATGCTTGCAAACTTTCCCAAAGGGTTTCACAAATTTCCACTTTCACATTAGTAACATGCAAGTCCAAGAAATGAACAACCTCAATTTGGCACTTACTAACTACCACAAAACAACTTTAAGCAAGACAATCATTATGAAATGCAAGCTTGAAGGAACTAATTAAAGAAGCATTTAAGGAACTTAAAGGGAAAACAACGTTTATAGTCTCTTTAGGGAACTTAAATAAAAATGCAAGGTTAGATATCTTTAATTAAGGAACTTGAATGAAGATGTAAAATTTAGTAGCCACATGTAAACTTGAAGAGATCACTTTGGGTTTACAATGAGAAATTCAATCCTTATATAACCTAATTATAAAACTAGCTTAAAATGCCAACTGTAGCTAGGGAGACCATGAAAGATTCCAGCTTTAGCACAATTATGACACAAGGCTTAGGAAAAATGCTAACTTTAATTAGTAAAACCATAAAAGACATTATCTTTGGCACAAATATAACATGGGGATTAAGCAAAATGATAGTTTGCATTAGGATCTCATATAGAACTACAATTTTCTCAACAATTAGTACAACAATCCCAAATTAGAATTGAAGGCACAAATTAGAATTGAAGACTATCTTTGGTACAAATGTAACTTCTTTGTGTTACTAAAGTTGAGTCTGAACGGAGAACAAATTAGAATTGAAGGCACTGAAAATTTATATAGTTGATTCCGATGCATTAAAAAATTATAAATAGGCCAAGCCCAGTCTCCGTCCCTTGGCCCACTTTCGATCCAGAACTCTTTGAAATTTAAAGCTGCCGAGAACTTAAACGGAAAGAAAAGTAGCCGTTGGTGCTAAAAAAGAGAAAGAAATCTCCATTGCTTTAACATCATGTATTAATGCATCTCAGCGACACACACACAAAGGTCTCTCTCGCTGCCAAATCCCTATTAAATCTCAGATCCTAACAACAAAGGAAAGGCAAGAAAAAGACCCATAAAAATCAAAGACCTTTGTGTGTGTGTCGTTGAGATGCATTAATACATGATGTTAATATTTTGCATGGTTTTTAAACACATGAAATTTGACTGGTTCGAATTGTGCTAAAGCCGGAGCCATCATCAATTTTTAGTTCTTTTTGGTTCTTTTATGTAATGAGAATGTTCAGGCGATGACAATTTAACATTGATTTGGCTCCTGAAAGAAAATTGTACCCCTAAAATTGTTGCACATAGGAAAAGATTTTTGACAATTTCACGTCAACAGTTTTGGTTCAAGTCGTGATGAGGTATGTATCATCATCATTTTTGGCTATTTAATTGGAATGAGAATGTTAACAGGATGAGAATTTAACCTTGATTTGGTTCAAAAACTCTACTAGAAGAAAGGCATGCAGAAATGTCAGACTTAGAGTGGCTTACGATAAACCGCAATGCATGCGGTACGATTCCGCTATACCTATCTAAGGAGAAGAAGTACCCATATATGGAGGAGAGAAACACAAAGGTGTTGTGTGCTGCTCCAGCCGAGAAATATACGAAGAAGAACATCCAGAATAGCTTGTACTCGAAGAAGAACTTGTTCAGCATAAAGTTGGAGGTAGGCACTTCAATTGAAGAGGACTTGACCACGACAATACGCTCCTCGCCGATCTGAGGAATATCGTTGTCAAGGTCGATGATGAAGACAATGCGCTGATTCTCCTCAACTCTCTAACCAATGAGTACGAGCAACACAAGCAATGAATTCTGCAAGAAAGATGAGGATACCAGAGACCAAGGGTCTAGCGCTCTTAACATCGTCAGAGGACGAGCTAATGAGCATGGTGGAGGTCGGTAAGGAGGCCGACAAGGATACAGTCAATCCAACTCAAAAGGACAAGAAGAGAGGAATTCCTCGCAAAGACATTGAGGAACAATGTGCCTTTTGCAAAGAAAAATGGCATTGGGTGAGAAATTGTCCATTGGCCAAGAGGCCGATGCAATAGCTAACATTGTCAAAGGATTTGAGGAGGATGGTTCTTTGAGCTATTCACCGACAACAAGAGACCACATCGAATATGCAGTACGCCCTGCGAATTGAATCTCGGGGCAAGTAACTCTAAGATCTGAGTGAAAGACGCTTGCGAGATGAACATGTTAGGCGAGTCGGGGTAAGGTCCGACCTGACACGCCTCCGATGCCTAAGTTAGTACGATGCAAAGAAAGTAAGTTTATTTGAGGAAATAAGAAGCAGAGAGTGATACGCCCCCCCAATGGTGAATGGATGCTCATATATATAGCCAAAGGTTGCGTCCATTGGGTTCTCAAGCATTGAATGATCTCGTTGATGTTTAATAATTACCTCATTAACGGCGATTTCTGTTCAGCGAAGATGAGGAAATCGTCGACCAGGCGGGTTGCTAGCCGAGCTGTCAGATCGGTAATTCTAATTGACGAGGCAAGATGCGACCTGAAATTAGTTGATTCTTTTGTGCTCCTTGAAGATGTCGAATTTATTATTCTTCTTTTTTGAAGGGCCTATCCTTATCCCATGGGCTTTATTATTAGCTTTTTGAACCGGCACATGGGTCGTAACGTATGTGAAGTAGTCAATTAGTATGAGTCATAGTTGGGAGGGTGGAGGTATTAACAACATGTATTAATGCATCTCAGCGACACAGACACAAAAGTCTTTGATTTTTATGGGTCTTTTTCTCGCCTTTCCTTTGTTGTTAGGATCTGAGATTTAATGGGGATTTGCGAGAGAGAGACCTTTGTGTGTGTGTCGCTGAGATGCATTAATACATGATGCATCTCAGCGACAAACACACCAATGGAGTTTTCTTTCTCTTTTTAGCACTAACTATTTTTCCGTTTGAGTTCTCGGCAGCTTTAAATTTCAAAGAGTTCTAGTGATCGAAAGTGGGCCGAGGGGCAGAGACTAGGCTTGGCCTCTTTATAATTTTTAATGCATCGAAATTAACTATATTAATTTTCGGTGCCTTCAATTCTAATTTGGTCTCCGTTCAGACTGAATTCGGCCAAGATGGGAAAGCCAAGGGAGAAAAAGAAAAAAGAAAAGAAAATGAAGAAAAGGAGAAGAAGGATGTAGAAGAGTTTAATAAATATGCCACTAAATCTCTTCTTCTAGAAGCTCATATATTTACAAGTTTGCCATTCCGTTATGCACAAACCTACACTTAATTACAAATATGCCATTACTTTACACACTCTTCTACTATACACACACTCCCCACTAATTACAAAAATGCCACTAACCACAACCCTTCACACTAGCCTCCTTACATTACACACCCCCTTCACATTACTAAGGAGCCCTCTACACACATCCCCCCTATTCCATGCACACACACACAACACAAAAATGTCATTCACATATAATAATGCTAATAAGACTAACAACAATACTAATAACAACAATGATTATAATAATAAAAAGAATAATGATGCACAATAATGTATTACTCAATACATTAAAACAAACATCCTTATTTACAAATACTAACACACTAATATTACTAATCCAACAGTAGGTAATAATAATACACTAATATTAATATTACAATATACACAATAACACACACTGCACTCCATTATACACACTATACACACATTCAAACATACACTATATATCACACAAAAAGATGGCCCAAAACGTATATGGTACTCTGGGTTATTACAGGTTTCATGTGCTCCGTAAATTTAAGAGGCGGGTCGTCGCACGGTCCGACACTCTCAGCTGACATGGAAATTGTTAAAGATGATAAACAGAAAGTTGTATGGACTATACAACTAGTGTCAAGGGAAAGTTGTAGTGAAAAGTGACATGTTTTTCAATATGAATGGTGCTTATCGTCATTTGGTGTTACCGATTGGGCCATCTCACGAACCCTTTTTAATCTCACCATATTACCGATTGGGCCATCCCCAAAATTTACTTCTCCTAGGGAATTTAGTTCTTCCAAAATAGCTAACCTCAAAATCTTGAATCCTTTAATTTTAAATGAACATCCAAATAAATCACAATAATTATTATCTAGTTCTCCCCAACAATTTTACTTCTCCAAAAAATTAGTTCCCTCTAGAGAATTTAGTTTTCCCAAAATAATTAGTTCACATTCCAGATTTAACACATCCCTCTAGATATACATCCGAATATGTTTCATATAGTCTATAGAAGTGTTCTTTAAAAAAGACAACATTAGTGAAACATCAAGCCTCCTTTAAAACCAACCACCAAGAACTTGTTTCTTTCCGTTCATAAACAATGTAAAACAGAACCACATCAAATTAGCCCATATAAACAAACAACAATATGATATAGAGAATTCACAACCAACTACAAAAGGTGAAAAGCTGGAAACATAAAGGGAAAAAAACTCTGTAGTATTAGAACAACTCAAGTTTCATTGTACATGGCACATGCAATTAGAAACACGGATTAAATAGCATCAAAACAACTCTAGTATCATAACAACTAAACTCAATTTACCAAGCCGTCCAATCTATAGACATAAATAGCTCTGCATTTAGTCGTTCTTACAAATTACAACATAATACATCATCAACCACACACTTAATAATGAAGACACAACGAGGGCAGTAGGCCACCTTTCTTACAAATTCCCAAAACCTCTTTTTTGCAACCAAAATGACACAATAAACATAAATTAGTAGGGTCATAACATAGGAACTTGCATAGGAACATAGGAACTGGTAAGTTATTCATAACATTGGAACTTGCAGTTATTCATAGGAACATAGGAACATGCAAGCTATTCATAACATAGGAACATGGGAACCTGCAAATTTTCCAGAACATAGGCACCTGCAGATATGTTGCTGATCAAAATGCTGAATCAAGCTGTGCTTTATGTTGAAATTTTTTGGCTAATATGTTCCTGATATGTTCACACACAAAACACACATTTTTGATAAAATTTAATATCATGATGTGTGTTACCTGCAAATTTCCACACATAGCACAGATTTGTTCCCACACAAAACCTGTAGAAAATTTAAAAATGAACATATGTTGTCTAATATCATGCTTTGTCTAATAAGCATGATTTTGTGCAATAAAATCAACTTTTTCATTCAATGGATGTAATCGACAATAAACTCTTTCATTTCATATCTGTAGATTCAAAATTTATACTTTAATATTACTAATATAGGATAATGACAGATTGTTAACATAATTGAAAACATTTATTTGTGCATGTAAATTGAAAAGGTGCAAACCTTCAACCATATTGTAGTATCTTATCCGCAATACTAAATCTTCTTTGTAAAGTGCATCAATCTCAACCAGCTGTGCGGCTTGTTTTTTTTAGAATTGCAGTTGTTTGTTCATTTTTGCTATCAATATCCTAATAAAAGTTTGAAACAAAGCTGCATAAGTTTTGATAGCATTTAAACTGATCTTCCAAGGCAAGCATGTATATAATAACAAAAATCTATCAATTTATTTCATGTGCATCAATCTCACCACATTTGATAAATGCAAGCAGGTATATAATAACAAAAATCTATCAATTTATTTCATGTTATATGAAAAATGTAGAAGAGATATATTACATGTTTCATTTCTCATAACTCATCTCACTCTTTCATGTTGACTTGTGAGGCCTCTAGTTCCGTATATCACATGGTAAGGGAAGATTTAGCAATACTTAATGCTTGTGTGCCACTCTTCAGTGTAAAATCCAAGCTTTTTGGTCAATTTATATTTATAGGATAATGACAGATTAAAACATTTATTTGCGCAGGTAAATTGAAAAGGTGCAAACCTTCAATCATATTGAAA
Source organism: Scilla litardierei (assembly GCA_030789695.1). Taxonomy (NCBI): domain Eukaryota; kingdom Viridiplantae; phylum Streptophyta; class Magnoliopsida; order Asparagales; family Asparagaceae; genus Scilla; species Scilla litardierei. The sequence continues at coordinate 745,461,271 of CM061142.1, forward strand.
TTTACAAAAGAAGAATGGCTCAATCATCTTTTTATTTTTTCCTTGATAGAAATTTGAAATTTTTTCAATACTAATTCTTTTTATTTTTTTCTTGATAGAAATTTGAAATTTACAAAAGAAGAATGGCTCAATCAATCTAAGTTTTGAACTTTTGCTTTATCATATTTTAGTGAATTTGATTTTTATTTAATCTTATATTCTCATGTAACATTTCTTTTATTATTTTGTGGGTGCAGCTATACATTTTCAGAGTCCACAGAAAATCTGAAGTACTTTAAAATACTTTCTGGTACATATCAAAGATTGCAAGGGACCGGGTTTGAGCATTTAATTAAGCTTTGCAAACCTTCGATGCATACAATGACTTGATTGAAGTGGTTGCATCCACATATAGTTATGAGTATAGATGCTTCAGATTTAACCATGAGTTTCAGTTATTCATGGGATTGGAAGATGTGCTTAGAATTATTGGCTTACCTATAGATGGTGAGCCAGTAATATTAAATGCAAAAATTTACTCTTCAAGGGAATTGTGCGAGCGCGCTTTTGACATTATTGAGTGTTATGATGATGGTGCAATCAGGCTTTCTTAACTGCGAGAAAATTATGGGAGCCTTGCCGACGACATTGTTGGAGCACAATTTGAAGTATACCTTCGTTCTTTGTTGCTTTAAGTCTTAGGATCAATTGTTCTCCCAACCTCAACCAAAACGATATCCCAGTTATATCTAGTTTTTTTTCCAGAATGTGAATGAAGTTGGAAGTTATCCATGAGGACGGCCATGATAGCACACTTGCATAGGAATCTTTTGCTCTTCCAGAGGGAGAACAAAATCAAAATTTGTGGAAGTTTCCATTTCCTATCGGTAATGATAAACTATATTTTTATAGTTTTGTTTTATTATTTTTTCTATATGTTAAAGCGGATTAACTTTTAATTTTTTCTTTCTTGTATGCATTTATATATGAGCATATTCCTGGGATTATAAAAATGATTTTATATCCTAATGCCGTAGTTCCAGATGAAAATTTCAATGCCATTTTTCCATCGACGGTCCCTTTTCTTGGGGACGGCCATGATAGCACACTTGCATAGGAATCTTGAGCTCTTCCAGAGGGAGAACAAAATCAAAATTTGTGGAAGTTTCCATTTCCTATCGGTAATGATAAACTATATTTTTATAGTTTTGTTTTATTATTTTTTCTATATGTTAAAGCGGATTAACTTTTAATTTTTTCTTTCTTGTATGCATTTATATATGAGCATATTCTTGGGATTATAAAAATGATTTTATATCCTAATGCCGTAGTTCCAGATGAAAATTTCAATGCCATTTTTCCATCGACGGTCCCTTTTCTTGAGGGATGGCATCATTTGCTCATTCAGCCATCTAAGAAGCCAGCCCGTCCAATACTTGCACAATTTAGGGAGTACTTCGATACTCTAGAGCCCGATCAAGTAAGTGTATTTATTCTCTCTTGTTTAAATTAATGAAACCATCAGATGATGATTTGCCATACCAAACATATTCTATGTGATGGCAATGTAACTTGGGGTAAGCACATATTTGCTTGCAACATTTGCATCCACTTGCATATTTCGGATTAATGTTTGCATATATTGGATGAAATGGCAAATCATCATTATATTGGTGAAATAGGATCATTTTTGATGTTTTAATTTTAACTCTTTCAAATATCTTTTTATTACTTATATTTTTAAACATGTTAATTTTGATCCGTATTCAAGATTGCCGGCAAATTTTTTGGCGGCACCATATAGTAATCAAGTTCATATTGGGTTTACATTCACCTCACTTATTTGCATGTAGAAGGTGGTTCTCCATAACCCTAGTATGAAAAGTGGATCAGAATTGGATTTTTTGGATCAAGATAAGCGGGATCATATGGAACATATATGCAAAATGCACCGCAGACATGATATGTTCACGAAAAACAAATCTTTGTCTGGGCATGCAAAAGATTGGCTCATTGTACACAATGCATATATAAGTGCCTGAAACAGACGTGGTTATGTTTCATTTCATATAGGTAAAACTAAATTTATGTTATTGTTTTAATTCTAATAATATTAAACTGGTATTATTGATTTAATACTAATTTTTTGAATGTCATCGCTACATTAGAGAATAATGAAGCTGTTCGTGAATTTGAGGAGTTACTACCGTTCTTTTCTGGTTATATAAGTTTGTGAATAATTGAACAGTTTAATTATTCTCTAATAATTAAACTGTTCAATTATTCACAAACTTATATACCAGAAAAGAACGGTAGTAACTCCTCAAATTCACGAACAGCTTCATTATTCTCTAATGTAGCGATGACATTCAAAAAATAGTATTAAATCAATAATACCATTTTAATATTATTAGAATTAAAACAATAACACAAATTTAGTTTTACCTATATGAAATGAAACATAACCACGTCTGTTTCAGGCACTTATATATGCATTGTGTACAATGAGCCAATCTTTTGCATGCCCAGACAAAGATTTGTTTTTCGTGAACATATCATGTCTGCGGTGCATTTTGCATATATGTTCCATATGATCCCGCTTATCTTGATCCAAAAAATCCAATTCTGATCCACTTTTCATACTAGGGTTATGGAGAACCACCTTCTCCATGCAAATAAGTGAAAATTAACATATCCTATTTCGTTGCAAACAAATATGTAAGTTAATTGCCATCATATAAGTGAGGTGAATGTAAACCCAATATGTACTTGATTACAATATGGTGCCGCCAAAAAATTTGCCGGCAATCTTGAATACGGATCAAAATTAACATGTTTAAAACATAAGTAATAAAAAGATATTTGAAAGAGTTAAAATTAAAACATCAAAAATGATCCTATTTCACCAATATAATGATGATTTGCCATTTCATCCAATATATGCAAACATTAATCCGAAATATGCAAGTGGATGCAAATGTTGCAAACAAATATGTGCTTACCTCAAGTTACATTGCCATCACATATAATATGTTTAACATGTCAAATTATCATCTGATGGAAACTTTACTAGTTTCATTAATTTAAACAAGAGAGAATAAATACACTTACTTGATCGAACTCTAGAGTATCGAAGTACTCCCTAAATTGTGCAAGTGTTGGACGGGCTGGCTTCTTAGATGGCTGAATGAGCAAATGATGCCATCCCTCAAGTAAAGGGAGTGTCGATGGAAGAATGGCATTGAAATTTTCATCTGGAACTACAGCATTAGGATATAAAATCATTTTATAATCCCAGGAATATGCTCATATATAAATGCCTACAAGAAATAAAAAATAAAAAGTTAATCTGCTTTAACATATAGAAAAAATAATAAAACAAAACTATAAAAATATAGTTTATCATTACCGAAAGGAAATGGAAACTTCCACAAATTTTGATTTTGTTCTCCCTCTCGAAGAGCTCAAGATTCCTATGCAAGTGCGCTATCATGGTCGCCCCCCATGCATAATTTCCAACTTCATTCACATTCTGGAAAAAAGCTAGATATAACTGGGATATAGTTTTGGTTGAGGTTGGGAGAACAATTGATCCTAAGACATAAAGCAACAAAGAACGAAGGTATGCTTCAAATTGTGCTCCAACAATGTCGTCGGCAAGGCTCCCATAATTTTCTCGCAGCCAAGAAAGTCTGATTGCACCATCATCATAACACTCAACGGTACCAAAAGCGCGCTCGCACAATTCCCTTGAAGAGTAAAGTTTTGCATTTAATATTACTGGCTCACCATCTATAGGTAAGCCAATAATTCTAAGCACATCTTCCAATCACATGAATAACTGAAACCCATGGTTAAATCTGAAGCATCTATCCTCATAACTATACGTGGATGCAACCACTTCAATCAAGTCATTGTAATGCCTCGAAGGTTTGCAAAGCTTAATTAAATGCTCAAACCCGGTCCCTTGCAATCTTTGATATGTACCAGGAAGTATTTTAAAGTACTTCAGATTTTCTGCGGACTCTGAAAATGTATAGATGCACCCACAAAATAATAAAAGAAATGTTACACGAGAATATAAGATTAAATAAAAATCAAATTCACTAAAATATGATAAAGCAAAAGTTCAAAACTTACATTGATTGAGCCATTCTTCTTTTGTAAATTTCAAATTTCTATCAAGGAAAAAATAAGAAGAATTAGTATTGCGGAAGAGATACTACAATATGGTTGAAGGTTTGCACCTTTTCAATTTACATGCGCAAATAAATGTTTTAATCTGTCATTATCCTATATTAGTAAGTATAAATTGACGAGAAAGCTTGGATTTTACACTGGAGAGTGGCACACATGCATTAAGTATTGCTGAATCTTCCCTTACCATGTGATATGTGGAACTAGAGGCCTCACAAGTTAACATGAAAGTCAACATGAAAGAGTGAGATGAGTTGTGAGAAATGAAACAGGTAGTATCTCTTCTACATTTTTCATATAACATGAAATAAATTGATAGATTTTTGTTATTATATACCTGCTTGCATTTATCAAATGTTTAGCCTTAGAAGATCAGTTTAAATGCTATCAAAACTTATACAGCTTTGTTTCAAACTTTTATTAGTAATAGCAAAAATGAACAAACTGCAATTTTAAAAAAACAAGCAGCACAGCTGGTTGAGATTGAGGCACTTTTTGCCGAGTCTACCCTTCGGCAAGCCGACGCAAGGATTCATGCGTCCTTACCGAGTGAATGCCACTCAACGATCCCGAAGGCCTCACGTGTCCCACGTAACTACGTTGACAATTCATTGGACCGGTATGGTTACATGTATGAGCAATCGAGTTAGTGCTCATGGTGACCAATTAGCCCGGTGACCCGGCCCAGCGACTGGTCAACGGGCCGTTCAACATCTCGGGACCATGACGCGGGGCGGTCTGGAATAGGGCTCCCGGCCCGGGTACGCCCCGGTCCCCACGTTGCTTCCAACGGGATGATTGCCCAAGGGAGCCGTTGGTTCCCCCTAATCTGTGGTTTTTGGTCTTTTTGGGTAAAATTACCAAAAACCCACCCCAACGGTCATAAACGATCATATGGGAGGGGGGTTTTGGTCTGTTAAGCACTAAAAATTCCTATAAAATCCCTATAAAATCCCCACCCCCACTAATTTTCTTCCAAATGATTATTTTTTAATTTTTTTATATTCTATCTGTTTAGGATGCTTTCTCACTGTTGACTGGTCATGGGGTGCGTGATGACGTGACCAGCGTTGCTGAGGTGGAGGCCTTGGGAATACAAACATCAGGGGCCACAACCGAGCGATAGGCTATCGATCGCGAGTGATCTGATGTCGATCCCGAGTGATCTGCGACCAAGAGAACAAGTGAGTGGGTCGGATCTTTGCACGGGGACCAGGGCATGCCTGGGCCGAGAGCCCTGTTCAAGCCCGCCCTGCGTCACGGTCCCGAGACGTTGAACGACCTGTTGGCCGGTCGTTGGGCCGGGTCGCCAGGCCACCAAGCCAATTGGACACCATGAGCACTAACTCACTTGCTCATACACGTAACCATACAGGTCCAGTGAATTATTGCTCATACACTAAACACCTACACATAGTGTTATGTGTAATTGCATCTATCCTGTGTAGGACGCTTACGTACCTTGAAAAAAAACCAGTTAGGATTATTTACTATCTCAGGCGGGGTCTCATTCATTTACATATCCCGCATGGCACAAATTGCTTGCATTACCTGGTTAAAGTATCGACTAACTGTTGACTCGGAGCATATAAAATCAACTTGCATGACTTTGTTCTTTGACTTGTGCCCTACGATATGCAGAAATATGGCCAACTGCTCCTCTATGGTCAACATCTATAAACCTAAATAAAAAAGAAAGGTTTCGAGTCGATCATACCAAGCTCTAGGAGCTTGTCTCAACCCATATAACGCTTTTTAAAGTTTGAAAACATGGTTTGAAAAATTTTCATGAATAAAAGCGGATGGTTGAGAAACATAAAATTCTTCATTAACAATATCATTTAAAAATGCACTTTTAACATCTATTTGAAATGATTTAAAATTTTTATGTGATGCAAAAGATAAAAGCAATCTAATAGCTTCTAATCTAGATACGGTGGCAAAGGATTCTTCGAAATCAATACATTCCTCTTGCCGATAGCCTTGAGCTACTAACCCTGCTTTATTCCTTGTGATGACCTCGTTTTCATCGGTCTTGTTCTTAAAAATCCACTTGGTCCTAATCACATGGCGACAACTTGGAAGAGGAACGAGCTCCCAAACTTCATTTCTCTCAAATTGCATGAGCTCTTCTTCCATTACAACTATCCAAGAGCTATCTTCACACGCTTCTTGGATGTTCAGTAGTAGAGACAAATGCACAATGAGAGAATTCATCAATTCTTGACCTTGTTCGTACACACCATTATCTCCAATAATTTGGTCATGTGGGTGATTACGAACGGTTGGATAAGCTTTGGGAATACTTAGTATTGTTAGTCTCAGTAATAGAATTATTAATTTTAATAGAATCATTAATTTTAATAGAATCATTAATTTTAACATTACTAATGGAATCACATAAAACATCTACACTATCAACATGAGAAATATCAAAATCTTCATAAAATGATACAGTATGATTCCTTGATCGTTGAAGAGGTTTTGGTGTATATCCGGTAGGCTTTGCTACGTGTGGAATATCCAACAAAAATTTCTTCATCTGATCTTGGCTCAAATTTATCTAAGTTACCAAAAATGTTCTTTATAAAACATTTTGAACCAAAAACACGAAAATATTTAACTTGCGATTTTTATCATAAAATAATTCAAAACAAGTTTTGTTCATTCAGGGCCTCACTAGGATCTTATTAAACACATAACATGCCATGTGCACCGCCTGCGCCTAAAATTGTTGTTCAAGATGATTATCATGAAGCATGGTATGTGCACACTCTAGTAGGGTCATATTCTTTTTCACAACACCATTTTGTAGTGGTGTGTGGTGACAAAACTTAGTAAAAGATTCATTCTCAAATTCTCCGTCATGATCACTGCGAAGTGGATTCTAAGAAATTTTGAATTTTTTTGCAAATATAGTAAACTCTTCAAAAGCTTCATTTTTATTAGTTAAAAATGAAATCCAAATAAATCTAGAGAAGTTATCAACGACAACTAATCCATAATGAGCATTACCTAAAGAAGCGGTTCTAATTGGCTCAAATAAATCTAGATGAAGTAATTCTAGGGGCCTCTTAGAAGTTATGCCTTCTTTAAGTTTGAAAGACGATTTACTTAATTTACCTCTTTGGCATGAACCACAAAAGTTTTTCTTACTAAAAACAATTTTCGGAAAACCTTTAACAAGATCATTCTTAGCTAACTTATATAAGTGCTTAAAATGAACATGACCAAAACGGCGATGCCATCGTACTTGTGCATTTGTGTTAACAACTAAACAATGTTCTATGGTTTTAGGCAAGATCAAATAATAAATGTTTTTATGCCTAACACCGGTAAATAAAACATGTGAAATATCTACAATTTTATGCATATCCTCTCAAAAGTTAATCTTGTAACCCTTGTCACAAAGTTGAGTAATGGAGATAAAGTTATGACATAAACCACTAACTAAATAAACATCGAGATAAGGTCATGTGTTTGGAGCATCCGCTATCGAGTATCCATCCTTTTTTAGAGCCAATATAACTTTTATTGCTCTCTTTCTTTTTCTTGGATACCTACATAATATACCATAATCTCATGGTACCCAAGCTTTGTTGGGTCCAAGGGGATTAGCCATTTGGAAGACAAGTCCAAGTGAACTTTTGCTTCCCAACATAATTATCACTATTTATTACATCGCTAAAATAGGAGTTAACATAAGCATTCCTAACAATTATGCTAGTGTTCTTAGGACCCCAAATTGTGTATGTTTTGGGTGTCCTTTTCCTAGTTGCATGCACATTTGGTTGAGTTCTATGTGGTGCGTGCTTCCTAGGAGCATGAGTTCTAGTATATGAAGATGGATGTGGATAAGCATGAGACATATATGGATTGTATGCAAAATTAGGAGCATGCATGTTATATGCAACATATAGAGCATGCATAACATGATGTGGATGAGCATACGTGGAAGGATGATGTGTATGAATATATGAATGTGTAGGAGCATGTGCATGCGTATTTCTCATGTGTGGGGTTACATGTGTATGTGGGTGTTGAGTATAAAATGTGTCATTAGTGTCCACATGTGAAGTAGGAGATTTCCTACGTGTATGATTGTTGGTGTACATATATGCATGACCTTTCTTTTGGTTTCCACCCTTAGTGGGTTTCTTGCCAAAAGAAGGAGATTGTGAAGTGGTAGCCTTCTTGGTAGGTTTGCTACCAATAGTGTTTTTGACTCCACTAGTGGATGCACCAGAGGATGGCCTCACAAAATATATAGTTACACCACTATAGGAGGAGCGAGATTTGGATGCATTTGCTTCCACATAGCCAAGTCCAACACGATGTGTGGCCGGAAATTGGTTTGCAAGCAATTCATTCAATTGCTCTTTCCCTTTATTAAATCTCTTAACTTGGGAAATGAGCTCATATTTCTCCTTAAGAGAAGAAATATTGGTATACAAAGTGGACACACGTGTTTTAAGCTCGTGCACTTGGGTTTTAAGAGAATCATTCTCAATACCCAATTGTATGTTATGTGAAGCTAGATCAATACTATCTTTAGGATAAATTTGATCTAGTTGAGATTTAAAGAAATTCACCGCATTTCTCAAGATGTCATTTTGAGAAACCAAAGTGGCTTTTTCAAGTGTAAGTGTATCAATAATGGTGTCATTGTTGATTATGCATGGCATAGATGATTTGCTAACATTAGATTTCTTTAAAATAGTATATCTAAGCATAAGAGATTGATACTTAGAAAATAATTCTTCGCTAGCAATACTGCTAACGAAGTTCATCTATAATTACCTCGTGTTCATCGATGTCACTATCACTCTAATCAGAGAGTGGATCTTCTCGAGCCATGAAGTCATATGTGCACTCTCACCCTTTTCATCCTCGGATTCACTAGAGGAATCTCCGCTTGAATCGTCGAATGTTTCAACAAGTCCTTTCTTCTTGTCCTTGTATTTGTCGGACTTGTGGTATTTTAGAGCTTTCCACTTTTCTTCGTTTCTAAGCATTGGGCAATCCTTCTTGATGTGCCCTAGTTTGTTACACTTAAAACAAAGAGACGAGGCATTGTTAGTGGAATTAAATTTATTTTTGGAAGGAAATTTACCTTTGCAAAAGAAGCGTTGGAACTTCTTCACCATTTGTGCCATTCCTCCAAGTCCATTTCGTTCTCAGATCCTTCACTATTGGAGGATGAAGAAGTAGCCTTGAATGCTAACACTTTCTTCTTGGCCTCCGTTGGGTTCATCATTGCTCTAATCTTCATTCGGTTCTCCTTTCTTACTTTGTAAGACATGAGAGTACCGATAAGATTTACCACGGTGTAGTTCTTTATGTCATTAACCTCCTCAATGTCAGTTGCTCTTCTTTCCTATTTGAGGTCATTCCCATGATAATCTTTCTCACCTTTTTTTGTTGGGTGTAGACTTGTCCAAGAGCTTCAACAGGCTCATTGGTGATGTCGGTGAAGCGTCCATACATCGTTGCAATGTTCTCATTTTCCAGCATATGAAACATATCGAAGTTTTGTATTGCAACATATAATTTAGATAACTTTATCTTGTGTGTTCTCTCGTGGGTAACGACTAGATGGTTCCATATTTGATATGCACTCTTACATGGCAATTGCTCTTCTTTCCTATTTAAGGTCATTCCCATGATTATCTTTCTCACCTTTTCTTGTTGGGTGTAGACTTGTCCAAGAGCTTCAACAGGCTCATTGGTGATGTCGGTGAAGCGTCCATACATCGTTGCAATGTTCTCATTTTCCTGCATATGAAACATATCGAAGTTTTGTATTGCAACATATAATTTAGATAACTTTATCTTGTGCGTTCTCTCATGTGTAACGACTAGATGGTTCCATATTTGATATGCACTCTTACATGTGCATATCTTATTGAACTCATTTGGATCCAATGCACAACGAAGAGCGTTCATTGCCTTGGCATTGTTCACTTCGGCCGACTTCTCGGAGGGAGTCCATTTGTTAAAATCCTCTTCGGATGTATTTCTTATGAAGGGTTCTCCAAAGAGAAGCACGCCTAAGAAATGTCTCCATCCGGCACTTCCAATAGCCGAAATTCGTGCCATTGAAACGCTGAATGAATCGTTGATTGTCCTTCGAAGACGGTAGACGCACCATAACGATTGTGATTGTTGTACGCAGGATGTGGAGGAACGTTGTTGGACGCCATAGCTAAAAACCTTCTCCCTGATACCAATTGTGAGGACCCTGCCTATGAGGAAAACAGTAGAAGGGGGTTAATAGTGTTTATAGATAGTTATACCAATTTAAATTCCTAACCAACAATAAATACGGAATTGTAAATAAACCCAAATTGAAACAATGCTAACACAAAGTATGTTTCAAGGTGTCGGATTACCCAAGTCAACTCCCAAATTGAAACAATGCTAACACAAAGTATGCTTATTGGGTATGGATCTTGGGTATAAAGTTATCATATTAGGCTTTAGTTGGCTTATTGGGATTTAAATCGGGTATTACATAGTGGGTATTGGGTTTAAATTATGCTTAATGGGTTTATTGGGTTTAGATGAATTATAGCTTATTGGGCGTTTGGTTTTAATTTAATTAAGTTAGTTGGTTATTTGGATTGGGTGGGTCTATTAAAGCTGGTAAGTTAATTTTATAAACCTAAGTTGTTACAAATGTTAGTATTATAAGTTGTAAGTTTAATCAGTTATGATCGGCTAGCTTGATATCATATATTTAATGACGCAGATACGTCGCGTCTTTCCATACAGCTTGGACACCCAAAACCGTCCCAGTCAGGCAAGTATGCGAATTATTGCAATTTATTACATTTTAATTGCATTTCGACTTGTTAATGAAAAACACATATGCAACATGTTTATCAATTAACCAATTAATATCTTGTTCTGAAATGCCTTAAATTGCTTGTACACATATATCATGCTTCACACTATACTTGTACACGCATTGTTAGATTGGATATTAATGGAACATTTTGAAAATACTTGAGTTCGTGAATTCGTGCGCTTCAAAGGCGAAATCTGGAATTCGTGAACTCCTGCAACTAGATTAGGATGGCTCGTGTTCCAGCACAATATTTGGGTGGGGTTCGGGTTGAGCGGCCACTAAGCATGTGCAAGCGTCACCTTCAAGAGCACCACACATATGTGGTGGGTGACGTCAATCACGATTATACCCCCGTAAGAAGGACTGACTCACTCACCATGTCTTAAAGACGAGAACCCTATACAGATAGAAATCATATGCATGGAACTTAAATCATTTATCGTCACTGCAGTTGCACACTAGAATTGCTATGAATATCATCTTGTACTATCTTTAGAATTGCCATGTCCATAAATGTTTTTACTTTAACTGCTTAGAACTGCCATGTTCATAACTGCATGTTCAATAAATGTATAACCGCAACTTTAGAACTATTATTATCATTTAATCTGTTTAATAATTCGTACACCTCGACTTGGGTCATCTCACCATTTACTTGTCAGACCATTGCTGACATAAATTCATGTTTTTGGAATGTATGTCAGATTGCGAGACAGGTTACCAGGAGTTGTTTGAGGTGCCATGAGTTTATTGACCCAGAGTGGCTCCCTGCGGAAGACTTGTTCTGTTGTTGTTTCAGATTTGTCTTAGCACCTTGTAGGAGTATGTTTCTATGTTGTATTTCCTTTGGCCATGCTAAGGCCGTGTTGCTTTTATTTCGTGTATGAACCTCTGGATATGGCTTGAATTTAATGAATGTTTTTATTGTTCTGAATGCATGCAAGAATCCTGCAAGGTAGTTATCACAGACACTTAGTGAACTCGAGCTTTATCGCTCCAGTTCATGCGGACATTTGTAACGTTCTCGCTTCATTGTATTTTGGGAAGCGAGACGTTACAAGAAGCAAAAAAGGCATTGGTTCACTAGATCTTTGGTGTGTTGATGTTTTAGAATATTATAAGTTGAACGGCGTGATCATCTTAAAAAATACATGGAGAGTGGAGTTATTGACCGTCATAAGAGAGAATTTCCTCCAGTGACACCCTATTGACGTTTCCGCACACACACTCAAGTCATGTGGCAGTTAAAAACTAGGGTCGGATTTTACCAATATATGTAGGGAGACATTTTACCAATATTTAACGAAGTTACCTAACAATATTTACCAAACTTTAGCACAAACAAACTCGAGATGAAAATCTGCAACAAAGTTCAGATGCACACCAAAGTTTTAATACACCATATTGTTACTCCGATATCTTCATTTAGTAAGTGATGAATATCAAATCCAAAAACTGGTGTGGTGAATCTACCGACTGTACCCCTTCATATATTAATTTGTGGAAACTATTAGACTGATATGGAGCATTCACCTATGTGTAAACTGAACTTCTTTGATCACTCAAATACAACCAAGAGTTACTAATACTTTGAGAAGCACATTCATATCAAAAGCAGTATAAAGTGAAAAATGCAAATTTTCTTATTGAAGTGTTGACTTGCATAGAACAAAATAACATAACGATTTTAAGAAGACCTCGGTTGCAGACTTGTAGGTTTAAGCTTTTTATTCCAACTCCTCGAAGAATCCAAACCCTAAACCAGAAAAGCAATACCAAATCCATAAAACACCTTCAGATGGTTCCAATGCCAATTAACAGTATAATGGTAAGGAAAACATTGAATCAAATCTTACATTGAGCCGGCTTCTCCGATTTCCACACGATTTTCTACTCCCCAAGCTCAATCTACCAAATAGCACAAAAAATCGAAACCACAGTGAATAGGAAAAAAAACTAAAAGGAGAGAACAAACGAAAGATCAAAAACTTTGCTGAAAATCTGACTATCACCTACCAATCCACATCACCGTCCAATGAGAATACAATCTCGAATCCCTCCTCATATCAAACTCCACAGAAGAGAAAGCCGATCAAGAACCACCATCATCATCATTCACACTCTCCAGCCCCTTCACTGCGGTTGGGGACGAAGACGCGGAGGAGGAGGACGGAGCCGGGCAGGGGTGTGAAGGGCCGAGGAGGAGGAGATGGGTTCCTTGGGCTTTGACGAGGAGTTGGCCAATGGGGGTCTTTGTGGGTTTTGGGTTGTGGGGACTGTGTTCTCTGAATTGGGGCGGAATTTGATCTGGGTTTCGATGGCTACGTTGATGTTGCCATGGCAAGGGTTTTGAGAGTGTGAAGGAAGAATCTTGATGTTGATTCTGCCGTCACTTTATGGGGTTTCGTCTTTTTTGGACGACGGCATATTGATGTGACACGATATAAGGAGAGGGGAAAGAGACCGATTCGGAGGGGAAAGAGACCGTTAAAGGGTAGTATGACTTGTAGCGGCTAATTTTCGATGTAGGTACCACCATCTAGTTTTTGATGTGTAACCTTTCTTTGTCATTGTAGGCTATTGTTAGAAATTAGAGATGGATCACATCATCTGAAACGCAACGGATGGAGAAGCGCAATGGATCGTGTTTGGAATCACCGAAGGAAACCAACCAAATTCTCACCACCAAAATACCAGTTCTTTTCTTCTGTTTGTGTTGGGAGAGAGGAGAATGCAAATCAATTGCTTGATTTTTCTCACATCAATTAGGGGTATAAATAGGGATTAAAGGGGAGGAAATTAATAGACGTTGAAAACATAACGTATAGATTTCAACGGTAGAGTAGTATACAAACTATTTGCATTGGGAACCCTAAACTTCTGTAAATTGCACTATCTTTCTCACAACAATTAGAGCTATAAATAGGGATTAAAGGGGAGGAAGTTAATAGACATTGAAAACATAACGTATAGATTTCAACGGTAGAGTAGTTATACAAACTATTTGATTGGGAACCCTAAACTTCTGTAAATTGCACTTATCCACTAAGGATAACTCAATTTACATATAACCCCTTATTAATATTATATTTGCGATTTACCCCATGGATTAAACCTGTCATGGGCGTACCCAATTTCAACATCTCTCACTCGCACATGATGGGATTGTTGTTACTAAAACAACAAGTGAAGAAGACTTCATACTTGGTAACTTGGTCGTGCGACCCATAAGCGAATACATACAATCTTGTTATGCACTGGTTAGAGATACACAACTGCCCTATATGTAATCAATCCTCTAAAGTATATATGTCGCTTATAATACCACATGTCTACGTTGTTATATCAATTTAAGTATTCCTGATCCCTCTCAGTAATAATTTACTCTTGAGGACATACTTAAACACATCCACATTGATGTCTCTTAATCACACAGATTGGCCGGCCAGTGAGATCATCAAACTTGGTATCAACAAACTTTGTCATTCCTTTGCCTCAATATTCTAAGTCGCAACTCAGTCGCTTGCCTAGACATACACTTTTAGACCGAATCACTCGTGGCCATAAGGAATATGCTAAAGTAGCTATCACCAAGACCGAGACTTTGAATATTAGTCAATAGTCGAAGGGTATAGGGAGGAACCCAATCCTCCAGGGACTCACACAGTGAAGAGGCAGGGATCAACTTTCTCACTTCCCATTATGGTCGACTACAGCACAAGCAGTATGAATCACATGCAACAGTGTATTGCGTATGTCTTTGGAGTAATTCAATCCAACACCATTCAGACTCCAAGTTAAATGTACTCATACATTTAACACTGAATTCTACAACAATCAACTGCTCTAAGAAATCGAGTCTGGCTCTTAAATAGGCTTAGATGAACTTTGGGGAATCTGTTCATCTTGGTCATTATTTGTATATATAAAATGACCTCATCTTGAAACTTATTCAAAGCGACTTTTATAGAGGATTTAGTCTCATCACTGTCCGTTCACTTAGAACGTCAGAGACAAGTGCATGTGTGAGAAGGCCAATCTCCATGCCTATTTGACACACCTTTTCTTATGTACTCTTTTTATGTGTTAACAAATAACACTATTGGGCAAACACATATCATCCAAAACAATGAATAAAATAAATATTTTATTGAACAATATCAATATATATTACAGCGTACATACACAAGTATATTTCAATTTCTACGCAATCCTAGAGCTTTTACATATTTCAGAAAAGCATCTCTAGGAATGGGCTTAGTAAGAGGATCAACAACCATTTTGTGCGTAGATATATACTTGATAGAAACTATCTTCTCAGCAACAATGTCTCTCACAAAATGGTATGATATGTCGATATGTTTGGTACGACTGTGATATCTTGGATCCTTGGTGTAAGCTGTCGCAGCTTGATTGTCACAATAGACAACAACGTGTTCTTACTTTACACTTAAATTCTCTAGAAACCGTCGTAACCAAATAGCTTCCTGAACTCCTAATGAAGCAGCTACAAATTCTGCTTCCATGGTTGATAGAGCTATACAAGTTTGTTTCTTGCTGCACCATGATATGTCACCATCTCCGAGCAAGAAAACATATCCTGATGTAGATTTTCTCTCATCTACATCTCCCACATAGTCAGCAAATGTGTAGCCTTCCAGTTTGGTGGATGAACCTTCGTAACACAAACTGTAGTTGGTCGTACCCTTCAAAATATCTCATAATCTTCTTCACAGCCTTCCAATGCTCAGGCCCAGGATTTGACTGATTTCGACTTACCAATCCTGCTGCATGACATATGTCTGGCCTTGTACACAACATAGCGTACATTAAGCTACACACTGCACTTGCATATGGCACTCTTCCCATTTTATTCCTTTCGTCTGATGTACTAGGACAATCATCTAAACTTAGGTTATCACCTTTCGATGTTGGAGTTTCAACTGGATTTCAGTTAGACATGTTGAATCGTTCTAACACTTTATTAATATATGTTTCTTGCGACAATGTAAGAAATCTCTTAGAACGATCTCTTCAGATTTTTACACCAAGTATAAAATCCGCTTCTCCCATGTCTTTCATTTCAAAGTTAGATGATAACCATTATTTTATGGTTATCAGAAACTCTATATCGTTACTAGCTAACAAAATGTCATCTACGTATTATGTCAAGATGACAAATTTGTTTTTATGTTGCCTCACATAAACACAATGATCTTCTTCGATCATCTCGAAAACAAATGAGGTGACACCTCTATGAAACATCTGGTTCCAATGCCTAGATGCTTGTTTAAGGCCATATATAGATTTCTGTAATTTATAGACTTTATTTTCTTGGCCTTTAATAATGAAACCTACTGGCTGATTCATGTGGATTTCCTCATCTAGTTCACCATTTAGGAATGTCGTCTTGTGAGCAACTAAAGCTAGTATTAGGCGAATGGAGGCAAATTTAACAACTACTGAAAAGGTTTCTTCATAATCTATACCTTCCTTTGAGTATATCCCTTTGCCACCAGCCGAGCCTTATGTCTTTCAATGGATCCTTCCGCCTCTCTTTATTTTGAGAATCCACTTATTCCCAATTGTTTTTCGATTAGGCGGTAAGTTAACCAGTTCCCAAACTTGGTTAACTTTCATGGAATCCATTTCTTCCTCCATGGCTTTCTTCCAATAATCTCGATCATGACGAGATAAAGCTTCTTCTACACTCTGAGGTTCTTCATCATCTTGAGGTATAGCAAGTAAGGCTTCCCCTTCGATTTCAAATCTTCGTCGGGGAACCTTAACCCTTTTGCCTCTCCCAACTGACTCATCAAGCTGAGAATTCTGAATTATTTCTCTTTCGGACACACTGCTCCAACTAATCTCAAGGACTCGAGAAGTATTCTCTTGTACCTCAAATGACCTAATATTCACGAAGTCTGGATCTTCCAACTCATGGAGATCATCTTCATTTCTGACTTCGCCTTGTTTAGGGAATATATCCTCTATAAACGTGGCATCCCTTGATTCATATTCTGTGACAATGCCGTCTTCTTGCTCACCTAAGAAAACATAATCCTTTGAGTGCTCAGAGTATCTAATGAATATACTCTTTTTTCCTCTGGGTCCCAACTTTCCATGCTTATGAGAAGTGTTATATGTACATAAGCTGCACATCCCCATGGCTTTAAGAAACTCAAATTTGGACTTCTACCAGTCCATAGTTCATATGTGGTTTTATGAATCGATTTGAAGGGTACTAGGTTCAAAACATGTGTTGCTGTCAACAATGCATCTCCCCAATGCTTAATTGGTAAGTTTGCTTGCGACATCATGCATCGAACCATTTCTAAGAGAGTTATATTCCTTCTCTCAGCAACACCATTTTGCTGAGGTGTATAAGGA
The DNA here is from genome assembly GCA_030789695.1 of Scilla litardierei. Taxonomy (NCBI): domain Eukaryota; kingdom Viridiplantae; phylum Streptophyta; class Magnoliopsida; order Asparagales; family Asparagaceae; genus Scilla; species Scilla litardierei. The sequence goes on from CM061142.1 coordinate 745,478,687, forward strand.
GTAGTAAGCTGTCTTAGAATTCCTTTTTCATTACATAGATCTTTAAACTGATCTGATAGATATTCCCTCCCTCGGTCTGTCATCAAGGTTTTAACATTTTTATCCAATTGATTCTCAACTTCGTTGAGAAACAATCTAAAGCACTCTAATGCTTAGGATTTATGGGATGTAAGGTATAACTTTCCAAATCGAGAATAGTCATCTATAAATGTAATGAAATATGAGACACCATGCCTAGCCCTCACACTCATGGGTCCATAAATGTCAGAGTGTATTAGTTGTAATGGAGTTTCAGCTCGTATTGCCTCTCCAAATGGTTTCCTAGTTGCTTTGCCTGCTAAACTTGGTTCACAAGTAGGAATTTCTATTTTGGTGAGAGATCCCAAAAGACCCTCTTTAGCCAAGCGTTCTATCCTGGCTTTTCCTATGTGACCTAGTCTAGCATGCCATAATAATGTAGTATTATTAGATGTAGCAGATGAAGATGAGGTTAACATATAACCAGAAGAACAATTATGTGTATTAAGAATTGCCAAACCATTAACATAAGAACCAGACCCATAATATTCGTTACACAAACTTATATTCAGTCCATGCTGTTCAAATAACAAATTAAATCCAAATCTAGCTTGTTGTAAGACATCATGTAATAGTAAGGTCTGCCCTCCACGCAATTCCAATTTGCAGCTTGTTGTTGTTGCCCACATACACCCATCTTGTTTCCCCAGGAACATGGCGGTACTCTACATAGTAGTCTCTGTCTCTTGCTATGTGGTTTGTCGCTCCTGAATCAACAATCCACCAAGGATCGGGTTCTATGAGCATAACGGAGCTCGACACATATGCATTATAACAAGGAATAGAAGAATCAGAAGTTACCTTCCTTGGCTCATGACATTTCCCGAGCGAAGTGTCCCTTCCGACGACAGTTGAAGCACATCAACTTATCAACATTCATTTTCTTCTTCTTCTTCTAATCAAATTTCCGCAGCCCCTTGGATTTGTTTTTCATAATTGCATCTTTGCCATGGTTCTTCCAGAACCTCTTCCTCTTGAAGTTTCCTTTCCTGGAACTTGACTCCGTCACGTAGGAATGAGATTGTGGTTTCAGAGAAGACAACCTTTCGTCTTCCAATTCTACGTGACGTGCCACATCATCAAAAATCTTAACACTTTCATTATGTGTCAAGTTGACTTTCATATGTTCCCAGGAGCCAGGCAAAGAACGGATTGCAGCTTGAACCTGTTGTTCATCAGTGAGGTTGCACCCAGCAGCAGCAAGGTCCTTAATCATTCTAGACATCTCCCGGAGATGTTGCTTAATGGTCTGACTGGAACCCATCTTATAAGTATCAAACTTTATAGTGAGCTGTCGTAACTTCGACACAGAAGTTCCTCCCAGCCTATCAGATAAGGCCTTCCACAAGTCAAATGCAGTAGGATAATCCTTGTATTCACAAGCAAAGTCATCCTTCATTGATCTTACGAGAATACCACGCGCAGTGGCATCCTTTTTCTTCCATTCATTGCAAGTCTCAACTGCACGCCTGTGTTGGGCGGTGTTACCCTCACCAGGATCTTCCAATTTATGATTTATGGTTTCAATGACCTCTTGTTCCTCCAAGACATACTTGATACGGAAACTCCAGATACTGACATTGTCTCCATTGAGACGATCTCCCTTGTTGAGGTCAGCAATGATGTTCTTGACAGCAGCCATATTTGTAGGATTCTAAGTAATAACTGAAATACAGATAAACATTTAGAAGATAAGTAACTTTGCCAAAAAAATATTTTTGTCAAGTATTTAAATATAACGATTCATTTAATAGCACAGAGTCGAAAGTTCATTAAATTACCAATCATTGTCCATGACTAAAAACTTTATCATTATATTTAAATACTCTTTCAAAAATATACTTATATTTTGTTTACTTTTGAACAAATATAAGTCCCCACATATTATCAGGAAAAATGTGTCGCTCCCACTAAACTTATGTATTCACGTAGAACACATCGTTAATATTTACATAAAATATTACAACGGCTCTATTTACACAAAATAGGCAAGTGGGTTCTGATAATTGGAACAATCAGCAAACTAAAATTGCCAATCAAATAATCATTTAAAGTTAAATATAAAACACATGCAAATTCATATGCTGAAATACATGCGTGTGAATAAATAAGCAACATATACATACAAGTCATAAGTTCCATTAAGAATTTTCTTGAGCAACAAAAAAATATCATGCTCTTTCTATGCATTAACAAATTCATGCATATATATCTTAAGGAACTAAATTAATTAATCATGAATAATAATATGTTTCTATATGGCCAAATCAGATTAATCATGTTGCTATTAGCAATAGCTACTTATGGCCCAAAATAATATGTCACTAATAAAGAAAATATGGACCAATGAACCTAAAATGACAGTGAGAAAAAAAATCGCTTAATCAACATATATATGTTAGGCCAAAATTAATCAAAAAAATCTAGGGCAATTGAAAATCACAGTTTGTGTTGGGAAGAAAAAATCCAACAACAACCGTATGCAAGTCAGATACCATTTGTTTTCTTTGTCCAAGAAGCTTAAACAGATATGCATCCTTCAAACAAATATCTAAGAAAATAAGATAAGCATAAAACTACACATGAATATCTCAATCCATTTTTAAATGAGCACAGAAGCCCATTATTTAACATAAATAAACAAATAAGATTAATTAACACAAATCTAATTAAAAACAAAATAAGAGTGTGTACTTGCAATTTGAATTGACCGCAAGCCTCAATCATTCAGCACGAAGCTTCCAGAATGATGCAACTTAAAAGGAAAAATTAAATAAAAATCAAACGGATGGCTCGGTCCCTCAGCCCAACCAAAACTTCGTCCACAAACACAGTGGGGCAGTTTTCCACCAGTTAAACGATGGAGAGGGGGCAATCAATGGATGGGCCTGAGTCCCTCCGTCCGATCAATCGGCGGGAAGGTCATGGTCATGGTCAACCATCAGAGAAAGGGGAAAAATCCCATTGCTAATCGCAAAGAGGAACCACATAGCCTTGGCCCTTCAACACGAAGACGTTGCTTCAGGTCTGAAAGGCATCGTCGGAGGAAAAAAAACAGATTGACCGGTCTCTCAGTCGCCAATCCTTACAACCGGACGATCGCCTTGACAGATCAACAGGTGTGGACGAAACCTCGTCGAGCAACCATGATCGGCCTCCCTGGGCTGAACCCTAAGGCATCTTGCAAAGGCAGATCAGTCTGATCGAAGGCGGAAGGGGCAGCAGAGCCCACGACTCTCTTCTGATCGCAGGCGAAGGTTGAGATTGTACGCACACAGGCGGTGGCTGAGAACGCTCTGATACCAATGTTAAAAATTAGAGATGGATCACATCACCTGAAACGCAGCGGATGGAGGAGCGCAATGGATCGTGTTTGGAATCACCGGAGGAAACCGAACAAATTCTCACCACCAAAATACCAGTTCCTTTCTTCTGTTTGTGTTGGGAGAGAGGAGAATGCAAATCAATTGCTTGATTTTTCTCACAACAATTAGGGGTATAAATAGGGATTAAAGGGGAGGAATTTAATAGATGTTCAAAACATAACGTATAGATTTCAACGGTAGAGTAGTTATACAAACTATTTGCATTGGGAACCCTAAACTTCTGTAAATTGCACTTATCCACTGAGGATAACTCAATTTACATATAACCCCTTATTAATATTATCTTTGCGATTTACCCTATGGATTAAACCTGTCATGGGCGTACGCAATTCCAACACTTGGGGCCACGTCCTTATGGGTCGAGCTAACTATACGATCGGGAATTATCTTTCTTTGCCCTTGCATGCTACTCGGCTATACGGTCGGAGGGCCAACCCCTCGTGGGCGGGAGCCAGCTATACGGTCGGGATGACTCGGAAGACTTCGCGGGTTGGTCAGTTATACAATCAGGGGCTATCCTCGTGCAAGCCAACCCAATTATCTGATCAGTGTTACTTCTTTCTCTTGCCTATCACATCACTCGACCTCAACCTTTGCAGCGGTTGAGCTCGATCGATGGGGGGCCATTGTTACATTATTTATGGCATACCATTGTGCCTAATAATTAGGCCATTGTTATGCCGGCCCACAGCCCATAGCTCCTGAGTTGAATGAGTCAACCTCCACCTACCTCACAAAGAGACATCAATGGTAGACGGTTACACTTCATCATGACATACTTTAATGGCCGCTAATTCGGTAATTAAGGGCTACATTCATGGTGGCAGTTACTCCAATAAGGCCACATTTCTAGCCTGGATATCACAAGCCAAAAGGAGGACCTATAAAAGTCCCAGGAGACAATGGGAGAAAGCGAAGAGAGGAACCTATACACAGGTATCTTAATATTAAGCGTCTACTCCATTTTACATTTCCTCATACGTAGCTCGATGTGACGGTGATCGGACGAACTCTCTATAGGTCGAACCTAGCCGGTGAGCCTATTTCTAGTTATCCGTTGACTTAAACATTAGAGGGGATTTGGTCGGGCCCCAGACCCAACCCCCTGACGATTTTCCTATATTGCAGATCTGCAAAGATACCCAAGAGTTTGGTCAGGCATCTGAACTATAGCTCGGACTTAGCTCTCACATACCCTGGGTCGCCTCTCCGCTGGTCCCACTTCTCTGCCGATGAAGCATCCTGTCACATGAGGCATCCTCGTCGGCACTCCTTACTGTATGATGGATTTTTCCATCAACAGGTTTGCTGACTAAGACAAAAGGATTGCTAAAGACAATTGAGATTTAATCTTGAAAAATCAATGGTTTGTATTAAAGGTTGTGAAAGTTTTGAGGAAAAGCCCTTATGGCTTTGAGATAGAAGGGGGGAGGGGGAGGGGGAGGGGGAAGGGGAGGGGGAGGATGGTGGCGACAGTGACGGGGAGAGATGGTGTGGGTATATGTGGGTGTTGTTTGATTGAATTTATGACATGGAGAGATGTAATTATCATGGGTTTTGTAATTATTTGTTTGTGGATGGGTGTGGGGATCCTTTTGACGAGGAACAAGTTAGCGTGGTATGGACCAATAATCTTATAACACAACAACAATGCTATCATGTTGGACCACACACGCGTCACCACGAAACAATCACAATTTCTATCGGCGTATGTCTGTGAGAAGGACAAATGTTAATTCAATTCTGCGCAATTTAGTAATTGGGCTGGAGGGGGGCTAGTGGCCTTATCTATTCTATATTTGATGAAGAATTTGAATGTTATCCTACTAGGACAAGTGATTAGGACAAACGGGCTTATGACTTAGATAAGGGCTTGTTGACTAGGTCAATGACTAGGACAAAGTTTTAGGGGGAAGTTTTAAATTTTGGGAGGAAAACTATTTGATATGAGTATGAGATTTGAACTTTGAACTATTTGGAGGGAAACTTGAAATTTTGGGGTAACTTAAAATTTGTTGGGGGGACTCAGCCATTAAATAAGCCGTGCCCTATGGGTCCGGGCAATGACTAGTACCACTATAAAAGAGCTCTATAAAACAAACATGAGATTGGCTTAAGGACCCAACTCGCAAGTGACCATAATATAAAGATCCGAGCTTTGCAGAGAACAACGACTCCTGTCAGCCGCCCTGAGCTCAGATTGTACATAAAGATTTACAAGAGATGAGAATGTTGCATGCTACATGTCCAATGCAAACATTACACTGGTCAATGCCTTAATTTGGCCCCATGATTGCTCCCTTCACTCTTCTCCACAAACTCTGCACGAGTCCTACGCTGCTAGCATCAGTTTCGCCCCTGCTACGATCAGCGATCGTCTGCTTCTGGTTTTGGTTCTTCTTCGTCCTCTACAAGAGGCTTAAGTTGCCTGACTCGGAGTAAACCGCCCGCTTCTTGCAGCTCGCAGCGCTCCGTTGAGCTGTCGTACCACCGCATCGAGCTCGCACGAATCGAATAGGTTGCTGCGATTGCCGCCCTGGATTCTTGGGCTCCAGCGAGGGGTCTGCCCTGGGATAGATGAGCAGCAAGGGACCGCTGCTCGTGCCCGTCGTAGAGACCGATACCATGCATTTGGATGGACGAAGATGTGAGAACAATGGAGTTAGTTTCTATAGAGGAGTGCGTAGGAGTTAACGAGATTGACAAGAAGATAACGTCGGATTCTATGCTCGGTTGATAGGCTCCAACAAAGAAGGTGAGCAAAAATTGCAACACAAAGCTTATGACAAGACAATGGCCTGAAGTCACATTAACAAACTAATTTCAACCCATCAACCCTATGGAATTACTAATCGCATTCATACAACACATTTGCGTTGGCAATTTTCTTTGTAACGCTGAAGATAGTTGATTGATGGTGATATTGGTTGCTTGGGTGTTGATGATGCAGGCTTGGTTGTTTTTTTGTTGTTGCTTTCTTTGTTTTAGTTGTGTACATATGTAACCTATGATATTATTGATATGCATGTCTCTCTTGATCTTAATCATGAGTTTTTGGTGGTTGATTACCATGGCTATCATTGTCTTGATGCTTAGATCAGCCATGAAAATTTTCATGCTAAGTAGTGCGCTACACAATGCTCTAACTTGCAAACATCGCAGTTTTGTGTTTCCAATCTGATTGTTTAGGAAATGAATTGCCAAGAGAACCACTTCTCAGCCCTAAAGCCCAAAAATAAGACCAAACTAGCAACCAATGGACACATGCAATACTATTTTGGGGCATAATCCCTAATTTGTTTTTCTGTGATCCTAATCTTGAACCTGAAACAGATCCTCGCATCAACACTAAAATTTCAAAACAAGTACTTGCACCGATTGTCAGAATCAGGACTGACACATACAAAAATTAACATCTTGGATCAAAGTTCTCTACCAACCATCCCCGAATTCAATCTAATTCAAGTCTGCAAATCTAATATATCCGTAAACCAAAGCTATGGAATGGAGTAAAACTACAGCAACAAAAGCACCATTAAGTTTGGGTTATTATCATGTATCAGTGTTGTAGTCTAGTCTCCAGAATAAGACCAAGTAGCCGATTAAACACCGAGCAGTACAAAAGGAAGCCTCCACTGATTGTGTGTGCTTCGTGTTTTCCTTCTCTGCACCAACATCATGAATGCTGCAACTCGGGAAAGTTTCAACCATAGATCTAAAAAAGTTTTCTATTGTATATTTTTTTATAACAAAGGCAAAGCCCAAAAATAAGACCAAACTAGCAACCAATGGACACATGCAATACTATTTTGGGGCATAATCCCTAATTTGTTTTTCTGTGATCCTAATCTTGAACCTGAAACAGATCCTCGCATCAACACTAAAATTTCAAAACAAGTACTTGCACCGATTGTCAGAATCAGGACTGACACATACAAAAATTAACATCTTGGATCAAAGTTCTCTACCAACCATCCCCGAATTCAATCTAATTCAAGTCTGCAAATCTAATATATCCGTAAACCTAAGCTATGGAATGGAGTAAAACTACAGCAACAAAAGCACCATTAAGTTTGGGTTATTATCATGTATCAGTGTTGTAGTCTAGTCTCCAGAATAAGACCAAGTAGCCGATTAAACACCGAGCAGTACAAAAGGAAGCCTCCACTGATTGTGTGTGCTTCGTGTTTTCCTTCTCTGCACCAACATCATGAATGCTGCAACTCGGGAAAGTTTCAACCATAGATCATGTAAACCAGCATTAGGTTAGCAGATTCTATCAACATTTCAACAAGCAATCACTATACCAGTGACCAAAAGAAAATTTTACAAAAAAAACGTTATAATAAATTACATGCATATAAAATCCCTGGACGCATGCTGATGGTGGATCTAATCAGGTGCTATCCAGCATACCAATCAAAAGCCGATGGACATGCCAAACTATGCCTAGAAACCTCAAGAATTATGTTATCCGAAATGCCCACGAACAACGCCAGCCAATTGTTCTTGTTGGACAAGCGGTGTTCGATCCAACACGTACATGTATTGAAGACCACATAGCATTTTGAGGCATGCTTATGTTTCTCTTTCCTATGTACATCATAAAGCACGCAGACATCTGCTGCTGTCTTCATCTGAAGGAAACAACACAATAAAACACAAACCTAGAATATCTAAATAATATCTGATAGGAACTCTAATAGAGATAATAATAACATCAGCTGTAAAAAGAGCGTGTATCAAAAGAAGATTCTAAATGCATGGCAAGAAACTGTAAGAAGTAATTGGACCAAATATCAGCCACCATTGTAGAACAGATACCAAATTATTAGGCATGAAAGAAACGGATGAGATTTAAAGAGGTAGAAGCATCAACATGCAGAATCTGTATAGTCCTTTGACCTAAAGAGCCAAGCATACTAGAAGTAATCAGACCAGTTCACATTGGTGCCGATACCAAATTACTATACATGAAAAAATAGCTGAAATTTTAAATTGATAGATAAATTCAGTAATCTCCTCCAAAAGGCAAGCAATAAGCAGCGGTCCCATTGAGAATAAGACAGTGAAGAAACTCTATTCAGAATGCAACCAAAAAATTATCAGAGGGTGGATCATAGTTGTACAGGTTACACCTATAGCAACAAGTCAACAACTAACCCTTCAAACCAACGAAGGTCAGCTACATATATACTTTTTCTTCATTCAGCTCTTTTCAGGAACATCATATCTGTTAATTAGCCACCAGCATAATATCCTATTCATGCTCTCGAGCAACATTGATTTTGGTTGCACATGTCCAAAGTGCTGCAAGCTGCCGTCACTAATTTTGTCGTTATTTGAATAAGCAACAGAGCACACCCTGTTAAATTACAGTCTCCATTATCTTATCCAATAGACGATAGAATGAGGATAACCACTTGCAATGAGTTAAGCATGTGCAATGGCAACCAACAAGCATACCAATGAGGACTCTGAAGTTCTATGGTCATAGTGGGAGTGCCAAAGAAGAAGGGTAAATCAAAACGAACTGGGTTGGTGTTTGCTAATTTGACAGCAGCAACAGTGGTGCTTGACAAGGCGGAAAGAAGGAAATAGATTTGTTATCGATAGAAAACTTATTGAATTTATGGCAACATGCTGTTTGACCCCTCACATTTATGTTGGAATACAACACTTCTGCGTCTGTGTCCACAAATCAAAGGCGAAGCTCTTTGTTAACAGTATATACATGGCGCAGGAAAAGTCTGCATCAAGAGTAACATTTGTTTGGGAGTTGAATGTTAGGGTTGAATTTCTGATGATATTTGTTGGCATTAGTGGCACTATAGCTGGAGAGCTCAGTTTGCGAAATCAGAATTGTTTTTGGGCAGTTTGAGCAGTAATGTTGAACATAATGTCGTTCAACATAATATTCAACATTCGGGATCTGGAATTCTGGTTCGTATGCAGAAACGCTGATTTGGTCTGCAGATCTGTATTGCGGATTCAGATATGATTTGATGCCTAGAATATCGGGGATTCCTGAATTTGGTTGTGGAATCTGCATGCGAGATATTTGGAAAGCCCTTCCTAAATCAGTTGCTAAATTGAAGGGATAATGGGTTGAAATAGAAAGTGATTATCTCGCAGATTTGTTGGTTGGAAAGATTGATTGCTGCAGATCTTTTTATAGTAGCTTCAACCTATTCTGGTATAGGTAGCTATGATTGAGGAATCGCTGGAGATATATTTGGAAGCTATTATTCTCTTGTTATTATTGTTGATTCGGTTGGAGAGAATCGCGCCCACTTATTGTTGCTATTTTTAGAAGATTTGGCTGAATCATTTCCTATCTTGGTTCAGCTAATTGTGGGTGAGCTGTAGATATATTTGAAAGCTATTTATCTCTCGGAATTCATTATTTGTTAGAGAGATTTTCGCCCGCAAATATTGGTTGGAAGATCTTGTTGAAGATGTTGCGGAACCACTTGCCCAAAGTGAATCCTTAATTTGTGGGGTGCCGATTCTGCACATGATTTCATTGAGCAACCTTCCATATCTACTTTGTTATTGAGGGGGAGCGGCGATTAAAGGGGTGTACGGTTTTGCGGCTAGGGTAGAACATTTACGAAAGTTTTGAAGAACTCCGGGAGGAGGCCGACGGCTACGCACGTAGGGATCAAGTGAGTTGATCTAGTCGGTTGTGCAAGGGGAGCTTGCGGGCAAGGAGAGCTTGCCGAGAATACTCCATGGGTTGGTAGAGACCATCCATCACGGTTTGTATTGAGGGGGAGGTTCCTCCTAATAGAATCGCGATAATAAGTGATTGTACTCATTGATTATTTTAGTGGAGTATTCTGATTTTCTGGGCGTGGCCCCGTAGATGTAGGTGTGCGCACCGAACTGCGTTACCAAGTTTTGGTTGTCGTTGCTTGATTCTTGTGTTTAATCTTTGTGTTTATTTGATTATTCCTACGTATTGACATTACAATTGGTATCAAAGCAGGTCATCCGTGTTTCTTTGTTATCAAAGCGGGTGTGATCTTGAATTTCAGTACTTGAATCGTGGCTACACGAGAAGGTGCCTCCGTTGTTCGTCCTCCATTGCTCATTGGTACAAATTACACTTACTGGAAGTCTCGGATGCGTGTATTCATTAAGTCCATTGTTGAGAATGCCTGGATCACTGTCAGTGAAGGATGGACACCGCCAACCGAAATTAAAGAAGATGGCAAAGAACACCTCAAGTCGGCAAGAGACTAGAGTCGGATTGAAGAACATGCGGCCTTGTGCAATTCTAAAGCAATTAATGCTATTTGTTCCGCTGTCGACGAAGAGCAATTCAAATTAATCTCTACGTGTGAGTATGCAAAGGAAGCGTGAGATATACTGCAGAATATTCATGAAGGAACTAGTACGGTAAGAGCATCTAAACTTCAAATGCTCGCATCTCAATTTGAAAATCTCAGGATGAATGATGATGAGACTGTGGCTGAGTTCAATGGGAGACTGCGTGATATATCTAATCAGGCATTTCAATTGGAGAAGAAGTACTCTCAAAAGAAGTTGGTTGAAAAAACTTATAAGTTCTCTGCGAAGATTGCGGCCATTGAAGAAGAACACATCCACCATGAGATTGGATGAACTCATGGGATCTCTTCAGACCTATGAAATGAATCTGAAGCCGAACCACATGGATAAATGGGTGGCTCTAAAGGTTGAAGTCAGTAAAACATCTAAGCCTGAAAATGACTCGGATATTGATGATGACATTGATCTGCTGACTAAGAATTTCAACAGAATGATGAGGAAGATAAGTAACAAGGGACAGAATTACAGATCTGCCAACAAGGAATCAAGACCGTATCTTCCTACTGCTGGAAAGGCAATCAGTCATCCCGCACAGAAGTATGAGCCAAAGAGTAAGGGTAAAGGAATACAGTGCAGGGAGTGCGAAGGTTTCGGTCACATACAGGCCGAATGTGCTAATACCCTCAAGAAGAAAAGGGGGAAATCATTAGCTAGTACCTGGAGTGATGAAGATTCAAAAGGAAGTTCTGGAAATGAAGACATCACCAGCAACTATGTGGCTTTTACGGCTATTCTTGATGATCAATCTGATAGGTACACCCATAGCTGTGTTGGACTTAATGTTGCGACAGCTAGTACAACATTGGAGAACAAAACTGCAAATGTCAGAAAGAATGTTACAACATTATGTACAACATCATGTATAACTTCTACAACCGAATCAGATTCTGAAGCTGACAGCGATGAGGAAGTTAGTGACAATGATATACGTACAGCATACCAGATGATGTTTGAGAAATGGATGCAAATCTGCAATATCAACACAGTCCTGAAGGAGGAGAATGATAGACTGAAGAAAGAGGAGGAGGAGGTCAAAATCGAATGTCTGAAAGCTGAGGAAAACTGTAGAGAATTGGAAAGAAACTTCAGAAATGTTCTTCTCAGGGCAGAGAATGCTGAATGCACATTAGAGAAGTGAAATTCTGGAAAAGCAAAGCTGGATGATATCTTGAACATGGGTAAGATTTCTGGAGATCGCACCGGAGTGGTATACAATAGAGGAGCTTTTTATAATGTGTCTGCTGAAAGAAGAAGTCAAGTTACCAAAGAACTTGAAAGAATGGGTCAACACAATGGCCATGATCAAAAGAAAAGGCAGATTAGAGGTATAAAAGGTGGTCGTTCTGTGTGCAGTTACTGCAAGTTCAAAGGCAATACTGAGAGAAACTGCTTTAGCCGCATGCGATATTGGTCAGAAGGAACAAATGTCAGACATCCTGATAAGATAAAGAAACAATGGGTCAGGAAATCTGAATTATACAGCAAGAACACTACAGCTTCAGGGAGTACACTTCATGGTGTGACTAATGTTGTAACATTAGATACAACACAAAACAATGTTGCTACAGATGTTATGACACCAGACTCGACATCTCCCCTCGACAATCACTATGAGCAGCCTGCGCCAAGTCTCATGAATCTTCCTCCAGAATTATCAGAGTGCTATCTCGCTGCTCTGCTCACTGTTCTTCCTCCGCCGGTGCCATTGGATCTTCACATGTACCCTTTCCAGCACAGCAATCCACCGCCGTTCCATCTTTTGCGGCCTCTTCACATACACCAGCTGACTTCACCAAATTCTGTCCACTTCTTCGCCGTTCCCACCGCATCCATGTCTCCAAATTTTGACATGCAGATCACCGAAGGCTCTCTGACAGCACCGCCGATGTCTTCGACTCGATTTCTTTTTCGGACCCTCAGAGCTCGACTTCTACACCGAATATCCTTCCATTGGGGCAGCCTTCCGTTAAATGTGAGATAATGTTCTTCCTCTTATTCCGTTGTGCCTGAGGATTTATTTGCTAATAAGAGAGACAGAGGAGCCTCTGGATGTGTCTCGGTTGAGTTTTTCTGAATTTTCTTTTGGAGATGTGAGGCTTGCTGAAAAGTATTAGAGTTCAATGAGGACATACTTTTTCTGAATTTTAGCCGTCTCTTCTGAGGTGATCACTGCTCGGGTTGTTCTAGTAAGGGGGAGAATGTGGTTTGGATTATTGTGGCTCAAAGGGGGAGAATGTTGTTTGGTTGGTGCTTACTTTGGGTTGTGCCACATAATACCAAAGGGGGAGATTGTTATGGTTGAATTTCTGATGATATTTGTTGGCATTAGTGGCACTATAGCTGGAGAGCTCAGTTTGCGAAATCAGAATTGTTTTTGGGCAGTTTGAGCAGTAATGTTGAACATAATGTCGTTCAACATAATGTTCAACATTCGGGATCTGGAATTCTGGTTCGTATGCAGAAACGCTGCTTTGGTCTGCAGATCTGTCTTGCGGATTCAGATCTGATTGCTGCCTAGAATATCGGGGATTCCTGAATATGATTGTGGAATATCTTCATGCGAGATATTTGGAGGGATGTTGGGTTGAAATAGAAAGTGAATATCTTGCAGATTTGTTGGTTGGAAAGATTAATTGCTGCAGATCTTTTTATAGTAGCTTCAACCTATTCTGGTATAAGTAGCTATGATTGAGGAATCGCTGGAGATATATTTGGAAGCTATTATTCTCTTGTTATTATTGTTGATTCGGTTGGAGAGAATCTCGTCCACTTATTGTTGTTGCTATTTTTAGAAGATTTGGCTGAATCATTTCCTATCTTGGTTCAGCTAATTGTGGGTGAGCTGGAGATATATTTAGAAGCTATTTATCTCTCGGAATTCATTATTTGTTAGAGAGATTTTTGCCCGCAAATATTGGTTGGAAGATCTTGTTGAAGATGTTGCGGAACCACTTGCCCGAAGTGAATCCTTAATTTGTGGGGAGCCGATTCTGCACGTGATTTCATCGAGCAACCTTCCATATCTACTTTGTTATTGAGGGGGAGCGGCGATTAAAGGGGTGTGCGGTTTTGCGGCTAGGGTAGAACATTTACGAAAGTTTTGAGGAACTCCGGGAGGAGGCCGACGGCTACGCACGTAGGGATCAAGGGAGTTGATCTAGTCGGTTGTGCAAGGGAAGCTTGTCGAGAATACTCCATGGGTTGGTAGAGACCATCCATCACGATTTGTATTGAGGGGGAGGTTGTTCCTCCTAATAGAATCGCGATAATTAGTGATTATACTCATTGATTATTTTAGTGGAGTATTCTGATTTTCTGGGCGTGGCCCCGCAGATGTAGGTGTGTGCACCGAACTGCGTTACCAAGTTTTGGTTGTCGTTGCTTGATTCTTGTGTTTATTTTATTATTCCTACGTACTGAAATTACATTGAAGAAATTCATGCCGTTCCAAATATCCACAAAAAGATGTTTATTTTTAGTCCTGTTAGGCTTGTTTAATTTATTTTAATAAGTGTCGCGTGCTGTGCACATAGATCCATTGGGCTTTATATAACTTTCTTTTATTATCTTCTTTCATTTCATTTCATTTTAATGGGACGTGTTGTACATGTAGCTATAGACTATAAGGAAGCTTGCACTCAGAACAAAGTTAGTGAATGAGAATGATTTAATGTTTTGAGAGTGATCTTAGGTTTGTAAGAAACCCTAGATCTCTTTATAAATCTCTATGCATGTAAGATGCTTGTGTGTGCGTGTGGGTGTACATGGGCATGAGGTCCGAAGGTTATCCCTAATCTATCAATCCCTAGCTTCAATTTCCTTTTATTATTTTATCTTAGTTAATCAAATCCCTAATCTTCCTCCAAATCTTCAATCCTAGATCTAGTTCTTTCCCAAATTTCCAATATCCCACGATAAACAAATAATCCCTAGATCCGCTACCGCTATCTATAGTGGAAAGGAGCCAAATGAGTGACAATGTCTCACTAATTTGTATATTATCTTGAGCCATGACAATGTCTCACATACAGAAAGCAATTTATAAACACAGAAGTGCCTAATGGGCGTGTTAGCAAGAATTTCTGCTATGATTACCCATTCTGCCCAAATGGTACTCTAATTTTATTGCCATCACATCAAGGACTTCCAAGATCCCTTCTTAAAAATAAATTACAAAGTTCATTTTCATTGCACAGCTTGAAAATCCTTGCCCCGGCAGCGTCTCATATCTAATATAATCTGTGCACCTATAGCTCTACCTCTTTACTCCATAATATGTGCCTCATGTAAAACACAAAGAAACTGAACAGCTATGTTCCCATGTAACACAAGAAATTTACATGAGGTGTCCGTCCTTTCATTTATTTTTCCCCCTATCAACTGTGAATTTTACTTGTATCTTTAAATTAACTTATGTAACAGAATGACACGTGCAGATGGAGAATCTAAGAACCATGGAACAGTTTCAGTAAACTAAGAATATAAATGGAATGGTTCTTGGCTTTTAAAAGTGACGCTACGAACACATATTCGAGTTGCCAAACGGTATCCAGCCCAACAAAATAAGACACGTTATTCAATCCAACAACATGCACTATATATGTCAATCTGCAATATTCACAACAGTCCATAATAAAATTTCAATTGGTGCACATGTGATGAATAAATAGTATGTCAACAATATGAGAGTTCTTATGACAATCAGAGGTAAATATCAGCACAAATGGCAACAAATTAAAAGGTTTTAATAGCATATAAAACCCACTCCGACTATCATATTCAAATACTATTCTGAAATAGGTTGAAATGTGAAATAAAATGTACTCCAGTTATAACCAGACTATATTCGGACTATATTTAGTCAACGAATGTATTGGCAACCAGAAGTACAGAAAAGGTAATAGTAGAAATAACACATTTAAAATCCATTTCAATCATTTGGAAAGGATTTATAACCGAGTGCTAGAAGATAGTCTCAAGAGTATAGTCAACAAAAAATTATATTATGCCACTGAACTTATAGATACCTGGATGATGTTGACCACTTGCTTGATTGCACATCCAATAAGAAACAAAGATAGTGGCAGGGATAGAAGTAAATTAGCTTTCATAGCATTGACACAGTCCTAAAAAGGAAAATTCATAGAACAGTAAGTTTATGATAAATTTCATATTTATAATGTCAAACATCGCAGAATCCAATGGCTTACAGTGACGACACTATCAGATTGGTCTTCATGAAGAAGGAAGAGGATTATGTAGAGAACCTGGAACAGAATAGTATATTTGCTTAAGATAAAAAAAGCTAATAATCGATATGGTTCATTTTTAAATATTACTTGAGATCTTTACCTCGGAGCCTACACAACAAAAGGCCATGAATGGTCGGTGTTTATAATATGCTTTCAAAAGCCAACTACTTTCGTCCTTAACATCTTTATGACTAGTCTTCCCTGATAAGAAAGTACTGTAATGGAGAAGCATGAGATATCAAGATCAAGCATCCACGTTAAGCAAAGTGAAAAATGTGCTACTTAATAATATTGCTAGGTTATCATTACCTTAATTTTTTGTATGTGAATAATCTATGATATGGGGAGGTTATCCATTTATCCCTCGATCCAATCATTACAAAATTTAATAGGTTAGCACAATAGAAAATGTTGTAACATGCTAATCGAGGATCAAATTCTCCTAAGGTTCACCCATATTTAGGTTTTGAGGTTTTCGAATGTTTAAAAATAATTTAGAAATTTTTTATTAAAAATTAATAAAACACATTTTTTGTGCTACCAATGTAGGAAATTTCATACACCGCACATACCCATTAATCTCATGCGCGCACGTGTGCTTACCTCACGAATCCACCTTTCATCCGATAAAGACTTGACTCATCTTCCATTTTAAATTCATATTTATTTTATTGCATTCTCCACGAAAGACCTTTTTTCTTGAATGCTTTTCCATTTAGATGACGTTTAGGATATAATAACAAACCTTAAATTACCAATATTAGTATGTATAAAGAATATAGACTGTTCAATATGAGCACCCAATATCAGTGTTACTTGGGCACTCTCTTTTTACAAGTTGATGTGTCGGACATTTGTATGCATGTGCAACAGGACTTGAAGTCTTGAACACGGCTTTCATAAAAAAGAACAACAGTATCATCGAATTTTATAAAGGAAAGAATTTAAAAGAATGTCAGAAAGAAACCTAAGGAGGTCTGGATGAATCAAGAGAAGTTAAAATAAATGATATGCTTCTTTCCATTCCCAATCAACCAAACAAATTCTCAGTATGTAAACAAGTAGAATTAAAAGAGAGTGTATTGCTTCTCTAAATATCTGTTACACATATATGTTTTATATGTATTCATGTGTAAATAGGTCCTGCTCCCTATACTAGTACCTAAAATTTGCCATGTCGGATTCCATTGACATTTATTTGACATATCCAATCAATACGGGCCAATGTTAGTCCTATACCTTTGATATATTGTCTGTATACGCTATCTGATATTAAAATCCCAATTGATATGAACTGAACATCTAATATCTAAACCCTTGATATAGAAGCAACTCCCTTTGTTTGGGGGGGGGGGGGGGGGGGGGGGGGGCTAAATGAATTTTGTTATATTCTTAGCCAGTTCTACAATCAATTAGATCAAAGAGTTCCTCCAATCGCCCGAAGCACTGATGCAAAATTGTGTAAAATTCAGTGGTTTACTAGGTGAAAGAGCCTAAATCCCTGCCTAGCGATTTCAATTTTTGATATCATATGATTACAATGAGTGGAAGATTTACTTTTCGTCATCTCTTGCTCACATTTCTCCTAAGAAGTACAAACTCTTGATCTATTATTTAGGGTTGTGGATTTCATGTTTCTAGTGCTTTTCCTCGAGCAGGTTCCTGTCTAAAATCTTAAGGGGTTTATGATGCCGATGTTGTGATTCTAGTTTGTTTCTTTCATGGCTACAGCTCAAGAATGATCCAAATTATAGGGATTCTTAACGTGTGACTTGGAGAATATTTGCTGGATATGGATGTCAGGTTTCATCTCAATGGATAAAAATTGAAAACTTTTTAGATCAATACTTCTACTCTTATAAAAGAGTTCATCCCCTCATGAACTCCACTCTTTTACAATAACATATTTCATGATTATCATTACTAAGACAAACGTGTGTTTCTCAAAATGCTAAATGTTACCTTTAATGTCGCTAGATCTCTCGTATTGCCAGGCCTTTTGTCCATGTTACCCCTTTAATCTACCGTTCCATCACCCTTGTTGGCAGCTTGCTCTTTTCTGTCTTCCTTGCCATCACATCTTCACCATCAAATACTTTCTCCTCTTAATTTTTTGTTCTCTTTGCGAATTCAGTAGATGCAGGGATATGGTTAATGCCTAAAAGTTGCACCCGGAAATAGTTTCGACATTTCCATGGGAGGAACCAAGCTTTGATATCAATTGATCCATACTGGGGGAAGGAGGAGATCACCTTTTCTAATCCAATCAACTATAGATGTTGAATAGTGGAAAGTTTTCAATGGAAGATTTATGTTTATGGAAGATTTACTACTTTCATTTTTTTACTACTTTCATTTTTTTACTACTTTCATTTTTACTACTTTCATTTTTTAAGAAATTTACTACTTTCATTTTTTTTATTTTTTAATGATTACAATGAATGGAAGATTTATGTTTCTTCTTGCTTTCTTGCTCACATCTCATTTTACACGACCAACCCTCGATCTATGTGGGGGTTCTGGTTCATATGATTGAGTTGTACATAGAGGAGAAGACTTCCCACTATAAGATTTTCAGAAATTTTCTGCGGAGATTATCATGTGCTTCTTTTTTTCATGGTTATAAATTGAGGTATTTTTCTATTTAAAGGGATCCCAACTGTAAGCTATTGACTCAAAGAGTCTAGAAAACGTTTGTAACCATAACAAGACTACATTTCTTTTCCTAGAAAATAAATCTTAAAAGATATGCCTAGCTTTCTCACATACGGCTATTAGGGTTCTCATCCAACCATTGATGAGATTACACGAAAAATGTCTAAAATCTACCCTAAATCATTCACTAATCTTTTAGTTTTCAGATTTACCTAACTTGAACTACACAAAAAGATTCCCTAATGCAAAGGTCATTTCTCTTCAAACTTTTGGCTTATTTTCAAAGAAGAGTCGATAAACTTTCAAGTGGATTCAATTTCATGGTCAAATATACTTTGTTTATTTCTATTGATAACTTCTCGAAAGTTGGGTTATATTTACCGACATATGTTGTAATTCGGATATCATCATTTTGATAACGTGTATTCTCCTGAACGACAAAACCTCATCTCCAGATGTGACGGTAGGACCAAGCAGATCACAGGAATGGCCAAGCAATGTCTTAAACTTATCAAATTTTGAGTATACCTACAACAATGCATGTGTATATGCAGGATAAATAGTACCCTATTTATCTAGAAAGGATTTTTTGCGCTGATATTCTAGGAAAGCTTTTTCAACTTCAATTTCATGATATCAAGAAACCCAGTGCATGGAATGAATGCCATACATTTGATATAAAATGGTGATTAAGTAGACAAACCTGTACATTTGCAACCAATGGCTAGCAATATCTAATCCCAACAATGACAAGAAAATCAAGCCAGGTCTGCAAGGATGGACATACAAGGATTAGCTAAGCAAATATGATACAACAAAAGCAACCATGTATTACAAGGATCACAACAATATACCTTTAAAGTTGAGAGAGGATTGCCAATAAACAAGCAGTGCTAACTCTGTGGTGTACAAGCAGGAATCATATCAGATAAACCAGGTGCATGACAGAATATATGGAGTTAAAAAATAGATTGAGCATGAACATATTTGAAAGGCGCCTGTCTGTTATCGTGTCTAGTACAGCTCCAAAAGTTGACACTGGACAATAAAACCAGATACATACATCTTATTGGGATAAATTTTCATGTAGTTAATATGTCAAAAAATTTGCTAAAGGAAAAGTAAAAATTAGTACTTCCAGTGAGTTTGAATATTAAGGCCACAAGACAATATCTTCATGGCACAAACATATTGACCAAATGAGTTTGACACTGCATCGGTATAAACTAAAATGCAAAGTATATGACAAAATTGCACATGGTGTCTTTGTATGTTGAAAAAAAATGTTGAGATGGGAAACACGAGCTTTAAGGAAAGTTGAGGATCTTCCAACATGTGGTTTAAGAAAAATATGAAATCAAGATAAAACACATGTGACAACATGATAACACACAGCCTTTCTTCCGAATCTTTCGGAATAAATGCCCTAACATAATAATTTCAATTGGAAATACAATCCTCCAATTCTGTAATTCAATGCTTTGAAGGCACTAGGCGGCATAGGGCGCTAGCGCATCCACTTAGCACCTAATCGACACACGGGTCTTGGGCAAGGAAAGATGGTGAAAATAGAGACACGGGCGACAAAAAGACGGGGGAGATGGGGAAAGAGAGGATGAGGATATTACCTCTCAGTTGTCATTCCGCCTTTATCGCCGCTTCTACCACTACTACTTCAATCACCCCTCGCCTCAGCCGTCCATTAAAAAGGAGCAAGCAATGAAGGGAGAAAGAAGAAGAGAATGGGGTTACGTTCGTGCCCTGGCATCAACTTAAAGAAGCAAGTTTGGTAGGGTCCCGCTTCTTTAGGTTAACCCCAGATTAAATAAGCATGTTTAGCTTAAAGAAGCGGGTCTCTTCCTAACCCTCTTCTTTAAGTAGGAATCAGTGCACAACCACAATCTCCTCCTCTTCTTTTACTCTTTATTCTATTTGAGCGGCAACTGGCAAGGAAGCAATGAGTAGCCAAGGGTGGAGCTGCAAAGAAGTGGAAGCGGAGCAATGGCAAACACCGATGATCGTACCGGAGAAGAAAGTATGTACACAGATTAACAATGAAATGTATATTCTGTTACAAAATGTGATTCATTTGGTCTATTTATATGGGTGACTTGATAAGGCAAGTCATATCATTTTGCCTAGACTCTTTCCATAGTAAGGGGGATTTAGATTTTATCCCACAGTTGCATGAGCGTAGATAGCAAGTGAAAAAAAGATATACCAAGCTAGCATTGATCAAGCTTCCATGAAAGAATCTTCACCTGCCTGTAGGTATCTTTTCTAGATTTTGACACCAATTTAAAGAGGGCTTATGTCAGGCTAACAACTAACCTAAAATTTTTGGCAAGTGGTTTCACAAAGCTTTCTCAATGTTGAGTCATGCTCCACAGTTGGTCCATTTTGATGGGGAAACCAATGTTACATGGACACAAAAATCCTTCTAGATTTTTTTGACACAGACATGTTAAATGTTGAGATCAATATATGATATATGTAATCAATCCGTGTTACCAATAAGATGATAGTTTACTAAACTCAACTTTAGACCTTTATTCGACATGGTTGAGATTTGATATGCTTCAGTTTAGGTGTTAAAATTGTAGTGTAGATGTGATATTGTCTTGAATTGATGACTTTATAATCAGTCATTTGAGAATCTAATGTATCTTCAAAGTGTCCGACATGTCAACAAAGCAAAAAAATGAAGTGCCAAAAAATCAGGTGGCTTCGAATATGAACCATATGGCTTGTGAGTTGTGCCTAGACATGTGACTGACATTGTGTTAAAACGAAATGCCATAACAATCTATATAAGCATAGTAAGCAATTGATTATTGGAATTTATTTGTTGGATTCTTTGCAAGTGGTCACATATATTTAGAATCAGAAAGGAAAAAAGATCAACCGTATCAGGCGATGTATGTGTTCTCACTGATTTTAAGACCAAAACATCAAAATAATAAACAGCATAAAGCATCATTCCTCTTATGCTTAAATGTGCAATTAAAATTTATAAAAAGGGAATAATACGGTTTACTATAAAAATGTTTTATCTACATGAACAAAACTACAACCATGAGTAACAGGATTTAAGTTAAACACATGTTTTAAATTATATATAATCTGAGTTGTACAACTTATAACATCTATGTTAATCTCGTTTAGCTATTTGATTCATTTCATACACCAATAAAAATAGGGGTTTTAATGAAAGAAGCACCCTGATGTTTCGTCGGAAACCATAAACTGCCAGCCATTCGCTCTACACCCCAACTAACCACCTTTCTCAAGTTTTCCAAGAATGCTGCTAAACTACATGATCACAGGCGCACATGCATGTCTAGGATAAAAACAAATCCCGTATGTTCTCTTCACAGTGCAGCCAGCTGCCTTTTCCACTATAAACCCAGTTTGTCTCAGGATAATCTTTTTGAGTGATTTCTCCAGTGACTTTCAAGCAAGAAAGGCCATGGATATATATGGTTTGAACAAGTTAAAGGTAACACACGGAAGAGGGTCAAGCCTTTGAAATAAACATCATGAGGTTTAATTATTTTTCAAGGTAACACAAGAAGACATCTGATTACTATGGTTGGACTAGGGGTGGTTAAAAATCCCGGTTCTATTTCCGAACCAGGTTCCGAACCCGCATCTGATTCCGAATATTCGGACAAGTCAGATTCGGGGCAAAATTTGACAACCGATTTTAAATCGGATCGGAATCGGAATTGAAGGGCAAAGAACAAGTCCGATCCGATTCCAAATCACATTTAATGTCATGTGGCAGAGGAGGACTGTTGTGCCTGTGCATTATGAATTTTGTCAAGTGCCCTCTAAAGAAACCTATTTAAAGCACACCATTATTCGCAACCTGGCCGATGTGTGACTAAAAGGGTGTTGCTCTTTCAATTAATGCTCCAGCACTCTTCCACAAACTGGGCCCTCTTTTAGTCCCACATCGGTCACACTACTCTATAAACCCAGTTGTCTCAGGATAATCTTTTTGAGTGATTTCTCCAGTGACTTTCAAGCAAGAAAGACCATGGATATATGGTTTGTACAAGTTAAAGGTAACACACGGAAGAGGGTCAAGCCTTTGAAATAAACATCATGAGGTTTAATTATTTTTCAAGTGAACCCACAAGAAGACATCTGATTACTATGGTAGGACTAAGGGGTGGTTAAAAATCCCGGTTCTATTTCCGAACCAGGTTCCGAACCTGCATCTGATTCCGAATATTCGGACAAGTCGGATTCGGGGCAAAATTTGACAACCGATTTTAAATCGGATCGGAATCGGAATTGAAGGGCAAAGAACAAGTCCTATCCGATTCCAAATCACATTTAATGTCATGTGGCAGAGGAGGACCATTGTGCCTGCGCATTATGAATTTTGTTAAGTGCCCTCTAAAGAAACCTATTTAAAGCACACCATTATTCGCAACCTGGCCGATGTGTGACTAAAAGGGTGTTGCTCTTTCAATTAAAGCTCCAGCACTCTTCCACAAACTGGGCCCTCTCTTTTAGTCCCACATCGATCACATTACTCACCAAGAAGTAGTTTATAATAGCTTTTTGAGCCCAGCCATTCAAAAAGCACTTATTGCGGAGCCTTGTGCTGAACTGGAATCGGAATCGCACATTGCGCAGCCCCTCGATGAAGCAGAATCAGGGTTCGGATGGGATATTGTAATCCGATTTAGAATCCAAAATTAATTCACCCGGATCCGAAATGTCAGAACCGGACGTCGGATTTTTGTTTACCATCCAAATTAATTCGGTTTCGGATTCAAATTTTCCTAAAATAATCGGATTTGCCCGATGCCCACCCTTAGGTTGGATTCAAGTCCCTAACAAATATCTTATTATAATATTAGTCCCCCGCATATTAACAGTGGTATATACCCATGTCATAATGCTCCAGCATACTCATTAAAAGCCCTAATAGTCCAGCAATTGCAAAAATATAGAATCTTTAGAACTAACAATTAGTGCTCGTTTTAATAAAACAAATCTACAATGTATGAAGTATGGACACGAGACATGAATACGAGATGACATGACATGGACAACGGACATGGCAAATTCTTATGAAGTAGGACATGTGGACACATCGATATATACGTATCTCTATATGATACACAACAATACTCATAGTGATTACAAAGTGTTTTATTAAAAATTAAAAATATAAATTTCAAGGGCAAAATGCATAATTTCTAATCAAGTAACAAAAGCAAACAAAAAGATCCAAAAATCTAGTACCTAATCTAGCTCAAGTGATAAGCTTCGTTTACATATTATCCACTTAGTTATAATCTTTTTTATTTTTATTTTCAAGACACAAGTGGCTCTAAAGTGTCCACCATACGATCATTAAATTTCATTTGAAGCTGACTTGGCTTGCACTTAAACACCAACATGGTTATAAAATTTGGGCACTGACTTAAAGTATCCGATCATGTCGGGCAAGCATCATGCAAGTGCATGTGTGCTACTTGACATGAACATGACACCCATTTTGAAGTGTTGATGCCTCACAACCTTCACCTTCCCCAAAAGCTCTCGTCTTTTCCTGCCCTTCTTAAAAAAACCATGTCATCTCCCTTTCCTCTCCTTCAAATTCTATCCGACCGCGCTATACCCAATCCCATTTCACCCACCCACCCACCCAAACCAGATCTTATGAAATGTATACATGGTTGGATATTTGCTAAAATTAACTTTGAAAAGATGTTCTTTGAAACCAATTAAAATAACAAATTAGCTACCCCCTAATAGCATCATTCATAAGCCAATTGATCTCTCTTCACTGCTAAAATGTAGCGATGCTAAGCTCTTTTAATTGCAAGAGACAATAGCAAAGGAGTCTCTTCACTCTATAAATAGGTATAGATAGTGGATATCTATTCATTGCCCAAAATTGCAGTGTTGATATCTCTTCAAAACAAGCAACATAGTGAATTTCAAATCTTTTCTTTCACTACTAGAGTGGAATTTCATAATCATATTTGGGTCGTCGTCCACTATTCTGTTCGTTCCTTTTTGGTGTAAGCAAGATGAACAAATGAAGCAAAGGTTAGATAATATATTACAAGCAAAATAGTAAATTTCTAATATGGCTACTCCTAGACTAGTGTGGGTGAGGTATTTGGATGAAAAGAGTAAACTAACTATTAACAAAAATGGGTCTAATGTTGAGGCCATTGAGAGGGAATTTATGTCCAAATATACATCAATAATGGACTAATATCAAAATATGATAGTTCTAATGAACCTGGATCCTAAAAATTGCAACTACTAAATGGCCTTTCAAAGTAGAAAATTTTGCTTTTGTTCTTTAAATAACATAACATGTCCAGGTCACCCAGCTTTGTATCTAATTTCTTCCATCAAGTTCCCCTTAAAAACTTTTTGTGTTCAGTTTCTATTTCTATGCAATGAGTTACTAAAAACTACACCTAATACATATGGAATGAAATCACCAGATGAAATTTGCTCGATTCTCGAATCATGCAAAATGATGCACAATTGTCATATAATCATAAAAGCTTAATTGTTCTACAAAATTCAAACATGGATAACTCTGTGTAAAGAATAAGGTGACATCCTACAAGAAAAGAATGTGTATTGTGTAGTTTTGCCCCAAGCAGTTGCAAGGGGATGGAGCATCATGCACGTGTCTTGTGGGAGGGAAGATTATGTGCATCTAGTATGCACACAGCCTTGGCTGGGAGGTTTCTACTCCCATATTTGTCTTAGACACTACTCCGAGATGGCCTTATCTCAGACACAAGTTCAAGTCCAGTGATGATTAGGCTCAAAAGTGATGGAAAATCAACTCGGATGCAGCCAAGAATTGGCACCAACTCGGCTTTGCCCTGTCCATCACGAGGAAGGAATAAGAAAGATTGCCGACCCAATCCTACAATTTAAATTATGTTTGGATACAACCTTGATTTTTTTTTACTCAACCCCACAACTTAAGTTATTTTCTGACACAAACCCAAGTGATTCTTGATTGTATGGTAGCTTTTGATCAAATTTTGTACCAGCAGAAACCCAAAATTTAAGTATTGTGGGTTAGATTTCATGTGCTTAGTTCAATTTTTACTCAAATCCAAACCAAACCCTCTCTTATTTATCTTATTCATGTTTTCTCTCTCTATTCCTCGTCTCATTGCTTTTTCAAGCATTCTCTCAAGTCTCAATTAGTCGCAAGCCTTGGCTACGGCAACTAGCCATCACTATTGGCCGACGATCACGAGCCACTAGGTTAGTTTTTTATTTATCATAGATCATGTTTTTCTCCTTTTTACTTTTGAGTTTTTTTTACGTTTGAGTTTTTTCTACCAATGTACCATGATCCTTTGCATGTTTATTTTTGTTATAAGTTTTGGATTTATCTAACATGAATTAGTGGTTATGTTTTGTAATACACATGTTGATGTTGGATTTTAGTTATATTTTCAAATATGGCAGTTTGATATTATATACATCCTTATTGTTTTTTGATTTATTGAATATATTGTACAATATATATTCGATACACATGAAGTATTGCAGTGTCCATGCCGTGTCGTGTCATATTATTTCATGGACGCCAAATCTCAGCATCTGTATCATGTTGTGTTTATGTATTCATGCCTATCCAACCTAGGTGTTCGAGCAAGGGGAGAAGGTGAGAGAGAGTGTGTGTGGCTGTGTGTGGCTGTGTGTGTGTGTGTCTGTGTGTGTGTCTGAAAGAGAGTGATAGAGAATGATGCATACTGATACGAACTAGGTTTCGTATCAATTAATTTCAGAATTTAAAGAGGAAAAATATAAAAAGGTGGAATTTTTGGATCTTAAATTGCGAAGAACTAAGAAAATAGATTGATAAATGAGCCTCTTTCGAGAGGAGACTCGCTCTCCTAGCTTTGTTGCACGGAACAAAGCCTAAAACCTTCACAAATGACGCCTACAATTGTTCTTCACAAAATAAGCATAAAATAAAATAAAGACGGCTAGCCCTAATTTATAGAAAAGTGGGGAATTACTAATCTAGTCTAAAATGACTAGAATACCCCTAACTAACCCTCTTACGTGCTACCGCGCCTCCTACGGCGCACGTAAGTGACTATAGGGGGGTGGGTCCCCCCTAGGTAGCCGCCGGCCTCAAGTGGATGCGGGCTAAGTGGATGTGGGCTCGGGCTCGGGTCCGCATCAATACCCCCCCTAAAAGAGCCACCTTGTCCTCAAGGTGGAAGTGGGGAAACTGCTCCTGGATCACTCGATAGGCCTCCCATGTCGCATCACAGTCCGGTAGCCCCGCCCAGTGTATCAGCACCTCCCTCGGCCCACGCGGGTCCCTGCCGAACAGCTCGAACCTCCAGTGGCTCCAGCATCACCTCCATCTCCTCAGTAAGTGTAGGCGGTAGGGTAGAGGACACCGTATGCTCTCCGATGGCTCGCCGAAGCTGCGATACATGAAAAACCGGGTGTATCGTCGCCGTCGATGGCAACCTCAACCTGTAAGCCACCTGGCCAATCTTGGCCGCAATCTCAAAAGGCCCATAGAATCTCGTTGATAGCTTCTCGTTCCGTCTCCTCGCTAGCGACCTCTGTCGGTACGGCCTCAGCTTCAGATAGACCATATCACCCTCCTGGAAGTGCACATCCCGCCGATGCCCATCCGCCCTAGCCTTCATCACCTGCTGAGCACGCAGCAAATGCTTCTTCAGCTCCTCCATAATGCTCTCCTGCTCCCTCATATAGTCCTCTACCCGGGAGACCGGTGTCTGTCGTGCCCCAAATCGCAGTAGCTCTGGTGGATCCCTGCCATATAATACCCGAAAGGGGGTCGTACCTGCTGCTGAATGGTACGAAGTATTGTACCAATACTCCGCCCAGGCTAACCACCGATACCACTGTCGAGGTGTCTCCGACGCGAAGCACCGCAAATATGTCTCGATGCTGCGGTTTACTACCTCCGTCTGCCCGTCGGTCTGTGGGTGATAGGCGGTACTCCTCTTCAGCACAGTACCCTGGACACGAAATATCTCCCGCCAAAACCCACTCAGGAAAACCTGATCTCTGTCTGTGACGATGGAGGCTGGGATCCCATGTAACCGTATGACTTCCCTGGTGAAGGCTGCAGCCACTGAAACAGCTGTGTACGGATGTTTCAGTGGTATAAAATGGGCGTACTTGCTCAGCCTATCCACCACCACAAAAATCACGGAGTACCCCTCCGACCTGGGTAGCCCGTCTATGAAATCCATCGTCACCTCCTCCCAGACCCGCTCAGGAAGTGCTAAGGGCTGCAAAAGTCCGGCTGGCGCCATGGCCATGTACTTGTGACGCTGGCACACGTCACAAGCAGCAACCAAATGTGCTATCGCTCTCCTCATACCAGACCAGTAAACCTCCCGGGACATTCTCATATATGTCTGCTGCACCCCAGAATGTCCCCCCACCACCGAACTGTGGAACTCCTGAAATAATGCGGGTATGAAGGTGGACGTCCGCGGCAATACTAACCGCCCCTGGTATAATAGTCTCCGCCCCTCTAGTGAGTACCCCTGCGGCGCCTCCCTGCCTCCCTGCAGCTGCTCGCGAATCAGTCTCAACTCTGGATCGGCCTCTGCCTCCTGCAACATGGGCTCGCCATCTATCCATACCGGCAACGAGAGTGCTCTCAAGTGCACCCCCTCCTCTCTGCGTGATAAGGCGTCTGCCGCCTTATTTTCCAGCCCCGGCCTGTACTCAATGACGAACCTGTACCCTACCAGCTTGGATAGCCAGCGCTGGTGCTCCTCTGTCACCAACCTCTGCTCCAATAGATACTTCAAACTGCGCTGGTCGGTCCTGACCACGAACTCCCTGCCCATCAGATACGGCCGCCACTTCTGGATCGCGAGCCCAATAGCCATCAGCTCCCTCTCTTAGACAGACTTCAGCCGTGCTCTAGCGGAAAGCACCTGGCTGAAGTAGGTTATCGGCCTCCCTAGCTGCATAAGGACCGCCCCCAACCCTACTCCTGACGCATCAGTCTCCACCACGAATGTGATGCTGAAGTCGGGCAACGCCAAGACTGGTGCTGTGGTCATCGCCTCCTTCAAGGCCTCAAAGGCCTTGGCCGCTGCCTCTCCCCACTGGAACCCATCCTTCTTCAGCTGATCTGTCAGTGGCCCTGCAATGGTGCTGTACCCCCTCACGAATTTCCGGTAGTAACCTATCAGCCCGAGAAATCCCCGTAGTGCCCTCAGAGTGGTGGGTACCGGCCAGTCTAACATCGCCTCTATCTTCGCCCGATCTGCTGCTACCCCGGCGGCGGACACCGCATGTCCCAAGTACTCTATCTGCCTCTGACCGAAACTGCACTTCTTTCGGTTGGCATACAGCTGATGCCTCAGTAACTCTCGGAACACCACCTCCAAATGGCCCACGTGCTCTCCCATAGTCCGGCTGTAGACCAGGATGTCGTCGAAGAAGACGAGTATGAATCTCCTCAGGAATGGCCGGAAGACGCCGTTTATCAACGCCTGGAATGTAGAAGGAGCATTCGTCAAGCCAAACGGCATGACGAGAAACTCATAGTGGCCCTCGTGGGTACGAAATGCTGTCTTCGGCACATCCTCTGGCCTCATCAGGATCTGGTGATATCCCGCCTTCAGATCAATCTTGGAGAACACCACTGCTCCATGCAGCTCATCTAGCAGCTCGTCTATGACAGGGATAGGAAACCTGTCAGCCACTGTCTCCTTGTTCAGAGCCCGGTAGTCTACACAGAAACGCCAACTCCCGTCCTTCTTTTTCACCAGAAGGACCGGGCTCGAAAATGGGCTAACGCTGGGCTGTATCACCCCCGCCTGTAACATCTCCCCGACCATCCGCTCAATCTCATCCTTCTGCACGTGGGGGTAGCGGTAAGGACGCACACTCACCGGCGCAGCGCCATCCCTCAAGACTATCGCATGCTCATGCCCTCTCTCTGGCGGTAGCCCCTGTGGGTCCTGAAAGACCTCCTGGTACTACCCCAACACCTGCTCTACCTCCTCGGGAACCCCTGCCTGCGGCTCCTGCTCTGCCCCTGCTAATCGGCACTCCACCAAGTACCCCTCCCCCTCTCTCCGTAAGGCTCGAGTGATGGCCTTGAAGGCCACCATCGATAAACATAGGGTCGGGTCCCCAGTGAGCACCACTGTCCGCTCCCCCTCCTCGAACTCCATCCTGAGTCGCTTCCAATTCACTCGCATGTCCCCCAGTTTCTTCAGCCACTGTACGCCCATGATGATGTCAACCTTGCCCAGCTCCAGGGGTAGGAAATCCTCCATGATCTGTACTCCCTGCAAGGTCAGGCACCCTTGCAGAGCCCCTTGCTCTCCTCCATCTTCCCTGTCCCCAGCAGCACGGTGAACTTCTCCTGCGTACTCAGCTGCAGCCCATGTCTCTCCACTATCCGGTTGGAGATGAAGTTGTGGGTGGCCCCACTGTCGATCAGCACCGTCACCGACGTGTCTCCTAGCTGTCCCGTCAACTTCATGGTGTGGTTCGGAGTGAACCCCACCACAGAGTTTAGGGACACCTCCGCGAAGTCTAGGTGAGACTTCTCCTCCTCTACTGGCGTCCCCTGCTCTACCTCGAACTCCTCCTCATCACCCACGTACTCCTCCTCGTCGGGCACCATGGTGATCTGCAGTAGGCGGCTCGCACATCTGTGCCCAGGGGTGAACTTCTCGTCGCAACGGAAGCACAGCCCCTTGGCTCTCTTCTCCCTCACCTCGGCCTCCGTCATCCGTCGCCTCAAGGTAGCTGGGCGACCCTCTCCTCGTGTCTCGGGAACGACCGCAGGTGGTCTCGATGTCGTGGATGGTGGAGTAGGGCGGGAACTCTGTGCCCCCCAAGCGCCCCGTATCCGCCTCTCCTCTGTGTGCTTCTCCTCCGCTTTATGTGCCAAGCGAAGGACATCCTCCAAGGTAGCCGGGCTCTACATCCGCAACTCAGCTCGTATCGACGGTTTTAGTCCCCTCATGAAGTTCCCGATCATCACCTCGTCGGTAACCCCCTTCACCCGGCTATTCAGCATCTCAAATCTCTCTACATAGTCTCTCACTGTCCCCTCCTGCCTCAGGGCCGACAGCTGCTCATAGAAATCCCCCCCTGTCGTCTCCTGGAATCGATCCACGATCATCGCTGACAACTCCTCCCAGGTCCGAAAGGGGGACCGTGCTATCTTCCACCGGTACCAGGCCAGAGCCTTCCCCTCAAAGTAGATCCCGATGGCCTTCAGGACCTCCTGCTCCGTCAGACCCATCACCTGAAAATACCTCTCCGCTCGGTATATCCACCCATCAGGGTCGGTGCCGTCAAAGGTCGGCATCTTCAGCTTCATCAACCTCCGATCTGCGTTGATGTCGCCTAGCTGCCCCCTATTTCCGCCCTGGTCACCACCCCGGACCACCTCGCCACCCCGAGCCTCCCTCGGGCCTCCCCCGTCAGCTCCGTACAGCTCCTCTGGCCATGCGGGTCTCTCCCACGCCTCGGGCTGGTAGTAGTGTCCCGGAAACTCTGGGGGTCGTGCCAAATTGGGCCTCGGCCCAGAAGCAAGGGTCTCTGCTCTCCAAAACTGGCCCGCCGGGGCCCCAATAGCCGCTCCCGAGGCCCATCCCCGCCTCCCGCCATTCCCGGAGTTCCCCCGGAGTGGGGTACGATCCCCGCCACACCCCCAAAGGGCTGAAATGTCGTCATCGGGCCCCCGAATGGGCCGGCCCTACTCGTCGGCCCCCCAGATGGGCCTGTCGACCAAGCCGAACCCCCGCCTGGGGTCGCTGAGCCTCCCGCACCCCCGAAAGGGGGTGCCGCCGCCTCTGCAAAGCCCCCAGGGCCTGTCGTCGCTCGAAACAGGCCCTGCGGCCTGTTCACACCCTCGGATGGGGGTGCCGATGACTCCCCGCCCCCGTAGGGGCCTGCCGACATGTCCAGACCCCCTCCGGGGTTCGCCAAGTACTCCACGCCCCCGGAGGGGCTCGCCGGTGGCCGCAGGGGGCCTGGCGGCCTCGCCCAGGCCTGGGAGGGGCCGGGCTGGGCCGCCGAGGCCCTGACAGGCCCAGGCGGGCCTGTCGATGTCTTCCCCGACCCGCGCGGGTCTGCCGGCGCCCATATGGACTCGCGCGACCCTAGGGTTGGCCCCACCGGCCCTCCTTGCTCCCTCGGGTGGTCGTCTTGTGTTGGAAATCCGCTGGGGGCTGATTCTAGGGTAGAATCCCCCCCTTCTTGGATCCCCTTGCCTCGATCTCCCCCTTTCGCCACCGTGAGGGCTTGAATCATCTCTTTCAATTCTCGGAGATCCCGTCCTTGTTGCGCGGCATCCGTCCTCATCCCCCGAAGTTCGGTTTGGATGTCTTCTTGTGAATGGGCGTAATCCTTGAGTGAATCTCTCATCGTTTTCTTCAATCCCTCGAACCTCTCTTCAATCCTTGAGCGAACCTCTCTACAATATTGAGATATGCAATAAAAATAGAATTTTTAGAGAAGAGAAAGACAAACCAATGGAGTTCTTCAATTAATCCAACAAAAATCAAACTTTTTCTCCTCTCCAATCTCAAGAATAAAACTAAAAAGCTAATCTAAAAAGCTGCAAAAAATCTAAGGAGAAGCTCTCTAAAACTAGGGTAAAAACAGGGGTTAAATAGCCCCCAAAATCGTCCAAAAACTGTGACCAAAATACCCCTGCGCAGCCTGTTTTCCGCAATTTTCGCTACAGGCAGCGCGTCGCACTCGGCCGAGCGACAAAGGTCACTCGGCCGAGTGAGAAACCCTGTAATTTTCCAGTAAGTCGGGGCCTTCAGGGGTCTCTACTTCGGGGGCGGCTCGACCGAGTGAGTTGTCGTCACTCGGCCGATGGCTTCATTGTACTCGGGCGGACAGGATTCTCCACTCGGCCGAGTGGGTCTTCTGAAGCTCAGGCAGCCGAAAAACAGAAACTTGGAGATTTTTGAAGGGCTTCGTCTGGGCGCCACTCGGGCGGACGTGATGTCTTCACTCGGCCGATGTGGTCTCCGTCGCTCGGCCGAGTGCACAGGTAAATCGTGTCTGATCTGGTCGGCCGAGCGGTGTCTCGCTGGTCGGCCGAGCGGTGTCTCGCTGGTCGGCCGAGTGGCTCCTCCACTCGGCCGAGTGGGACACTAAACATGCCCAATCTGCTTATTTTGGCCTCCTCGTCGCTCCTGCGACGTCCGTTCTTCTTCCGCTCCTCTCCAACAGTAAAATACCCCTCGGGGAGGTCGTCGGTGACCCTCTGGAGTAAGCGCATCTCGAGATCACTCCAAATCGCGCCAAATCACCTGAAATGCGACAAAAACAACAAATCGTGAAAAGCATCGCAATATCGTCGATATATCGTGAAAAACATGATTTGGGCGATCTAAATGGCATGCAAACATGCGGGAAAAAGGTGTAAAATAAGGAGTGATCAAACTCCCCCAAGCTTGCCTCTTACTCGTCCTCGAGGAAGATAAGTAAATGGCGAACCCGGTGGAATTTGGAAAACGAAAATGGCGAAAAAAATGAAAAATGAAAAACGGAGAAGAATGGAAAACGAAATGAAAATAAAGAATGGAGAGAGAGAGAGGCGAAGAGGTAGGCTACTAGATCATTTTCTCAGGACGGGGTTTTCACTTACTCATATAGCATGCACCGAATGAAAAACTCATGTCAAAAGATTTTATTCTGATATTATAGTATAATAGTGCAAATAGAAACGGAAAACCCACGAACAACGATATAATCATGAAAAACGTAATAATTCTAAAATTAACATCGTCTGAATCATTTAAAGCAGTATACAAATCACAGATCACACACTTTTCAATTGAATGCTTTCTATCAGGAGTATAAGAGTATCACACAATAGAATAGAGAGAATAGAAAAGTATGGATTTCATGAAATGAACGCTAGGCTTAGATTTCTGGATTTCGTAAAGCTAAAAATAATCTCACCGAGTATAGAATATTACTTAGCCTAGGTTGTCGTGCAACGTCAAGTAGTCACTCTCTCACGCATCAATGGATCCCCTCCCCCAAGCTTATCTATAAGCGTGGTGGCATAAA